>BGPR01001152.1:124041-194185 GCA_013235015.1 Araneus ventricosus | reverse complement strand
CAATGGCGTGTGGCCTCTGAGGAAGAATCGCCATTTTGGTTCTTTTCCAATTTTCTTCCATTTTGCTTTCATTCTAATTGTATTTTTCGTTCTAATTTGCTTTTCTGTGTTTTAATTATTTGATAATTTCTGTTTGTTAATAAGTTTATTTCTGTTTATAAAATTCTTGGAATATTCTGATGATGAAATCACCTAATGCTGCTGCGTTTGCGCGCATAAAAGGTGTATTGTTGTAATTTTTATTAAGGTTTTATTAATGTTTATTTTTTATAATTTTTAACTTAATTTTTGAAGTTCTAATTTTGTTTTTGTGTATTCTATCAGAAGCAGCTGCATATACGCCTTTCTGTATAATGCAAAAAATTTTAATCAATTTTTAATTCAATTTCTATTAATATTTAATTTAATTTTCGTTAAATTTTATCAATTATAACTGTTATGTATATACAAATGTATATCCATAAAAGGAATTATTAGATCTGCATTCATGAGTCAAGCCTCTAAACTTCGAAACAGATAATCCATTCCTCTTGTTATTTCACGTATATTCCTTTAAGAAGTTTATCCTGAATAGTGCATATTGCTGACCTAAAGACAATTTTTGGTTGCCTTTTCTTAATGCGCATCTTTAAACAGAAAAACGGAGAAATAATGGCACGCCCACGACAGGAAAATGCGAAAGCAATCTTGCAAAATCAAAAATAGAATAACAGAAATCACTGCCATCAAAAGAATGAGATATAAAGTAACGAAAATAATATTTGAAAAGTGTTTTAAATATTTTTGTTCCCTCGCATGAGTGCTATTTAATTATTCACATGATTGTTCAAATTCACGGTATTTTCTTGCGCATGACACTGAGCGTATTTAAAAGATAGACATTGTGACACTGCGCAAAATGTAAAATCTGATTATCTGTAGAAAGTACTGAAGAATTCATTTATCTATATTTTGAATTCTTATTCTAGAGCGTGTTATAAAATGAGACCTCCGTAAGCAAAACTCATTTTTTTATTCAATTTGACTTACAGTCTTAACTCTATCAATACGGGACCGTCCCATGCGTCCCTTTAAAGCCCCGGACCCACGATCAGATAACTCACAGATTTCGTTTGCGGTGAGCGTTACTTCGCGCCGTTGGAACAGGTAGGTTCGATGTCGCTCCGAGGCTTGTAAGAGCATTTGTGGTTTCCCGACTTGTGGCGGTAAACATCAAGGACGCGAAATCAGAGCGACGCGATCCGTTCCCGTGGCCTGTTGTATTTTGTACTCTGTTCTCATGTCCTAGTTTTTTGGCAGCTTCGAAAGGATTTTGGAGTAGAATACTGAATTGATTATGGAGTTTTGGGATTTGTACGAGGGAGAACCTATCATATGGAATCCTCAAAACTGTATGATATTACTGTTTGTATTCCCTGTTTGAATAATATTATTTTGCCAATTTTTAATGATGATAACTACATTTATATTGATAAATTTTCATTTTATAATTGCTACATTATGCAACTTTATAATCAGTATATTTAATTTACATCTTAATTAATCATAATTAAGATTTCGGAATTTGCATATGGTAAATCAAAATTTAATTGTTATCGAATAAAAAGAAGCTGCAAATAACTTTCTTACCAAAATTGCTTTCTGTATTACTACTGAACACATCACGATGATTTTCTAATAACATTAGTGAGGCATAAAGCACTAAAAGGAATTATGTTCATGCTAAATATTGAAGCAATATGAAGAGGGAATGCAAAAACAAATTTGATATTTAATATTAAATTTTCAAATCAACATACTATCTATCTCTTTTCACTGAAGAAGCAAAGTGTTATAAACCGTTTTTTCTCGCCATTTTATAAGTTTTAAAAAATTCTTGAGGCATAAATTCATGCAACAAAGAAAAAAAAATTCTCCAAGACATTTTTATCAGCATATTTTTAAATTGAAGATTAATAAGAAATCAAACTCATTCTGAAACTTTTTCAGATTATTTTGCTATGCGTAAAAGAACCAGATAGCATTTTTTAATAATCCATTATAAGTTTAAAATACCTTTCTCATACACTAAGATAATCGCCAAACTTAAAAAATCTCGGAGGTAAATTATAATAGAACATGAACCTGATTTTAATAAAAAAAAAGAGCAAATGGTCAAATAAAAGCACATAAAAAATCAACAAAAATATAATTTTAATTTTTGTGCATTCATTAAAAGATCAACATGATGCTTTAAGAATTGATTAGAATTAAAATTATGCATTAATTCTAAACGGTAAATTATTTTTTAAGTTTGATGAAATGCCGCATGTTTATTAAATACCTTGTAAAGCGACAAAGTTTAAATTTATACAAATTTTATACTCATTGCCTCGAAAGAAGGCGATTATGACTTCTTATAAACTAATGTCAAGTTCAAATGTTATTTAGTTCTTCATGTTTCATATATATAGAGGCGAAATAATATTAAATAAACCATTGCAAAAATTCAGGGAATTGAACTTAACAATAATTCTTCACTCTCTTTTCAAGACAAATAATTAACATTTTTATTTTAGTTTAAAAAATGAAAACGCAACAAATCGATACATACTGAAATTCATTTTAAGAACATATTTGTTAAGATAATAAATATTTAAAAATATATTGTCATCAAAAATGGTCAGTTGTTGGAATTATAAGATTTAAATATACTATTAATTTCTTGTTATTTTTACATGAAAATTGTGTTGGATATTAAATAGGGCATGCTTTAATATCAACGCTTCAGATGCGTTGTTATAACAAAAATTTCATTTCTTGTACGGCATATCCTATTTGTATTGAATTAAATATGAGGAAATAAATTGGTGGTCACAATCTTTGCAAATATAATAAATGAGAATAGAACACTGACTAACACATTTACTCTTTCTGTTGAATATGAATTTAAAGAAGAAATTTTTTTCACATTTCGAAAACATTATTTTCAAATTAAACAAAAAGACCTGCGTTATAATTAATAAAGCTATTGTCACGGTCTTCGAAACGGTTAGAGCGGTGCTCTACGATGCCAAAGGACTCTAATTCGAATCCCTGGACTTTTATGTCTTCAATTATTATTTCGATTATTTAATTTATATGCAAAATAGCATTTATTTAAATTTCTTATATGTAAATTACCCCTTAGTTATGCTTATTAACTGTTTCGCCAACTTTATATAAGCAGATGTAATATTTAGTTCTGGATATAAAGTCTTGAGTTGAGGTTAGCGAGCTTTGTCTTCATTCGATGCATCCAATCCATTATCCACGCTAACTTTATCTACGCGACACTATAGATGTAACACTAAACTTCAGTACCCAAAAATATTTCGAATTTTTATGAAATTTCTCATAAAATTCGATGAAATGCTTACTATTAAATATTATTCAAAATTGAAATGATACCAATGAGGCCCTTTTAATCTCGGTGGCCCTAGGCGCGCGCTTGGTGAGAAACAGAGTGAAGGGAAAATCTCGAAAACTACTGCTGACCTGTAGAGTGTTGAGAGGTTTGACGAAAATCGGTTCACTGGCCAGACGGCGAGGAATAACTTTACCAAGTTACGCGTCGTGGGAATGGCGCATCTGGTCCAATTCAGACTAACCGCAAATCCCTTACGACGCGAGTAGCTCGGGGATTATCTGATCGTGGGTCCGAGGCTTAAGCAAAAGACGATAGCCGTTCAGAACGTCAGAATGTCATTCTGAAATTTCCACCACCCCTTTCGTTAAGTGTGATTGATTTCACACCCGCGGCGCGTGCTTTCTTCGTTAGAGTGGCTCGCCCAGATGGATTTGGGGAAGAGAGGAGTTTTCTTACGATTCGGACAATGGCAGCTGTCATTGTGTTTTTGGAAGGGGAAATTGATTTTCCCTTATCTTTGGTAGAAGATCTTGGACATCCCCGTATTTTGAGCTCCCTTTATTTCAATGGTCTTAAGAATCAGAGGGTTAAATGAAGTTTGAAATATTAACACGAAATAAATAAGATATTCGATAAGAAAGAGATTGGATAGCTTGTTTGGAAAGGAAAATTTGAGAATGTGCGGGAAAATTGCAAAAATAAAACTACCCACTTCGCCTTTTAACCTATCAAAAACAACTATTTTAAATCACTAGGATCTTTAATCTCACCATTGTATTCTGTAGATAAGAAAATTCCACTACATCTAAATTTAAAAAGAACGATGTAATAGAACTCACAAAACACTGCAGAGGGACTGTAATTCTTTCACTACAGAAAAACGAGAGCCGGCTTCGCAAATGTTAAGCCCCTCAGTTTATTTCGAAGAGTACTACAGATTCAAGGCCTGTCTATTTATCCACCAAAAGAAAATTCTTCGATTTAAACTCCAAATCTTTTTTCTAAACTCTTTTTCCGAAATCCATTTTCCTTTTTTTTATTTCCTTTACTTCCTTTATTCATTCTTCTCGTAGGGCAACCCATGATCGAAAGGCAAATCTTATTTTCGTCGAACACAGCTTCACGTTTCGTACTGGAAGATTTGGGGCAATGAGTAAAAATAGCCCTTCGATATAATTATTTGCCTTCTCAAGGCTCCTCTTTTTTATTTCTTTAATGCACTTAACTTATATAGCTCGGAAAAGATTAAACTTGCAACGGTTATATTTGCTCATGGATTTTATTAAGTAAATAAATGTTTTTCATCCATTTGCATCACAAATAGTACGAATATGCTGCTAGTGTTATTCATCTCAGACACGCGATTTGCAGCTGATGTTTTTCATCCATTTGCATCACAAATAGTACGAATATGCTACTAGTGTTATTCATCTCAGACGCGCGATTTGCAGCTTAAGTTTTTGATTCATTTGCATCACAAATAGTACGAATATGCTACTAGTGTTATTCATATCAGACGCACGATTTGCAGTTGGATCGTTTCGCCTCGCGTTAATGCAGAACAGTAAATTTTGTGTTTTTCTTTCTTACTGAATTGCCGCCTTCGGTGACCAACTTTTTCGTGCAGAATATGCTTTTCCTGGCAGTTAAACTATTGATACTGAATGATTAACTATTTAATATTTCCTCTTTGTTGTTCGATTGAACTGAAAATATAAATTCAATGCAAATTGAAATTTATGCAAAATCGAATTATCTATATCTCTTTTCAAAATTAAGCATTTAATATTAGGTGTTTTGAGATAAATGTCAGCCAGTGGCCAACTTAGCAGCAAAACTAACAAGTGAGAAAAATTGCAAAATATCGCCTTCATTATATATATTGGGTGAAAGAATAATATATGCTAAACTAAATAATCTAACAAAAACTGTATCAAGAAAAATATTAAAATATTTAAAGAGTCTAATGTCAGAATTTTTTTGTGAAGAGTAAATATTTTTTCCCATTTTTTTCGTAATAAAATTGTCTAAAACGAAAGTAACCCTAATTATACTAATTCCGAAATTAAAAAGAAAGTAAATAGAATACAAAGCAAATATTCGTTATCTCCCTATATAAAGTATACAGGGTTCCCACTAATATTAGTTACACACTCCTAAACTTGTAAACGGTAACAGTTTGGGCCATAAAGTTGTTGTCTAGGTATAGTAAAAAGGCTATGCGCTACTGGATGAGACAACTTACGACGACATCTATCCGCAAATTTTGGAATTAGCGGTCCTATCTCGTAAACGGTGAAAGATACGAGAAAAAAATCAGTTAGAAATTTGTAGAGCACTCTCGATTTCGTACGAAAAGATACCTTGCGCACATTAATACTCAAAAAAGAATGTAAAAAATGAACATTTGTTTGATTGTGATTTTCAACACTATGGCGTCGTGAAAAGCGAGCGAAGCGATAAATCCAGTCCAGAGTGCAAATGTGTGCAGTGGCTAACGGAGAGAATTTTGAGCAATATAAATAAATTATCCGGAAGACAGGGACGTGTCTCAGTTTCTTTCTTCCACTCTTTATGACATGACAATTTTCGAAATCGTGACCAAACAAATGTTCATTTTTTTGCATTCTGTTTTGTGTATTAATGTGTGCAAGGTATCTTTTCGTACTAAATCGAGGGTGCTCTACAACTTTCTAATTGACTTTTTTCTCGTATCTTTCACCTTTCACAAGATAGGACCGCTAATTCCAAAATTTGTCGATAGATGGCGTTGTAAGTTGTCTCGTCGAGTAGAGCATAGCCTTTTTACTATGCCTAGACACCAACTTTACGGCCTAAGATGTCACCATTTAGAATTTAAGAGGGGTGTAACGGATATAAGTGGGAACCCTGTATATTCGAAGCTGATACGAGAAAGTATATCACTATAGCAAACTCATCAAATTAAATAAATGTTACTCTATTCACTGAGCTAGAATTGAGACACGTACTTTAAAATAAGAGGGTTGTAAATAAAGTAGTGGCAACATAGATAGTAAAAAATATATAATGAACTTACAAGTAAAATTGCAGTACATTCCTTCAATATAATCACCAGCAAAGTTTTGTACCTTTTGTCAAATGTCGGGAAGTTATAGGATACCGTTGGCAAGGTGTTGTTTGTTGATGACAGCAACGAAGCGCCCTAACATTCGCCATTTCTTCAGTATATGCCACACCGTTTGATGATTGAGACAAACTTCACGGATAATTCCCGGACGGTCCATCGACGGTCTATGGAATGAAGAGCACTCACGATACAAATCTGATATAAAGGGATGGACAGCCGACCTGTGCTGTGCAAATCCGCAGTGTCATTCAGACCCGCACGAAAATCTTTGGTTCATTGTGTAAACTTCCTATACAGTATCATTATTTCCACAGGCCTCACGTAATCCGTGATAACATTCAGATGCATTTTTGCTTTCTCGTATACAAAGAGAAAGTATTGTAATCGTCAAAAATTCGAACTCGATATTTTGACGAATCTCAACGTTTTAGAGCTCCCTGAGTCCGAAACACACAATTTCGGAATTATATCTGTCTGTCTGTCTGTGAACACGATAACTCAAACACTATTAAAGCTACAGGGATGAAATTTGGTATGTGGTCTTTACACATAATTTGTAGGTTTCTCTCTAATTTTGGACAAAATCCGTCCACAGGAAATCAGTCTGTCTGTATGTCCGTGTTAATGTGAACATGATAACTCAAACTTAAATAGCTAAGTGGATAAATTTTGATACACATTTTTATCATCAAAAATGTAAGTTTGTGTCAAATTTGGACCAAATCCTTCAAAGGTTTGACTGTCTGTCTGTATAATCGCATACTTTTGAACGAAATAACTTCTTTAAAAAATTACTTTGATAAATGAAATTTGATGTGTGGCCTTCTTACCTTAATGGTGGATTTGTGTTCAATTTTTGTGTCAATCGGTTAATAAAAGGCGTTCAAATTGCAAATTTCGTTTTCTTTATCTTATACCCATCCCTATTGGTAATCATGCCGGCTTCTAATTCCACTTCCGCGTTGGAAAACCTTCGGAAATCGTGGTATGACGTTCCGCTTATTTTTTTCCACTCCGTTTGGGGTTCTTGTTCGTTTTACTGCCTTTTAGATTATTTTTTCTCCACCTCTGTTAGGGAGTATACGAGAAACGCTAGGGGAGACCACTTTTGCTGGTTGCCATGGGCAACTCCGATTTCAATCAACTTGAGCTCATCACCTTCTGTAAACATGTTTTAGAGTGGTAAAAATAACGCCCTCCATTTCATCGTCGCACAGCAACTACCCTTCCAACTGGATCGACTGTTTTATGCAATTTACACATTGGCAACAGTGCCACTTTGCGGCTGCCATATCCTGTTTGCGCATGCCCGATCTTTGCGACTATTTACAAAATAAGACATGAAATAAATAAAGAAATTAAAAGAAAAATAATGGTAAAACACGAGAATATTATAGTCATTCCATGCGACAGTAATTATTATGAAACATAAAATTTTATCTAGTGCAACATAAATAATACGGAGAACAATATTTTTCTGAGATGCATCAGTGCAAAATTATGGAAATGGTTCAATTTTCTTTACAACAATGAAAAGCATTGTTGCAAATCATAAAAAATAGAAGTTTTGTAAAAATTTAGAATGAATATCAGGTAACAATAAGATTAGTATCACTATAACATAATTTTTTGTATGTTAAGAAAGTGTAAAAATTATATTTCTGATAAATATTTTTCGAAGATATGGTAGAGAACCGCAAAAATTTCATAAATTTTTATTTAAATGAAATTTTAATTAAATTTTGAACTTTTATAAGTTGAGTGTCTTTTATGTTTTGGTATGAAGAGGACATGTTCTAAATTTTATTAAAATCAGTCAAAAATTGAAGGACTTTATAAAAGACATACAAACAGACTAATAAACATAGTTATACGTTTCTCTTTATAAATAATTTTACTCAGATATTAAATGCAATGAATAGGCATAATATAGCTGTTATGCATTTGTAAAAAAAATAAAATGAAATTATTCCATTTAACTAATACAGTAATTTTCTGGTTTTGAAATTCTTCTGTATTACTGGCATGACACGAAATATTTTATGGCAGTAGGAGAATACTGAGAAAGCGGATTATTCTGTGGCTGGTGATTATTGACAGTTGTCGGGTGATTATTATTTCTATTACAGATGTAAATGGGTTAGATGAAAGATAATTAGATTAAATATTAATTAAGACCAAGTTATTTCGAATCGTGCAAATTATATTGCTAAATAGCCTGAAACATTTTCGGCGATTCTTTAAACTTTTTTAACAAACAGTATAAATAAAGCAATTTTAAAATAATTTACCTTTCAAAAATTAAATTCAAAATTAGCTCATATTACAGTTTCAGATTTTTTAAATATTTTAGTGAAACGCAAAACGTTATATAAACATTTATCAAATATTACTTTATGCACAAATTTCGATATAAAAACTAATAATTGGTTACCTCTATGGAAACGTTTTTCATTATTTTTAATCTTTTGCTAAATGGCACACATGCATCTCTGATGTATCTCTGAAAAAAATCCATCTACTATGAAAAAAATCCATTTCTACAATACTGGATTTAAAGAACTATATTTTCTTAAATGAATTAGAAAATACAGTTCTTTCAAATATTAGAATGAGCTTTTTTATCTTCGAAAATATTTATCTTAAATGCAAATATATTTAATTATTTATTAGTAATAATTTTAAAAATAGATGGAGAGAAGTATTTTTTAAAAAGCCATATTCAGATATTACTATGCAAGATTTTGAAAATATAAATCTTGATGTACACATTATTTAATTTCCAAATAATTCTTCAGAAAATTTAATAAGCACTAAATACCTATATCTATTAACGATAAAATTAAACACTTATTAAATACGAATTCAAATAAGGTTATATGCACCATCCAAAAATCACATGATCAATACGCAGTCCAGCGACATTATTTAGTTGGAACAAAACCTACACAGACATTTCTTGTCCTAAGTGAACATACCTTTTGGACGCATTCTCAATCAAAATCTAGTTTATGCTTCCCCTCCTTTCGACGCAAAATCCTCACGAAATAAGGAATGCTTTTTATAACACATCTTATAAAACTATTTTCTTCACGCTTTCTAAAGAGTGAAATGGTCGCCCAATTTTTCTCCTCACTGAATGGCAACACGGAAAGTTATTGCTTTGCGCTTTCTTTATTCCTGCCAGAAACTTTCTCCCACTTCATATTTTAAGGCTCAGATCTTCAAACATATTGATTTAGTCTCGAAGGATTGAGAGTTAGACGAGAAATGAGTTTTAGTCGCAGCATGTATCAGGGAGAAATATACAACGGCTCATATATCGCTAAGCGTATGTCTCCATGTACCAGGATAAAATAAAGTTTGGAACGATATTGACTTTTCTATTTTGGTAGCATGTTGTTTCTATGTCCCAAGTCAGAAAGTGCCTTTGTAAATACTCTTGAGTTGCTTCTGAAGATCTCAAGGATATTTTATTTATTATTTCATTCTTTCTTCAACCTTGGTTTTTATGCAGCTTAAACCGGATTTTTCGGTGCCTTTTCCTCTGGGGACGCTTTATATTCTTTTATTCTGCCTTGAAATGGGAAAGGTACTGCATTTTGAAACGCATTTATGCGGATTCCTCTTTCAGACGAATAGGTGGGTTGGAAAATATTTTCCGCAATTCTGTTTTCAAGCCGACTGGGTTTTTATTAGGTTCACAGAAATGAAAATATTATGTTCACTATGGAAACATCACGAAACTTTGTATTTTTCCTAGTACGAACTGTCATCCGTCTTGATTTATCTTTCGAGTTCTAAAACCAGTTTTGAAGTTTCACTTTAAAGAGCATACTTTAGTTTTAGAATTCACTTGAAATTGATAAATCCTAAAGAATTTTTTTCAACACGTTATATAATCGAAATTTTGCATGTTTCCTTGAATTCCTCCTACCAAAATTGTCTATCTATACCATATTTAGAACCCAAAGGGAAGAGGTGCAAAATACATACTCGATTATTTTTTTACTATAAGACGAGTTTAAGCTCAAAACTCGCCATTTTGTATAGGTCGAGTATGCCATGTGCTCATTGTCTTGAACAGATTCAGTAAGCCGTTAAATAGCTGATTACACTATTTCATGTAAAGGGAATAAAATTTGACGTAATCATTATTTTAACCCTCCTACCGTTTGAGCCAGCTTTTTCTGCTTTTTACATTCAATTCAAAAGAAAATAATTCACTTTCATGTTTATAATTTCTTAAACTACAATGGATAAAATACTCTTAAGATTTCAAAGACTTGATCAAATCCAATAAAGATATAACTATTTGCATAAAAAATTTATTTTTATGATTTTAACTGTTTACAGACCGAATTCAGATCCAGGATAATTTTTAATTTTTTTTTGAATATTTGACCTTCTAATGCTTTAGTTTAGTGATATCAACAATTAAAATGTGAATAAAAATTTTTGTTATATATTTTTTTTAAAAAATGTTCCCGATTGGGAACATTTGCCACTTCTGATTAAGCTCATTACAATAGATATTGAAATGAGAAAGAATGCAAAGTATCGTAAAAAATATATTTATATCTAAGCACATATATTAATTCAATTGAAAATTTAAATGAATAAAAAATTATTCTGCACAGAAGAGTAAAAAAAAAAAAATGAAACTTTGTAACGGTATTCGATGGAACTCTCGGAAGTAGTTCAAATACAATACCCTTTTTTGACCTTTCTGTATTGTAATCTTGTATTTTATAGAAATTATGCATATTTACAATAAGGCAATGACTATCACTTTTCACGAGATGGATAAGAAAAGGAAAAGACTGAGGGCGAGTCGCCGGTGGAGGATGGAGCGCGGTTCCCACTTCTACCGCGATGCGGCACGTGATAACAACCTTTGATTTGAACAAATGGGGTGTCTAAATGTTTCTTAGAATAAAAGGAAACAAATTGGAGAGTGTGCTAATTGCAATTAAGAACTTAAAAAATAATGGCCACCCTACTGCGAAATATAAACGGTAAATTTTGAACGTATTTGAGGTCCATCCTTTTTTGCCCCAGGTTAAAGCAGAACACGTCGCCACGATTCGCGTGTGAAATTCGAATCATGTATGTAATTAGACGACCCTTCTAAGCTATATCTTAACTTCAGTAGAGGAGGGTCATCTGATTATATAGTAGGTATAAATCGTATTTGATAGCCGCGTGAATCGTATTTGATTCAAGTGGCGATTAACTTGATAATTGTAACTTCCAGACAAAACTCCAGAAGAGTAAGTTGGTTATGTTTCCTATGAGTTGCTGTATCCAATAGCCATTCAGAAATAACATATATATTTCGTACATTTGCAAATAAAATAACCATCATTTCTTTTTGCGAAGCTATGGCGGTAATTTCTCGCATTTATACAACTGATAAACCCCACCTAGACGAGAAATATATTTTTGAAACCAATTTGTTGTTCTATGCGCACCATTTTTCTTCTGCGCATGAGAACATCTTTTAATTATTAGGAGATGGAAATATTAATTAGTATAAACAATCACTACAGAATTATCATTTCGGAGATACATAAATACTTATCCGACAAATTTAAAATTACCCCTCCCCCCAGATTACAGAAAAAACATTTTTTTTCCTCCTAAACAAAAGCATTTAACCTTTAACAACAGAGGGGGACTTCTTTTGCTGAATTATAAGAGAATTGTTCTTTCCATTTTGTTTCCTTTGGAAACTCACCAATACGGAAAATCCTTCTTTCACAGAATAGACACGACTGGCCAATGTTCCCAGTTGGGAACATGGAACTTTAATGAAGTATAGTAAATGCGTTTCTCATTTATATAATTATATTTTATATGATATTAGTAACGTGGACATTTTGAACTATGTGTTTATAGAATGATGATTTTTATTTTCTATGATTTTTAGAATTTTGGATTGTTTACTAATTTTTTAGGAATTTTTATGCTACACAGAAATTAAGATGTAAAAAAGCCCATATTTAGGATTTCTGTACATTGCCTATTTTATATCTGAAACGGTATTTCTATGTCGAAAATTCAAGCTTACTTTAAATTATAATTAACAATTTTTACGGAACATTATGAATGATATTTTTTTAATGAATTTTGAATTCCATATCCCCAATTGGAAACATTGGCCAGTAAACGGTTAAACTGTTAGATAAAAATAATTGAATGCTTAGAGGGTTGAGAAATGTTTTTATTTAGCAACCTCCTTCAACTAAAGAATCAGAAAATCAAATCTCACAGATAAGATGAGTTATAAAGACATGAAAAATAAATTCCAGAGATAAAAATCCTTCTGTCTTTTAGGGAAATGGATGAAATTAAAACAACAGCACTTAACTGACTGAAAATCAAAATGTAGAATTTATCGCTGAAAGCATTTGCCTGTTTTGACTTACTATAGATTTTCATTCTTCACAGACAGTATTTTGAAACGATAACTTTTAAGCAAAACGGCTTTAAGTGTTGCTGAATATTTCATACAACACATGAACGGTTTGCGAACAGCTGCCACATGCGTAAGAATCCTTGATACTTAATTATGGAAATAACCGATATAGCGTTTCTCCCGAAGGTATCGAATTATCTACGCACTGTAAAAAGTTTAATTATTGATTGACATCACGTGAAAACAACCATTGGTATTTTATTTTCCAACCCATTCTAGAAAATTTAGTTGTGGTGGAAATAATGGATAGAAGAAGTATTAAAATATTTATTAGTTGTTTTATCTATTTTATTGAGGAGGAAAATTATGCCTCTTATTGTATTGTCACGCATATCCAAAAACAAAGACAATCATAAAGATGCGTAAAAAAGCATTAAAACCTCTTTTGCTGTCATAAAACAAAAGTATGCTTCTTCGGTAAGTTGCTTCTGTGGAAACGAATTGAGTTGGAACAGTTTTCTAGCAATGTGACAAGCGGTTTATGTTAGGTAATGCTGTAAATCAAACATGATTATGTGTTTCAGTGTTAAGTAAATTGGTGCAATTAATTATATAAACAGACTGTGCAAACTTTCATTAATTCATAACATACAACATAAGTGGTTAAAAATACATCGCATTTATGAGATATATAATTTCTATATATTCACCAAAATATCTTTTTTTCCCCATTCACAAATTATAATATTAAGAATGTTTTGTAATAGTGTAGCAGATGGATTGTCCAGCAGATGGCGATGTCACATTTCCTTTTTTTCTTGCTTGTAAAAGAACACTGAGTTGGAAGACGGAGTAAATATTGGATAGTCATTCTAGCCAACAAACAATGTTGTTTCTGAAATGTATGTAAATAGCTGTTAAAAAATAGTTAATAGTAGTGTTAGCAAATTTATTTTATAAACAAAAGGGAAGGGAGGGAGGAAACGCCATCTGGTGGAAAATTACATGTGTTGCAATAGTTAAAAACTTCGTTTTCGTGCTTTTAATGAATCTCCATGCTCCCTAAGCTAATGAAAACCTTTCTGCTGTGTGTTTATGGTACTAAACTCCTCCTAGTGGGCAATATTTTCACGCCGAATTAGAAGGCTTAAGTAAATGAAAAAATGCACATTTTGGTTAGTTTGGATATCAAATTTGTTTTAGTTAGCTCCGAAAAGCCTTCAGTGTTGCGGCTGATAATGACCATTGTTGTCAATGGAGCCTAAATCTCTTAAAAGAAAGAAAATTGTCTTGAAAAATATTCCCTTCAGGCAAAATGTTGCATGTGTTAATCAAGATGTCGTATATTCGACACGATCTTATTTATTACACTTATTTGTGAGGGGTTTCTTGATTCCGTGTTTCACTTGTTGCCAATTCTCTCGAAAATCAAAGTGGCTTGCGCCACCTCAAAACTGTTAATAAAAGCACTAAAAGAAAAGATACAATGAATTACTGGCATCGAGAGACAATTTTTCCTCAGTAAGTCGAACTGAATTTCGAAAACAGTGTTTTACGGTCCGGCCGAGATTATAATGCATACAGTATCTTACTGTATTGGATAATACCATACAATATTGTATAATATGCCACTTTCCTGCCATTTATGATTAAAAATTGTCGTTTCTCTCTCTATACTCGTCTTCACATCCAGATCTTCTCAGTGCAAATTTTTGGATAAAATGAAATTTTATTTATATCCCGTGACCTACGCATTAGGCAAATAACCCTATACAATATATTCTAAACATAGAATTGTAAAAAAATGTCTCATAATCCATAAAAAATATTGTTTAGTTTCTGTACTCTTAAAAGAAGCCAACACATTCAAAATGCACTAATCTAAGAGGAGGAGTCAGAATTAAAATTCAAGAGTCAGAGAAGAAGAGTTTTCATTCGCTTGGAAATTATTTACGCTTTAGTTTAGATCGTAATCACTTTGATAAAGACGATCTGCACTCATTAAAAAATAAAACTGTATAAAATTGCATTGCACGAAAATAAAAAAAAATGTATAAATATCTCTTTATCCATAAAAAATTATTGTTTAGTTTCTATACTCTTAAAACAAGCCAACACATTCAAAATGCAGTTACCGAAAAGAAGGAGTTAAATTGAAAATTAAAATGTCACAGTAGATTCACTTCTATTAGGTTGGAAATTATTTGCACTTTTGTTTGGATCGCATTCAGTTTGATAAAAACAGTATGCACTCATAACAAATATATTGCACGAAAAAGAAATTATTTTGATATAATAAAATTTATTCAACTTGAAAAAAAATATATCCACGTTAAACCAATATAATGTACACAGGAAAAAATATTATCACGCCTATTAAATACTTTCCACTATAAAAGTGATGCATTCCATTTTGCTTACAAAGCTGTATCAAAAAATCTTATTTTGCATCTTTCAAACGTTGCCATTTTCACTCTTTTCCAGAGATTATCTTATAAAATAAGGACCTGGTGAGGGAATTTATTTATATTGTTAAAAAACATTGTAATTCATAAGTAATAGAACTTCTTACTATTACTTATTTAGAACTCACATCATGAAATATGAGCGATTTTCAAATTACACTTTGATGTACCATTTGAAAGCATCTAATTTATAGTTCTTGATATTCGAATTATTGCTCCGTGTAGCAAATGTTAAATATCAAATTCGAATTATATTATTCGAATTATATTATTCGAATTATATTATTCGAATTATAGTTTTTTCCAACAAATATAAAGTACCAAATTTATAGTGCAAAATATTCGAATTTTAGTTTCGTGCAACAAGTGAAAAATACAAAACTTGTTGTGTAAAGTATTCGAATATAGTTCTATGTACCAAATTTAAAGCATCAAAATTATAGTGGAAAGTATTCGAGTTATAGTTCCATTTATCAAATGGACACAATTTAATCTGAATTGCAACTATATATTTCCCTTTCCATCACACAGTTAAACGGGTTGTGTAATGCAGCAGTGCTTTCTTCTGTTTGACTGCTTGTTGCGTCGAAATCATTGCTGAATTTCCAGACAAAGTTTCAGGCATGACCCATTGTTGCTAATATCAGTTTCGTATTAGGCCTCTCCTAACAGTTCCGACAAAGTGTTTCTATATATGGACAAAAGCGTACAAAAATGTTCTTAATTAACAACATCTATCACTGAAGCGGCGAAGGAAACTATTTCCCGTGATTGGTTTTTTTGCGTGACTTGTTTGGACTGCATTCAACAGACCTAAGCTTGCCAACTCTTGTTTTGTTTCCCCTCAAAGATAATAAAAATAATGGGGATTGCTGGCAAGTTCCTTATTAGTTTGTGTGTTATCCTTTAGAGATTTTTAATTGATCGCATACGTAATATAAAAAGAGAAAGTATTGCAATCACGATAAATTCTATCTCCAGATTCATGAGCTCGAAAAAATATTTTTTTGGAATCTTGCCTCTCTCTCTATTTGAGCATGAAGATTTAAAAACTTGAAAGAATTAATTTTGTATGGCAGCATTAAACCAAAATGATAGACTTCTATCAGATCTTGGTGGAAATCCCTCTACGTGAATTCTGACTGTCAGACTGTCCGTGATCATATGAATCCCACAGATCATTTACGCAGCAAGCTAAGAAGATAAATTTCAGTAACTTTCAAATGAATTCCTTTTACAGGTGATTGTGTTATACTTGATTGTCAGAGTTGCAAAATAAGTTATAAAATTATTAAAGATTAATTAAAAAGATAAATGTTTCTTATTTATGTTATTTTTATCTTTTAATTTCGAACGATTTTTAGCTTATTCTGTATAAAATCGCTGGATATATTTATGCATAATCCCTGTGGATATGTCCAAATTCCAATTACAAATATTATTGGTGCAGAATGTTATGCAAGAGTATAACAGCATTACCTGCCAGCTCGATCAAATAATTGTATAATAAAATTAATAAAATTCAATTGTGGTTTAATTAATAAATTTTATTAATTGGTGAAGCAATATACACTGTGACAAATGCTCTATTTTTACAAACATAAGTGTATATTTTATGATGCGATATCACCTCTATTCGCGTAAAATCAATTAATGAAAGTGAAATCCGATTCATTAGCAATATCAAAATTACTGTCAATATTACAACATTCATATTCATATCCAAGAGTTACTGGATATATCATTCCACTTGCAGTTGAAAAGAGATATAAATTGTTTTCGGTAAAAATCGATGTAACTGTGAATTTCCGAAACCCAAATCCCGCGAAAAAGAATAGAGTGAAAGAAATAGCGACGACATCGTATTTATGCCAAATTATTTATCCGGATATCGATATAGCAGAAATTGAATTTTTCCGAAATTTGTTACAGATGTACAGTTCTATTAGTAAACGTATATGCCAAATTACATCTGTCAGAGTCGTTGCATTATTAAGTAATTGTTTTCACATGATTTAGACAAATAGACAGTTTGCATGCAAGCGGTCTCGTCCAAAATTTAGCAAATAAAAACAATTCTGTTTTAAAGGCAGATTACTGAATTTCATCCATCTAGGTCGGTGTGTTTTCAAACTATCGTGCTCACAGACTGACAAAACTCCGCTTAATTCCCTTGTGTCTGCAACCCCTAGAGTTGTTGAACCGGTTGGATGGGCATAGGAAAAAAAACTGACATACTGACAAAAAGAAATGAAAAGAAAAGACACACAAAATGAAATGAAAAGAGATACAATTTCTTTTCATTTGAAAATAAAATCTGTCTGGAGTAATTACACCATAAAATAACACGAATAATTATGGCGCAATGATTGATTTTGTTTTCGTCATTAAATCTTGAGCTTTTCGGTAGTCAACTTCTAATGCTGACCGTTAAGTGGTGCTGCATTCGCAGAAAACATGTTGGTAAGCAATGGCACATTCTTTTCCGAACTGTAACCTCTTATACATACTCTGATATTACTACAATACACCACTCTTTTATTTAAGAGTAGTGTTTGTTAAAATTTAGAATCCTGACGAGAAAATGATCATATTTCCAATTATATTTAAGTTTAAATATATAAATTTTTATCTAAAATAGTTGTAATTTTTACAATATATTTCTGTAGATTCTAGAATGTTTTAAATAGAAACGTATGAAATAAAGTTAGTGGGAATTACTTCCATTGAAGGTGTAAATTATCATTCATAACTAATTTAATTTAAACTTGTGATTATTCGCACAAATAAAATAACCAATAGTGTACGGATTTATGTTCTTTAAATGTATATAGGAGCGTTTTCATATGAACCAATAAGTATAATATCAGAAAACTCGTATGTCAATGATACGATATAATAAGAATCAGCATATCAAAACACGCATTACCTTATTTTGCTAGATAAAATGTTATTCCATGGACGGTACATTTTTCGGAACAATTTTTTAAAAAAATGTTATTTCTACTGAATCACTTGTTAATAAAATGTTTTATAAAATTTGCACCGACATTGAATGGAAAAAGCAATGACATTCTTTATACATTCATGAAGAAATAATGATTACTTTCCACAAATTTAGGAATGTGCATATCTAGATTATGTATTTTTTTAATGTGGTTATAAATTTCAATTAGATTGCCATACTTTCTGTAAATTATCTGACATTTGATGAACGAAATCAAAAGTCGGCACGTAATTACTTCGCGGATAGTCGGTGAACAATGACGGACGGTATTTAAAACATTCCATTAGACTTTTATTTAATTAAAAGTTAATCGAAATTTAAAAATTTTTCTCAATAATTTCCGAGCATATTATCTCAGAAGGCAATTTTCACAAGACTTTAAAATTAAAAAAATTTAAATTAAAAAATAAGAATTAAAATATTTTCGATAGTGCCAGTTTTTTCGCGTACTTTTAAAAACATTTTCCTAATTTTATTCAAAATAAATTTTAAACACGATTTGTACAATGCTTTTTGATAAGTATACTTGAAATTCAAAACAATTTTCCGGTTGTGTCAAATCTTGAATTTGCATGCTTCTGCCAATATTAATGTTATGATAAAAAGCTTTATTTGGACAACAGTTCCAATGCCGGATTTTCACTTTTGCTTTTATTAACATTTTAAGGTTTCAAGCTGACATTATTTCCTTAAACTATGTGACGACTTAAGTACAGAATGCAACGACTCATTTCAGCAAAACAGACGAATATAAACATACATACTTACACTTCATGCCCTGGAATAAGTTTATTTAAGAAGTGTCGTGAACATGAAGGGAAATAAAAATCACAACACCCGAGGAGGAAGTTGCCAAATTCATCTCACTGCTGCCCAATTATCAACCGCTACAAGTTTCAAGATGGTATGAGGTCATTGTTTTCTCGAATTGTCGTGCTCACATACTGACAAAATTCCGCTCAATAACCTTGGGCCTGCAACCACTACAGTTGCTGAACCGTTTGGATGGGCAAAGGACAAAAAAATCCTCACACACTGACAAAAAGACGTACTTCGAAAAGCGATTCTTAGGGTCCAGAAAGGTGTAAAACTTCGAAAAGTCAAAAGATTTTTTGACTTCTCTAGGTTGAATCTTGGATGGTTACAAGGCCTTGTCTTTGCACCCATCGTATACGAGAAAGTAAAACACGTGTAAACTCTTAAATGAAAGAGGGCCCAGAAAAAAGAGGTTTGGTTTTTGTACCGTAGGGTAGCGAATTCGAGACAGAATTCCATGAAACATTTGTCGCGTCAGGCCTTGTTCATATAAATCTTCCAGTGTCAAAAATCGTGTCCCATTGACGTGATGCAGAATTTTCCAGACGAGAGTCCGAAATTCTGTACGTCCTGGTTACTAGACTCCGGTTCAAGATTTCTAAGTTCGTCAAAAATTGCAGTGGAGTTGCTTCTAAGTGGAAGAATAATCTGACTAAACTTAATTTAGGCAACGAAGACATTACCGAGAAAAGCATTAAGTGCAAAGGAACATTTAGTATAGAATATAAGAGAATGTTAAAAATGCAGTTAGTTTTTATAAATAAAATAAATTAAACTTAAAAATTTGAACTAAAAATTTAATAATGAGATTTCTTCTTAGTTATATTAACTCCCCGTTTTGAAGAAACTAGGGGGATATTTCGGAACCGACTTCGTAACTTTGAACCGTGCTAGACGATGAGGTCGACACCTGAGCTGACACCTCCCTCTCGAAACTTTCGCTTCACACCAGCCTGACATCTTTTGTCGAAGTCAGATTTAACGTGCACCACGCCTACGAACCTGGCAGAATTTCAGACCACCGCAGCCTACTTTATAAAAAGCAGTTAAAATATTTTGGTTTCCGCGACGCTAGAAATCTTCTGAGTTGCCTAAGACTTGTTCTATCCCTATTTGGCCCGCGATTAATATTTAAAATGACCAGTGGTAAATTAATGCCTCGTTTACTATATCACAAGGGATGCTGAATTTATTGATACCACATAAAACAGTTTTTTATAAATTCGATAAAATTTAATTATATTAAATGTTTCAATTTTTGCTAGAAATGACATCAATAAACTTCCAGAAAGAACGACTAAAACTTTTTACACGAATATTTATGCATGAAGATCAATTATTCTGCTAAAATCAATATTAAATAATTAACGAAAACAAAATTTATCTATGATTATTTTACAACAGTCGCATTGTGATATTGACGATTATGTTAAACGAGTATCTAGAGAAACCTCATTTAATCCTTAAATTCATCCAACAACTTTTATGGTGTCTCGTGCTGAGAAGCATCAACCTTCCGCTTTTTTCAGGACTATAAAATCTTTATGTTATCTACAAAGATGCAATTTAAGCAACACTTTCCAGAAAACCAACAGCTGTCTTCGAAATTTTACAGAATTCAAAAAGACTTTAAAATGTGCAAAGTAAATTTCGAATGTTATTAAAGAATTATCTCAAAGAAATAAAATTTCGATCACGTATTATCGAATAAAACCTAGATCAACAATAGAAGCAAAACTGAAATATAAATTCGAAAAAAAATGTAGGAACAAAAATTTTAAAGTTTAAAGCAAATAAGAACAAAAAAGAGTAAAAAAGTGAACACAAATCTTAAAAAATAGTACACAAATCTTAAAAAATAGTAAGAAATCTTAAAAAATAGTACACAAATCTTAAAAAATAGTGCACAAATTTTAAAAAATGGTACACAAATCTTAAAAAATACATTCATTCCTGACGACGTACGAGAAGAGGAACTGTCGAATAAAACCTATTAACAAATAACTTTTTGGTTGTGTAATGCAGGTTCCATATCGTTGTTACACCTATCCTTGTGTGAAAAATGGCCTTTTTCTTAAGAGGAGCATCTGTCGTTTCTATAAGTTTGCTTACTGTATAATTCAGTTCTACAATTGTAATTTTGAGAAAATGCATTGAATTTAACTAGAGTATAATCATTATTCCAGTAGTATTATTTCAGTAATTTCCCTATTACTTCGAAATTCTCAAAATAGCCATTGAAATAGAATTCCAGCATGAAGAGTTTTATATGCAAACAGGACTGTTAGGGAACAAGAAGGGATTTTGTGTCCAAATTTAATTTATTGGATCTATTTTCTTCTCGGCAACACTTGAGGGTAATAAATTCTAAAGAAAGACAAATGCACTATAAATACAATATCTATAAAGATAATAGTGTATAGAAATGGAAACTAAAACATTTTCTAAACACCCTGCGAATATCATTTGTAGAACAAAAAATTTTCATTGTGAACACAAACATTACGCACTTTAAAATTAATGAAACTACAATCTTGTTAGAACTTCACTTAAATACTTCCTTTATTTTATATGTAAATGTTTGTTATATGAAATCTGATATGGTTTTATAGGAACGAAAATGTTAAATTCTTAATAAGGGAGCAAACGTATTATTAATATGAACGAAATAAGAATTCTTGTTTTTGTGTATTTTCGAAAATCAAACTTGAAATCAGTTCAAGATAAATTTTAATTTACGTTTGGAGTTTGCGTAAAATATGAAATATTTACAAAATGTTGTGGTTTATTTTTATTATTTTTTTGTCTATTTAAAGCTTTCAAATATTTCACAAACTTAAAGGACACCAAAATGTAATAATTCATGTAAAAGTCTTTCAAACATACAGAAAAATTTCTCTGTAATCTTTTTAAGAGATACTGACATCCTTTTAGGAACAATTGATTATTGCATACAAATCATTCATTCATTGTATATCATATCATCATATCATTGTAATATTTTGTTTATTTTGTGGAAATAGAATTTCCGTAGTGTCGTTAAACTTTCACCACACTGAACATGTTATCGACCTTTTAAAGTAGTTTTTGATTGTTAAGGCTTAAGGATAATTTAAAATTACGAAAATTAGAATTTAATTTATGTAGATCTTAATGATTTTCAAAAATAACTCGTGTCTCGTTTACGGGATGGATGTCATAATTGCTTTGTCATAATTCTTTTGTACGATATAGAAACTACAGTCAAACCAGTTGTAATGAACCTTTAATGTACTGATGTAGAACTTCATTATAACCAAGGTTTCGAATTATCCGATTTTAGAAACATTGGCAATACAAAATTTAATAATCTTAAACACATTTTTGTGTTAACAATGTAATAACACTGAACTACAATTAATAAATGGCTGAAATAATTAAAAGAAATATTTTTTTTAAAGAATTAAAGAGTGAAATTAATTGCACTTACAGTTATTTATCTAAAGAATGAAAAAAAATTCTGTAAATTACGAAATATAATATAATCTCTAAAGTTAATAAATAAAAATGAATACGTGATTTTTTGTTGGAAAAACCTAGATTTCAGATATATTTCATCCATGTTCTTATCAATAATTAAAAATGAGTGCATAACATTTTTATCCACAGTTTCTGTTGCAAAGAAATTTTGCTAAATTTTCACAACTGCCTTTGCATCAGAAATTGAAGGACCTTAGCTTCCATCACCACCGTTTTCCAGAAGATGAATCGTCAATCAAATCATTCTTTTCTTTTATGTGGGAAACTAAATCTTTATGACTTGGTGGATCACACATAATCAAGTCGTCATCGCAACATTCATAATGTTCAGTTTCGCTTTGGGATAAAGAATCCCCCTGTGCTTTTCTAACTTTAAGCTTAAAAAGTGGAAATTTCATCTTCCTGTATCCGAATTCCTTGCTTTTGAAGTTCGGAGTTCGGTTGGGGCCATTTGAAAAGTTCTTTATAACCGAGAGTTCGTTATACTGGATTTTAACTGTGTATTAAGTAAGAACTGAAGCCAGTTGTTATTGCCGTTTTAGCTATTCTGTAAAAGAAACTAACGGACGAAAAGAATCGACAGTAAAAAGATTATAGAATTTCATCATTTGTTGAAGAAATGAATTTGTTCTGAATTTGGATATCGAGATAGAAGCTAAACGGTTTTTGTGATTGCATAAATAGAAGGATTACTGCAAAGAACAGTTAATAAACGAAGCATAAATTTCTTCCATAAACATGGGAATTTCATCATGAATATTCTTTCTTTGATTTAAAATCCAAAAGGCATTCATCCTACCATAACACATCGGGCAGAAATAACATCTTTTTTTATGAACACATACGTTTATATTCCTTCGAGAAACACCATTTATTATTCCAAAATATGTGTTAATTGCGTTTTTGACATCACAAGATGGCTTTTGCTCCCAACTGTCAACTGCCCATTGATCACGTGGCTCCCAGCACTTTTTGTCACATTTCAGATGTTAGTCCAGTTTCTGTGTCATTGGAAATAAGTCACAGTAAATCTCCTCTGGTCAGTCGACGAATAAAGGCCCTTTTTTCTCCAGTTTGTCATTTATTCTGCAAGAGCTGTGAATGCTTTTGGTTGTCTATTGTCGTTTCATTCTTGTGTAGGAATAAAGGTTGATATCTATCTCTAAAGATATTATCTGAATATGCAGCAAAATGGTGGTTCATTATTTCATTGCAGCGTTCCGACAAGTGGAACATTTGAATAAGACAATGAACAATAAGAATAAATTTATTGATTATGCAAAAAATTAATTCTCTCAAAGTATAATTATCTCGAAAATGTCTATGAATTAAATGCATACAACAAAAATAACAAAATGGTTCATATCCATGCCTAAAACTTGTGTAAAATTACATTACTGTTTATTTAAAATAAGTTCGAATTGGTTTTTGTTTCCTTGAAGAAATTGAATTTTAACCACGGATCTCCAATTTTGAGTTCACGTGCCCTTCAAATTTTATCATTTTATTTCCAGAATTTCCTGCTGGGATGAAAAGCGATTGTTTGGGTGTGCTTGAACATCTTTTGTACCATTTCTATGCATTTCTGTCTAAGTCGACTTGCTTCCCGCCTCTAAAGACTTTGATACATTTTTTTACTGTACATTGGAATATTCAAAATTAATATATTCAAACACAATTATCAGTTAATAGATTATATTAATTATATCTTGCTTTGATACGAGGGTCGCCATCTGGATGTAATTTTTAAAAATCATTTGTTAAAATGAATATAAATTAAAATTTTACAGTAGAAAATAATTAAAACAAAATTCTACATTTTAGCATAATAATAATTATGAAAATTCTAAGAAATTTTTATGAAATTTGTTAATTTTCACAATTCTATGTAAAAAGAATGTTTGCTAATTAATTTGTCCAAAGAACGATATTTAATTTAGGGTATGATATTTTTAGGAATAATGTGTATTATGTCTCCATATGATGAGCGTCATTATTCATTATAATCATATGATTCCATATGATGAGAAATTTAAAAGTCTAAGGAAACAGTACGAATACAAACGGAAATTCTTTAATTTATCGACAAAAACGAAAATAAATTTTGAAAATGCTAGAAATTTTTCACTTATTTAAATCGTCTTTGCCATAAGTTTGGAAACAGGTATTAAAGTTACCCGTTTTCGTCTCGATGATTCGTGGATAATGCCCATGTTTATTGAACATCGGATACAACATGGAGCCGACATTTGGTTTCCCACTGTTCCGCTCGACGAAAATGAAAGAGGATAGGTTTATGGCTTCCGTTGGAGGGCGCAGCTATCGCTTATAAAATTTCAGAGTGAGACCTCTGTACTCTTTTTAGGTTTAGGAAAAAATTTGTTTGAGTCGTAAGCTTACTATTAAGTAGCTTTGTTTCGAATTGAGGAAAAAAATGAGATATCTACAGTCTCAAATATAGGACTATACAAATAAAACCGCATCTTCGGTCACAGCAATGTAAATAAGATTTGTAAATACATCATCTTCATCGAGTTGCTATCAGCGGCATCTGGTTATAAAAGTCGACTTCAAAACTTTTTTAAATGAAAGTGAAACCTGGCAACAATTGGCATCTGTTTGTTGTGCAAATTGTTTGATTAGATCATCCCTCAATAAAATGTTTGTAAATTTCACTTTATCAAAATTTGCTAATTAAAATTGCGCACAATGAGATTAAAATAAAATAATAAAAAATATCTCGTTTTGGAAGTCGGGAAGGGGACGAGGGGGCCCCAAAACTTTCATTGCCCATTGTCCTCCACTGTTTTTAATTCGGCCCTGGTATTTATCTGCGAAAAAAATTAAGTTCCTAATACAGGAAAAAAAATTATGGAAAATCAAAATATGCATGTTACATTTCTATAAAACAATAATTAGCCATGGATGGAAATAATCTATAATCCAAATGGATAGAAGGGATGACGCTCGTGTTAAAAACTCCTTAAACTCATCGAGTAAGATCGATAATCTCATCATCATTTACTTCTGGTCCATGAGCTTCATCAACTTGAATCTTAGTAGTCAATAGGGTGGCTATCTACCATATGTATACTGTAAATAAAATTTCAGAAAAATATCAAGCTTTCACAACTTTTAATGTTTGGAGCTGTATTTTATTTATATATGATACGATACTCAGCGTGTTTCTTAGCTGGTGGCATGCACGCCATCCGCTGCCAAGTGGCCTTTTGCCGCAAATGGCAATATTCGATTTTAAATACACTACAACGGAGTTTTATTTTGAAAAGTTTTCCCATTTCTTATGATATATTTTTGCATTTCGTTTCAGTTTCTCTATGCTAATATCGCAAAGAAATTTTGTGATAATTTCTGAACGTCTTCTTTTAATTAATGACTTAAATGCATTTCTGAAAATAATTTAGTCATAGTATTCTTTTAGAAAACTTTTTATTTTATTTTTCCAACCTACTTCATTTTCATGATGAGATTCTTTGACTAGCTGAATATATAAATGAACAATTGTAGGGAGAATCACTATCGGTATATGCATGGTACAAAAAACCCAGAAGGTCCATCACAAATCTATTTACCAATGACGCCACAACTTTAAGTGATTTTATAACAATATAATAGGTAAATATATGGGCAATATATAGGTAAATTTTAATAAAAAATTGTAACTAAGCAGATGCTAATTTTAATTATTTTTAATAACATATTTATAATTAATAACTTTTCTTTCATTTCTTACTCTCGTTTATAAAGATTTAAGGAAATGAGGCTGAACGATAAAATAACCATGTAATGCAAGGTTAAAATGAATGCAGATGCAGAATTTTATATTGCAATATATTTTTATTAATTTTTTCATTTATTAATAATTTTCTTTTATTTTCTTATTTATTATCAATTTTTGGAATGGCGAAAATTTTTTCCGTAGTTAAAAGACGTCTCATCTCTAACGACTGTGGTTTTCTACATTCCCATCTAACATCAAATCGTGTGCCTAAAAGAAAACAAACAAACAAATAAACAAAACGCCCTAAGCATTGTCAATGGGCATGCGCAGCAGAAGGCACTCCTAATTGTGGAAAAACATAGCCCTAGATTTTCTTTCTCTTTGCCGAAGATATGTATACCGTTTCTCACTGCGTTTTTTCTAAAGACAGAAGGAGTTATAATGCGTTAAAAGGTCAGGTGTATGAAAACAAGTCAATTTTTGCGATAAAACATAGGAACAGTAAACAAAAGGGGGTCCGCTAAAGGGTGTCTTTGTCAGTGAACTAAGTATAGTAGAGACCCGCTAATCCCAAAAGTTTTTAAAAAAATATTTACGTACGATGTATGTATTTTATTTATATACAAAAATAGTTGTTCTTTTCTACACCTTACAGGAGTATTAAATCTAAAATTAAGCTGTAGAAATAGTTGTATGTATTTATGGAAAAATAGCTATTTTTATTTGTTCAATTCTAAAACATTGTATTAAGGTGCATTTTAAGGCCAATTTCAATCTAATCCGGTCCGTGTCGCTCCAGGTTCCATCTAGTTTGGGATTAAGCGCAACTACTTCTATAAAGAGAATTTCCCAAATCTTAAGATGCACAAGTTTCCTGAATTATAGAAGTTTCACAAATAAGAGGGATTGCGAAGCGTGTATCACTTCAGATGCAATCCTTTCACCACTAGCCCTGATTGCACAGTCCGATTCATGTCGTTAGACAACCAAAATATGAATAGGTAATCCCATGCCTGGTAGGCTAAAGGGGAGACGCTGGGTTAATATTGTTATATTTCTGCTCAACGACATAAATCAACTCTGTTACACTCAGGCATTAGAACTGAGACGCAGAACGTTTGTCCTACGGCGTTCCACTACCGTAGCTGCGTCGCACATAGACAATTCTGTCTTTGAAGCTATGAATAACAATAGTAAACACTATTCCCCCCTGTGTGGCTCCACCAGGGGTACGTGGTTACTATGTGTATGCCCTATTCCTCACCGACACAAATCGGCTAGTGTAGCACCATTTAGAACTTTCATTGCGCAGAACGTTTGTACACCATACGTCGTTAAACTTACCATTGAGACCTGAATGTCACAACCTAATTCGTGTCGTTGAAGCTACAAAATAACAATGTGTACCCCGATTCCCAATGGCCAACTCATTTGTCTCCACGGGAGCATATGGGTTACTATTTTATTTCTCAGTTTCAACGCAAAAATCGTACTAATGTACACGCCTATCGTATCTCTAATTGGAGACCTACAAATATGCAGATCTGAGAAGACTCTAAGAGGTGATGACACGCATATGTCACAGTATGAGACAGAAAAAAATGCTAGGGGATATTTTTATACGAAAATAGTTGTCTTTCATATAAAGAAATAAACATTGAAACAACCAATGTCAGGAAGATCAGCATTGAAATTCTAATTCAGTAAATGTCTCTTAATAGTGCTTTAAATTATAAACTAATATTTAATCGATTTGGACACAGATGTGCTTTATCAAGGGAAAGAAATTTCACTCATCACATTCAGGACTCCTTTTGAAAGAAACGAGAAGAGACAACTTTTTTTTACATGGACACAGGAATTGTAACTGTCTTTACTACAACTATTTCTAATTTCCTATATACTCAAACAGAGGGAAGTACTCTTAGCATGTAAACAGGTTGCGGAAAATATTTTATCAAATGCTCCCATTCAACTGAGGGAATCCTGAATGTGCATATCAAATGCTAAAAAATCTTTCAAAGAGACAGAGTTTAGCTCATAATAAAAAAATTGAAAAAAAAACCTAGATACGAGTAGCAAATCCTCTTTAAGACAGCATAAGAACAAATGATAGAGAATAGAAAAAATAATAAATAACAGACATCCATGATTTTTCCAAAGTATGAATTTTACCATCTCTCTTACATCAGGGAATATAGAAACTCACTAAAAAAAAGTCCCAGATAGAGTCAATATCATTAGAATTTTATGTGAACGGGCAGTGCCAAGGAGCACAATGCAGGCTGTACATATATTTGAACTGCCGTAGCAAGCCCGCCCTCCAATCTTTCTCTCTCTAAAGTCTATCTTCCAGACTGGATCAACATGGCCACTGACTGAATCCCAAATAGAATAGCAACAATTACTCTGAGAAGGAGAAAAATAAACATTCTATAGGCCAAAGTCTCTGTTTGCCATTTGGGTGGAAGAATAATTGGACGGACTATTTCAATCAGAGAACAGGAATAAAGATCATGGGTTTTCCGAGGTGAGCAGGTTGTTCCTCTGTATTGTGAGGAGTGAGATTATTTCACTTACACTGGATAAAGGAGGCAAGAGGCAAACACAAGGGTTTTGATTGAAACACTCCAAGACACTGTATTATGCTTGCGTTCTCAGGAGAATACCTTGTTGTTTTACTTGCTGTAAAGCTACTTGACTCAATTTATATTCGATCTAAATGAATTTTACACTTATAGAATAATGAGTATATTGTATATTCAAGATTAACAAACTTCCAGAAATCAGTAATTATATGCATGATGGACCGAAAAAAATCGACATAATGTGGATTTTCCATTTATTGTACAATTTGTATACAAAATACGATTTCTATAATGGAAAATAGTATTAAAGATATAGGTGGATAAATAAGTGGATTTCACTTCCCTTGAAAATTAAGTAATGTTTAAATTATTTATTTTCCAAAATGGAGTTATTATAGTTTACTGCTTTAAACGATATTCCTGCGTCATTAAAGTTTTAAAATATTGTGTAAAATTTAATTTATGATGCTTGCTAAATTATTGGCATCCATTATCGATTTCAACTTATTTTCCTATAGCTAAAAAAATTTTGGGTAAAATAAAGATAAAACATCGCAATGAAAATGCATGAATGGATTTTAACAATGCGCTTTTAAAACTCTTAAAGTTTTAGAATATTGTGTAAATTTTAATGATGTTTGCTGAATTAGTATACACTATCGATTTTAACTATTTCCTATAATGAAAAAAATTTTTGGTAAAGAAATGGATAAAAATACAATGAAAATGACATGAATGGATTTGTTGAAAATCTCTATAAATGAAAAACAGTAACAGATTTATTCCACATGATTTTTTAGATAACAATCAAATATTAGGGGAAGAAAATATAATTAGTCTTAAAATTTTATTAATTGTGTATGTTTAAAAAATGTATACATAGTTTAAATAATTTTTTATATAACTGTAATCAATTGAATACTTATATGATATTCCATAACTCAAAGAGCAAAAATTAAAAAAAAATACTTAATAGAATTAACATCTGCTTAAAATGTAGCATTACAGTAATATATCTTGTAAAAGAACGAGAAACAGCTCAACAGTTAAGTAACTGTAAAAATAAACATGTGAGCAATTATCATCAAAGTTGGCGGTTATTTTAGGTCGAACTGTGGAGCTGGTACACCAAGAATAAAGAGGATTTACCTTTCGATATGGAGTGCCTACAGTGATGATAAGAAAGGGAAAAGACACAAAATAGAAGAAATGATTTTAGGAACAGAGTTTGTAAAAAAGAAAGGTTTACTCAGAACAGGTTTCCTCCTGGAAAACAGAACAACATACCCGACATCTGTAGGTTCACCCAAAGACATTCAGAATTAAAATTGAAAAAAAGTTAGCTGGCCCTTTTCAGATGGAAGGGAGGAATTACTTTGTCAGCACTAGTATTTTAAATTGAGTAGACGGCATTTTCTTTAAATTGAGATGTTTAGTTTCTGCTATTTACAGATTGCGTTTGCGGTGTGCTTAATTTCGAATCAGGGGAATGGTTGCCGTCGATTTGTTTAAAGAACATTTCTTGACTTACGGTCTAGATCATGCTTCAGGTTACTGAGTATTTTGCATTAGATATATAAAACATGATTTATATAATTAATTTGTTGGTGTATAGCACAAATATTATGTTGAGCGTCCTAAAGACCATTATATAAAATCATAGGGAAGAATAATTTTTAACATACATTTCAGGTTTTTAACTTTATGCAGTATTTATAAAGTGAGGATTGAAGCACAAAATATTCATGAAATGGAGCAATATAAACTTCAAAGACAAAAATTAAAAGAATCAGTAAAATTTTTTATTTTGGATCAGTTAATTAAAACTCTTTGCAAATTATAATGGAAATTTCTTGTCAATTAAAGATTTAGTTTAAATAAATACTTCGATTTTAATAATTAAATGCAACAAAGATTCAAGACAATGATTCTGTATCGCAGGTAATTTTGACCAAAAAATGAAGCACATTTTTTCAATCATATCATACTCTTTAAAATTTTTATGTTGTACAACTTTTGGGAACTGTAACTTGCTAACTCTCTCTAAGCGTAAGTATAGAGATTTGGTTAATGAGTATTTCTTCATTTCTCGAATAAAAATGACTACCTAGAAGATCACAGGCTCCCATTTTCAATTCGAAGTGGTATTACGGACAATTCAAGGTCATCCTGCAGATTTTCCCTTAGTTATCATTTCTTTTGTACCATCCCACTGTGTGGAGATGGGTCCATGACAAGAGGTCCAGAGACACTTAGAAGCATACCGGGATCTCATCCGGTGCTTTTCAAATAATTATAGAATATCATATATACTCACAAGATTGTAAATTATGACGCATTGTACATGAATTCATCCTCTATCAGTCTAATTCCTTCCTAACTACAAACTTGTTTCTTTTTAAAGAGAACACATAAGTGATCATTTCCCTATAAATCCGTCCAGGAAGACAATCCAGCAAGACAAAGAGCCAATTCAAGATTGTAGCTCAAAGTGCGTACCTATTGCGAATGATGTCACTTGATACCAACAGACAAAGGTCCATAATTCCCCTCTATCATGCATTTTTACCAGATCATTGATGGCAGTATGTTATAAAAAACTGAAGGTAGAGATTAAACAAAAAAAATGGGAAGCTTATTTTTTGTCTTTTCAGGTAAACAGAAATTTCTAAAAATAAAAGCAGAAGTGTAGGGACTAGATTTCTAAAAATTATAAATTAATTTTACTCCCACCAAGGTATAATATTCTCATTTATACAGACACACTGAACACTAATACAGTGGTTATGAGCATGGGATTGTGAAGAATATACTTTATCCCTAATGCCCGTTCCACAGGAGAATCTTTAGAAATCTACACAAAAAATGCGATATATTTCCAATTTAAGCAGATGTAAAAAAAAATTAATGTAAACCTACAAATATGGCATATAAAATCTTCTCAAAACGTTTTAAAATGATGGATACAAAGAAATATAAATAATACACAAGTATCGCTATCTGCTGACGTATTTATAAAGATTTTTTCCAACATGGTGCACAGAAAAAAATGAAAATTCTCCTGTAAGCGTAGAAGCAATATTGTAGTGAATCTAATTTTTTATCCTGGTGCGTGAGAGATTATACCATCCACCATATGCGTTCCACATGTTTCCCTTTCTAACTCAAGAACCATCCTAGACTCTCAGTACTTTTGAAGATTGTATGCCTAGTATAATAATAACAAGTATTTTAATGAATTTGAAAAATGCGTTGCAATTACTTTATGTTGGAGTGGGGACGACATGAAGGGCCATTGTCCTTTAGAACGAGTTGAAAGAATGGGTTTCAGGTTTACATGGTACACTTCTATTATGAGTGGTGTTTCTTTTTTTCTAAGTACTGGAAGCAATAGATGAAGAGCAGGATTTTTTATTGGCACATTTGCTTGATTCATAGAATTTTATAAGTATGTACGATAGACTGCCCTCATAGTGTCCTTGGTAGTTAATAGTTGAGATTTTTTAGATACACACGAATAACGAATTTTAAATTTTTAGTGTTGTCTTCATTACTTTATTAGAAAGTAATTTTAAAGGTTAAAATAATAGATATGGTTTTTAATTAGTTATTCTAATATAGTTTTAAAAAAGAACATGTTTGAGCTTCTGTCTATAATTTTTTTTTTTGTAACTAACAATTGTTGAAAGGATTTTGCCTTAGGGCCATAGCATGGCGTAAAAAGATGGTCAATGACACTGAATTTTACGAAACTTAGAGTAATGTTCGAATTTCTTCACTCGATACTATGTGATCAACTATGTTTCCCTTAATATATGTCGCTTTTTTAAAATATGCTATGGGAATAATATACCTTTTTCTTGTATTATTTTCTTCATAAAACCACTCTGCACAAGAAGACATTCAGTCCATTCCACTACAATGTGTAGTGTGTTCCATCTGCTTAACATTGAAAGGTCAGTACATCCCTACAGCCGATGAAACTATTTTATTGAAGATGAGATACTTGGTGTACTGTATTCATCTCAACAACCTTACTGAGCAGTTCATTTTCTTGTTTTTAAAACTATTTTGCATTGACATTTCTTCTTTATTATTCATCCTGTCTAATTCTCAGTTGTGAGACTACAAACATCACATTTCCCTATCGGCAATTTCGGAACTATTTTTCTCATAAATCTTTTCCTCATGTTGACCCATTAGTCCTCATACGAAAGTTTTGGTGGCGTTCATTTGCTAGACGAGTACTGATGCTCAGTGTCGGTTTTAAACCGGCAGGATTAGCACCTAAAACTTTCAGCAGCAACACGAATAACGTTTAGAGGAAAAAAATAATGTGCAGGTATTCCTAAGATGGGGGAAAACATGCATATTCCCTAAGATGGGGAGAAACATGTATTCTATCCCAAGAAGGGGAAGACACTCGGTCCGAGTCATGCGCTTTTTTTTGCGTAGAGTGGAGAAAAAAACGAATAGTTAATTTCAACCCTTTTTTTTATCCGAGATTTAAAGCGAAAGGATTGAGACAAAATTTAATTAGGATGGCGTTCAAGATACATGAAATTTCATTTATCATTTCATTTTTGTTAAGAAGTTATGGCGTTCAAAGTATGCGATTATACAGACCGACAGACGGTCAACCATTACATGAGGATTCGGCCCAAACTTTTATACGGACCTATATTGCTGATATAGAAAACTGATGTACGAAATTTTATCTATCCTAATATCTAAGATTTCTAGTTACAAGTTCACAAAATCGCAGACAGACAAACAGACAGACTTCCCGCAGACAGAGAATTATCTGTCAAACAACGAAATTTCGTCTCCTTATCTCTAATAGTTTTGAGTTATCGTGTTCACAGAGACCTAACAAAATTGTGTTTTTCGGACTCAGGGAAAGCTCAAAACGTGGAGATTCATCATAATTTCAGTTCGAATTTTTTTGGAAGATTATAATACTTTTTTCCTCATGTATAGAGAAGTAAAGAAGACCCTGACACTTTCGATAGAATTTTTAACAGATTTGAATTTTTAACATGTATTTATGAATACACTGGAATTTATTAAAAACATTATTCACCTTAAGAAGCGTGTACGAAACATTGATAGGTTTAACTCACATGCCACTAAAATTAATCAACCAACTTAAAAAAAATAATAATTTCTCAAACTAACGGTTTGCAAATGAATTTCTATACATAACATATATATATGTTTTTTGAGACCATTTATCTATATTAGCAATTCTTATTTCTACTCATTTCCTAAAATTAAACGATCGTAAGCATAACTCTGTCTTTAATCAGTTTGACATGTGCTTTCTGAAAGAGAAATGAAATATTACAGAAATAAATAAGATCTTCGACAAGGCGTGATTGGATATGTTGTTTGGAAGGAATGATTTAAGAATGTAAGGGTGAATTTTAAAATAACCCAATACCTTTTAACCTAAACAAAACAACCATTTTGAAATCTCCAGGATCTTTAACATCCCTAGTGTATTCTGTTGATGAAAACTCCACTACATCAAATTTCAAGGAACGATGTAATGAACTCACAAAACACTGCAAAGGGTCTGTAATTCTCATGAAAAATGGCTTCACCAAATGTTAAGCCCCTCAGTTTATTTCAGAGCGTTCTCACAGATTCAAAGGCCTGTCTATTTATCCGAAAGAAAATTCTTCGATTTGAACTCCAAATCTTTCGTTTTAAACTCTTTTTCCAGAAATCATTTTCCTCTTTTCTGTTTCTTTATTCATCCGTCTCGAAGGACACTCCATGATCGAAGCAATCCTATTTTCGTCGAACTCAAGTTGCGTTTCAGATGAAGATTCAGGACTGAGTAGATATAGCTTTTGGAGATAATTATTTGACTTTCAAGTTTTTTTGTTATCTTTCTCTATTACATTATCGTATCTTATATTTCAGGAGATTAATCTTATGATTATTTTTTCTTAATTAAACAATTATATAGGTTTCATTAAACAATTAAATGTTTTCATCTTTGCATCACAATATGTAGAATATTCTACTATGGTAACTCATCTCGAGGATGTATCATTTCCAGCCGGATCATATCAACTCCAATTAATTCAGAACGATAAATTTGTGTTTCTGTTTCTTACTGACTAACCTTGCGACCATCTTGGCGCAGAATATTGGCTATCATGGCGGTTAAACTATTGATACGGAATGCATAGATATTTATTTCCCCGTTGTAGAATGATAAGAATGAAAGGAATTAAAATAGGCATATAAAACAAGTTAAAGGTATGCGAAAATGAGGTTATCTATATCTATTTTCAAGAATAGAGCATTTTAATATTACTGTTTTTGACTAAATGTCTTAAATGTTCAACATGCAAAAACAACAAATGAGGAAAAATTTGCAAAATATCTCTTCGTTTAATATATTTGGTTAAGAATAATATATTGAAATACTAAAGGATGTATATGACAAAACACAGATCAGAAAAAATTTTAAACACTTCATTCACTAAGAGGGTTAACCAAGAGGTCATTTATATTTAAAGCCTCGAAACGATTCTAGAAAACTAGCCACCTATTAATTTCTTTCTCAGTAAGCTGAATTAATCCCCTCTGCTTTTCCAGTTTTTGAATTTGAGATTTTTCGTCCCTAAAGCACGTTTTTTGTCACACTGGTATGGGTGTGCGCGTCCTTCCGTATGTTCCACAGACCAGTTATTTCGACGCAATACGAGTAGCTCGTTGTTTTCCTTGCCAGATTGGAACTTTATTTGTTTCTCCACATAGATGCCGACATCAAAAGGAATTTAGCTTTACGTATGAAACTTCTTGCTGAAGTTGAAACTGATAAAATAGACTCGTGACAGTGAGACAAGACATGGAAATGTTTAAATGAATTTTTCATGAAGTTCAACAGAGAAGCTGATGCAGGATCGAACGAGAAGAATATCTGGAAATAAAGAGGTGAATTAACTTCGGAATGATTTTCATCAAGAGGATGGCATCGTGGAGAGAAAACAAAATTTGACAGAATATCTGTAATTGCTGCATAAAATATGTCATCAACAAACTAGATACAAGGACCAGCGAAGATGCTTGAGCAAAGCCCTGTATGAAGGTTAGGATTGGGGTTATTTATCAACAGCAATGACAAGATAGAATGGGTGTAGAGTATCAAATATATTTATTTAAGAAATGCGCACAACTTGTTTCACGAAAAGTCGATGAACGAAGAAACGGACCCTCCTCAGATATCCGTGCTTTATTAGTGGATAATAATATGGAGAATTTAAATTTTTAGTAAAGCACTGCATTTCTTAAATGTCTAAATAAAAGCTGTTATTTTTTAAAACTAAAATATAGATATTTTTTATTTGAACAGCGCAGGCTGAGATTTTAGTTTCAGGGGTCTTCTCTTGATTTAGCGCGTCAGCGTGTCCTAAGGGCGCGTTTCTCGGGTTAATAGTTTTTTCAGAATATAATATTGTGAAGTGTAAATAATATCTTTACCTCTTTTAAAAAATTGAAATGTCTAAAACAAGTAACCTAATATGGTTCCGAAATTAAAACAAATAAAAATAAATCTGTAATTAAATACAAAGCAAAATTCGCTTATCTACTATAAAAAACATCAATTGGCAGATGATACATATTAGAAATCTTATCACTTGCAATATCGTTATCGAAATAAATATAAATATAACTTTATTCTAAAGTTGGTAGGGCAACTCTTAAAATATATAACATGAGTAAATAAATTAAATTACGACTAAAGTTTAAGAAGCAGATTGGGCTAATATTATAGAACTATACCACATGTAACAATGGATAAAGAAATGATGTAATAAAATACTTTGCTGGAAATGTGTCGAGAAAAATTGCAAAAATCGGACCTGTAAGACACAGCTGAAGTTTTTATATTCATTAAATACATCATAAAATTTAAATCTTTAAAACAAAATACGTTGGGAAAATATTTTAAAATAAGACATGAAAGAAAATGAAAGAAACTAATGAAAAATAATAAGGTTAAAACAAGGAAATATAATAAATTGTCACATACGGAAATAATTAATATAAAATATAAAATTTCGTCTTGCGCGAATGAATAATATGGAGACAAAATATAACTGAGATGCATCTTACTAAATTATGAAAATAGTTTCCTTTCATTCTAACGCAAGAAAAATATTGTTGCAAATCATTAAAACATTTTATAAAATTTCTTATAATAGGGAACAAATTAACTGTAACACTCAGACTGGACACAAAAACATTCTTCAATTTTAAAATGGTGTAGAATTGATATTTTGTCAGATGAAAATTTTATAAAAGAAATAGAAGAGGAGCGAAACAATTGATTGATTTTAATGAAATGAAATTTTAATTAACTTTTAGTTTGAAAGAAGTTGTATGTTATTTATATATTGATTTCAGCACATGTACTTAAAATTTCATTAGGATCAGTCGATCTGTAGATATGTATAAAGTAAAACAGGACAAGTAAACATTCATCTGTTGTTTCTATTTATAATTTTCTCAGATATTAAATGTAATAAATAGGCATAAAATAGCATTTTGCATTTGCAAAATAAATAAAATAAAATTATTCTAATTAATTAATATATGGTAATTCTGGCTTCGAAATATTTCTGTATTACTGGTAAGACTTATGAAGTATTTATGAGTGATGGAGTGAAGATCCTCAGCAACTTGAAAACACAGTAATCCTCAGAAGGGAAAAGAGTAGATGTTATCCCCACTAGAGTTCACTTTCAGATTCTACAGCCCCTACCCCAAGCGAGGTGTAGATTTTGTTGATCAGGCTGTCCAACCATGTAGTGTTTCCAAATGCCCTTGTATGTTTTGATATTGAGTGGTGTTTTATGTGTGTGTTGTAGATAAATCGATCATAAAAGGTCAAACTGGTTATCATTGAATTTGGATATAAAATCCACGCTGGAAAATGACCACAAATACTACTGAAAAGAAAGATTATTCATTGTCCGAAGGATAATTGACAGTTGTCGGGTGAATTGTACTTTGTTTACAGATGTAAAATGGGTTAGTTCAAGATGTAAGATTGATTAAATTTAATTGTGGATTAGATAATGTTACTCCAGATCTTGTAAAGTATATTTATTAAAATACAAAAAAATAACTTTTCAGCTTCCACTTATCTTTATTAATGTCCAGTGTCAATAAACATTTCGAAGCATTTTCTTTTCAAAATTTATAACTAAAGTAGTCAAATAACAGTTACTAGATTTTTCAAATACTGTACTGGGAAATGCAAAACAATATACAAAACATTAGAAAATATATCTTTGTATTACCAATTTCACACAAATAGTAACTAAGTTTAACTTTATGAAACATTTTTTCTTTTTTTTTTAATTGTTTGCTTTAAATGGCACACATACTTTGTGTAAAATTAAGAAAATTTCGGCAAATGCGAGAAATTTGCAAGTGCAACTATGTACAAAATCAGTTCTGGCGAATCATTATTGTCATTTAATAATCAGAATTATCATACACATTTTCAGTGATTCGGTCTTGAGACGAGAGGTGGAATGAATACCAGAAAGGGATGAAGTCGAAATGGGACATTATCCTGGCTACAGCAATAACGGGGATGTAACTTTATCAGAAAGGTTCTGGTTTAAATGTGTATAATATTTACTTACATTTCAATAAAGCATAGCACAAATATTCCGGGAGAATGCTCTGAATGTTTCTTTAAAAAATCTTTTCCGCATGTGTTTGAATTATAACATGCACGGAGTTTTCATTTCAAATTATTCAGAAATTTACAGAACCTTGACAATATCTTTGCAAGAGTATTTAAATTAAACTTTGAGTAAAAGTTGGTATTACAGGAAATACTTGGTGTGAACTAAATAATTTTTTTACTGCGCATGGCAGAGACGCAGCGAAATTGTTTCTTTCATGTAAAACCAAGAAATATAGAGCAACTTTTAAAAAAATTCAGTTGGAATCCCATGAATTCAGAAACCTATGGCATTTCAGTGGGGTTTAATTTAAAATTTTTCTTTGGACATTGGCCCCAAAAGCATTTCAAAACCCCATTCCCAAATTTAAAATAATTTGTACAAAACAATGCATGTTTAACTTCTCACTAAAAAAAGTTAAAATTCACCTGCTGAAAACACAACCTCCTTCATTTTAAGCAATTCTTGTTTTAGCAATTTACTCTATATCTGAACATTTATAGAAGAAAAATTCACTACGTCACACACAGTAAAAAATGTTACAAAACACTCATATCCTCTGTATGCAAAATTTTAATTTTAATACAATACTTAAACCTGTATGAGTATTTACAAACAAATTGAATAAAACTCACATGTATAACAAAACATAGAAAAATTTGAGATTTTAAAATACTATGGCCTACAAACTCTTTATTGCATTTGCAATACATTAAATAATATACATCAAAGTAATAAAAGTTGCATCGAACATCAGCTTTCTGTGAAACAGGATTCAGGTGAAACTCCATTTTCGCGTTCATCCCTTTCTGGTGAGATTATAGCTTGCTCTTGTATTGATTCACTTGCAAGAGAAATGTGTATGATGCTCGATTGAATGTCCTGATTCTCCAGGCAGTTCGAAGCATAGTTTTCATATTTGTTCATTTGAAATTTTCCTTAATTTTTACACCAATTGAATATATTCGTAAAAGCCATTATGTATTATGGACTGAGGACAGTATTTTTTAATAAATTAGAATCAAATTTTTGTTTTTATCATTATTTATCTTAATTCAGATATATTTAATTTATTTATTATTACTGTTCTTAAAAATAGTCTTATAATATTTTTTGACAAATAGGAGACGTATTTTAGAAACAGAATTTGTAAATTACCACATACAATATTTTGAAAATATAATGTAGTTTATATATCATTGTTCAGACTAATTCTTGAAAATTTAGTAAACCTAAAATATCTATAACAGATTAAGTTAAAAGAAACTCTGCATTTATTCTGAGAAAACCAATGTAATAATGTATTTCAATATATTACAGTTACACTCATAACTAAAAATCTGTTACAATTGAACGTCGTGGTTGAGAGCAGGCCTGCGCTGTGATTTTATTCCAAGTGAACATGGACGCATTATCTAAATCAAAAAAATCTAGTTTGCCTTCCCCCCTCACTACGACGCAATCCTCTGAGGAAACAAGAGTCCTATTTATAACACATCTGTAAAACTATTTTCTTCACACTTTCTAAAGTTGAAGATTCGTCAATTTTTTTTCCTCACTGAATGGCAACACGGAAGAGTTATTTACACTTTCTTTATTCAACCAGAAACTTGTACTCCCCACTTCATATTTTAGGCTCAGATCTTTAAAATAATTAGTTGAACCTCGAAAAGGTTGAGAGTAGAAACAGGGAAAAGAGTGGAGGTCTGTACCAGTTGAGAAATATACTGCACAGCTTCTTACATCAACTAAAAGCGTATGTCTTAGGATAAAATAAAGTTTGGAACGATATTGACTTTTTTGTATTTTGGTAGCATATTTGTCTCTATATTCTCATGAGAAAATGCCTTTGTAATATTTTCTTGGGTTGCTTCTGGGGTCTCGAGGGATATTTTATTTTATATTTCATTCTTTCTTCAACCTTGGTTTTAATGCAGCTTGTTTTTCGGTGCCTTTTCCTCTAGGGACGCTTTATATTCTTATTCTGCCTTAAAATGGGAAGGGTGCCCATTTGAAACATTTATGCAGTTCCTCTTTCAGACAGAATAGGTGCAGGTTTGGGAAAATAACTTTCCTGAATTCTGTTTTCTCAAATACTGGGTTTTATTAGTTTGGGTTCGCCCAAAATGGAAAATATTATAATTCCACTGTGAAAACATCCACGAATTTGTATTTTTTCCTAAATTTTGAACTGCCATCCAAATCCTTGGTTTATCTTTTGACTACGAAAACCGTTTTAAGTTTCACTTCAAAACACACTCTAGTTTTAGATTCACTGATTATTTAAATCTAAAAGAATTTTTTTCGACATGATATATAATTATTTCCTTTATGTTTCCTCCTGCTACTAATTGTCACCATACTATATTTATTACCCAATGGGAAGAGATTTAAAAGTATATAACACTCGATTTTTTTTACTTTAAGACGGTGTTAAGCACAAAACTCGCCATTTCACGTAGATTGAGTGTACTATGTGCTTATTGTCTTGAATTAGATTCAGTAAACCGTTAAATATTTGATTACACTATTTCTAATAAAGGAACAAAATTTAGTAAATAAATATCTTTAATACTCAAGCGTTTAAGTTCAGCTTTTTTTTTTTTATTTTCTACATACAGTTCAAAATTTATATAATTCATGACGACGTTTATATAATTTCTTAAACTACCATGGATAAAATATTCTTAAATTTCTTGATTAAATCAATAAAGATATAGTATTTTTTAAAAAATTAATTTCAACTGTTTGAATGATTTCAGGTTATTTTTAGACCTTTTTTGCATATTTCACCCTTCTAATACTAGTTTAGTGATATCAATTATTAAAATGTGAATAAAAAAATTGATTTTTTTTTTATATATTCCCGGTGCGAACATTGTGGCCACTACAATTAAGCTCATTACAATAGATATTGTTGTAAACATTGATGATCAAACTGGTGTAAACAAAGTATTGTAAAAAATATATTTATAACTAAACGCTATATTGATTCAATTGAAAATTTATGAATTTAAATGAAAATTATTTTGCACAGAAAAGTAAAAAAATAAATAAAACATAACTTAGAGTATTCTATGGCATTCTAGATGGTTCAAAATGGCCTGCCCGCCTTATTGTACTGTAATCATTTTCACAGAAATTGTACGTACCCGAGTTGTTTGGTGACTATCACTACGAGATGGATAGGGGAAGAGGCAGGGCGAGTCGACAGTTGGTGGAGGACTAGACGCGGTGCCTGCCCCACAAGATTCCCACTTCACCACCCATTACGGCACGTGATAATAACCTCTGATTTGAATGATAGGGTGAAATACAAATGTTTTATTAGAATAAAGGGAAAAAAGATGAAGGTGCGGGTGAAGTGAAGAGCATTAAATGTAAGGCCACTTCTGCGATACCTAAAATAGCGGTAAATTTTGCAGTCTTTGTGGGGTCATCACTTTGGGTTAAAGAAGAACACCACGATACGATTCGCGTGTGAAAGTAGATATTATGTAATTAGACGATACTTTAACGCATCTTAACTTCAGTGAGGGGTGGTCATCTGATTACATATAGTACAGGTATAAATCGTATTTGATCGCCACGTGGAATCAGTATTTGATTCAAGTGACATTAACTTGATAATTGTAACTGGTCAAACTCAGAAGGTAAGTTGGTTATGAGCTTTCCCCTTACCAGCAGCCAATAACCATTCAAATCTTATATATATTTAGTACATTTTCAAATAAATAACCACCATTTTTTTATGACTATGGCGGTAATTTCTCACATTTTTTTATACAACTGATAGACTAGAAATATATTTTTTGAGAGCAATTTATTCAATAAGCATTTTTTCTTCTGCGCATGAGAACATCTTTTAATTATTAGGAGATGGAAATATTATTAGAATAAACAATCACTACATATTTATCATTCAAAATACATAAATACTTATCAGATAAATTTAAAAGTACCCTCCCAAAAAAAGTTTTCCGCCTAAATAAACATTTAAACTTAACTTATGAAGGATTTCTTTGCTGGTCTGGAAATTGTCCTTTCATTTTGTTTTCTTGAAAACTCATAAAACTTGGAAAATGTATTTCACAAGAATAGTCTTGGCCAATGTTCCCAGTTTAGGGGTATGGAACTAAATAGTTATATCAAATACGTTTCATTTATATAATTATATTTTATATGATATTAATAGCATTGAACTATGTATTTTGGAATTTTAGAAAATTTGGATGATTTACTAATTTTTTGGAGTTGCATGCTACACAGAAATTGAGATGTAAAAAGCCTTATTTAAGTTTCTGCACATTGCCTATTTATATACTGAACAGTATTTCATGTCGAAAATTCAAGCTTACTTTAATTATAATTAACAATTTTTACGGAACATTATGAATGATACTTTGAGTGAATTTTGAATTCCATATCCCCAGTGGAAACATTGGCCTGTAAGCAGTTAAAGCCAGATCAAATTATTGGATGTAGAGGGTTTAAAGTAGTTTTCATTGTAACTTTATTTCAACTAAAGATCGAAAATCAAATCTCACAGATAAGATGAAGCTTGTGAAAAAATGGCCCCAGAGATAAGAAATCCTTCTGTCTTTCAGGGAAATGGATGAGGTAAAACAACAGCACTTGCACCTGAAAATCAAATGCACAAGATTTATCGCTGAAGACATTTGCCTTTTTGACTCACTGGATTGTCATTCTTTACAGACGGTATTTTTTAGAACGATATCTCTTTCCCAAAATGTGAGCACAAGTATTGCTTTGAATGTTTATACAACACCTCAGGTTTGAACTACACTTGTGCTTAAAATTATCCCCGTGATTCTTAATTATGGAATAACCGATATAGCGTTTCTGAAGGGTATATAATTATCTACGCACTTGTAAAGTTTAACTTATTGATTGTATGACATTAGAAAACAACCAATGGCATTTTATTTTCCAAAACCAGTCTAGAAAATTTAGTTGTGGAGGAATAATGGATAGAAAATTAAATATTTATTAGTTGTTTATCTATTTATTTTATTGAGGAGGAAAATTATTATGCCTGTGTTATGTCACGAATATCAGAAACAAACATAAAAGTGCATGAAACATTAAAATTCCTTTCAGCGGTCAAGAAAAGAATTATACTTCTTCGGTAGAAAGTGGTTCTAATGAAACAGGTTGAGTTAAGTTTTTTGCTGTATGACAAACATTTTTATGTTAGGTAGTACTTTAAATCAAATAGGATTGTGTGTTTCAAGTTAAGTAAATCAGGGTATTAAAATATGTGCAATTAATTATATAAATAGACTGCAAACTTTCATTAGTCGCAACATACAACATGGTTTAAAATATATCGCATTTATGAGATATATAATTTCTATATATTCAAATATCGTTTTTTTTCCCCCCATTCACAAATTATAATATTAAGAAAGTATTGTAATAAGTGTAGCAGATGGGATTATTCAAGCAGATGGCGATGTCACATTTCTTTTTTTTTTCTTGCTTACAAAAGAACACTTTGAGTTAGAGAGACGGAGTAAATATTTTATGGTCGTTAACTAACAAAAAAATAATGCACTGTTTCTGAGGAAATGTATGTAAATGATTTAATTATTGTTAATAAAGTAATTAGTTTCTTTCTTAGAGTGCGCTTTATTTTTGGCATGAAGTATATAGGTAAATGTGTAACAACTGTTTTGGTTGCCAAACTCGGATATGAACTGAGTTGCGACCAGTTATAATCTGGCACCAATTTATATGCGAAAAAATTATGGGTCTACTCAGAGTGTCTTATATCAAAAATTCTTTTTATAAACAAACGTGAAGGAGGAGGAAGCGCCAACAGGTTGACAATTACATTGCAATAGTTAAAACTTCATTTCGTGGTGCAATGAATGTCCATGCTCCTAAGCTAATAGAAAACCTTTCTGCTGTGTGTGTTTATGGGTACTAAACTCTAAGTGGAGCAGCCACCAGATAGAAGGCTTATGTAAATAGAGAAAGAAGGAAAGAAAAATGCACATTTTGGATCTTAGTTTGGATATCAAATTTATCTTAGTTAATTCAAAACTTCAGTGTTTGGCTAGTAGTACCATTATTTGTCAATAGAGCCTAAAACTCTTAAAGAAGAATATTGTCTTGAAAGCCCTTCAAGGCAAAATGTTGTGTGTTAATTAGACATCGTATATTCTCGACACGATCTTATTTATTACTTGACATAACGGACTCTTGAGTTCCGTTTATCGCTTGCCACCAATACTCTCGAAGCTGGTGAGCACATACCTCAGAACCTTTAATAAAACTTTAAAAGAAAGAAACCCAGTGAATTACTGGCACCGAGACAATTTTTTCCTCAGTCAAGCCAGTCAGATTTCAATAGTGTTTACAGTCCAGTTGATTATAATGCATACAGTATCTTACTAATAGATAATATCATAAAATATTGTATAATATTCACTTTCCTACCATTTATGTTTAAAAATTGTCGTTTCTCTCATTATTCTCGTCTTCGCATCAGATCTTCTCAGTTACAAGGGTTTTCAAAATAAATTTTTTATTTATATCCCATTGACCTTGCGTGTGAAATAACCCTATACAGTATATTTTTAAACTTATGGTGTAAAAAAGAAAATGTAAAGCCATAAAAAAAAGTTGTTTAGTCTCTGTACTCTTATAGTAGGCCAACACGTTGAAAATGCACCGATTTAAGAATAGAAGTCAAAATGAATTCAAAGGTCAAGGTCTTATATATTTTATTTTATATTATAGAAAAATGGTTGTTTATTTATTGAAATACATCAGTTCATAAGTTACATAACATCACATTTAATTATTATTAAATCAAAAGTAAGCTGTAGAAAAAGTTGTATGTATTTATGAGTACAACTATTCTTATGGTTTTACCATCTAAAACATATTGGTGCATTTTAAGGCGAATTTAAAATTAATCCGATCCATTGTCTATCTAGATCCCATCTAGTTGGGACTAGCAGGTTTTACTATAAAAAGAAATTCACAAATCTACAATACAGAACAAAATCAAAATTCTGAATCATGAAGTTGCACAATTAGAGACGTACCAAATCGTGTCACTTCAGATGCCACATCCCTTTCTATAAGGCCCAGTGCACATTATTCGGTGCCGTTGGAGCAATAAAAATAACAATAGTAACCCCATTTCCCCTGTGTGCCTCAAAGGGGCATATGGATACTATTGTTATATTTATAACTTCAACGACTCAAATCAATGGCAGCCATCAGACCTTCTGCCTCTAACTGGGCTTTTCTAAATATGTAGATCTGAGAGAAGACTGCTAGAGGTGAGACACTTTGTACGAGCAATATAGAGCAGAAAAAATGCTAGGGGATGTTTCTAGTACGGAAAATTTGTTGTCTTTATATAAAGAGAGTAGATTGGAAGCCTTATGGTTGGAAAATCCAACATTACATTGAAAATTAATTCATGAAATATACTTAATACATTAAATTATAAAACAATATTTAATCGTTTGGACTCACAAGTGCTTTATCAGGAAAATTTCACTAACTTACATTCAGGACTCAGAAAAAAACGAGAGACGGACAACTTTTTAACATAGAAACAAGGGATATGTATAACTGTCTTCCACTAAGCACATATATCCATTCTTATATAGCTGAACGAGGAGTACTCTTATGTAAACGGGATTGCGGAAAAATATATTTCAGAACATCAAAGGCTTGAGAATACGCAGATGTGCCATACAAAATCGAAAATCACAGAGACAGAATTAAAACTCCTTAAAAAATTGAGAAAAACCGACAGTAGATACGGACACACATAATTTATTCGGAACACAGAACAAATGAGAAGAAAAATAATAAATAGAGACATCGCAGTGTTTCAAAAGTATGACATTTTTTACTAACCCTCACTCTTCAGGGCCGAAAACAAACTCACTTAAAAAGATCCCCAGAATCGGAGTCAATATTACAACCTTATTTTATCCAGTTAGCGGGAGGCAGCACTAGGGGCACACCAATCATATATTTGAAGGCTTACCCATTGTACATACTGCCCTCATCTTTTCCTCTCTAAATCTCAATCTTCCAGACTCGATCAAGACAAATGACTATGCAGATCCCAAAAAATAAAGGCAACAAAGTCTCCCAGAGAAGGGAAAAAAAATAAACATTCTATAGTCAAAGTTCATTGTGTGCTTTGGAGAAATTTGGAGGACTATTTCAATCAGAGAACAGGGAATAAAGAATGAGTTTCACGAGGTGAATTTAGAGTTTGTTCCTCCTGTTGAGAGGAGATTGTTCTACTACAAACGTGTGGATAGAGGGAGGGCAAGAGAGCAAACAGGTTTTGATTAGACACACCAAGACACACTGGTATTAATCTTGCGTTGGTAAATGTACTTTCTTTAATTTTGTAGTTCTATATACATTGCTCAATTTTACTATTCGATCAAATGAATTTTACATTTACAGAATAATGGTATATTTATTTAGTTAATAAAAACTTTGAAATCAGTAATTAATGCCATGATGGACTTCAGAAAAAAAGAATCGACCATAATGTGGATTTTTCCATTGAATTTGTATTCAAAATACGTTTACTTATATGAAATAATTATTTAAGATATAGGTGGATAAATCAAAGTGGATCTGCTTCTTCAGAAGAATTAGTATGTTTTAAAAAATATTTATTTTCAAAATGGAGTTTATTATAGATTTGCAGCACATTTAAAAATTCCCATGCGTCTTAAGTTTAAGAATATGTATTTATTTATGTGTTTGATAGTATCTTTGTTTCTTGCTTCTACAATAAGTTGTGGTAGAGAAATTTCAGTATTCCTGTAAAATATTGTAATAAAAGCGAAGAAATGTGAATTGTTGAAATGGCTTTGTGAAAATGCAGCATCCCAACAGTTTTAACCAGTTATTTTATTTATGTGTGTTTCTACATTGTGTAACTCGATTTTAATTACTAATATGCAAATAAATATTTAGTAGAGCGCTCGATAGAAAATGATAATATATTTGAAAGTCCTAGTCTATAAAAAGAAGTTATTGTATTTCCACCGTTTACTAGAGCAATCAATTCGAATATAGAAGTCTTAATTTGATTGTGTATAAAGAATATAATATTCATAATTTATATACTGTATCAATTGAATACTATTGATATTTCTCTAACTCAAGGACAAACATTAAAAAAATGCTTAAAAGAAATTTAACATCTACTTAAAATGTAGTAAGCATTACAACCAATAATCTTTAATAGACTGAGAAACAGCTCAACAGTAGTGCTGTAAAAATAAATATATTGAAGGAACGTTATCCATTCTGTTGAGTCTGTCGGAACTGCGGCTTATGGTAACACTCAACTTAATCAAAAGGAAGTAATTTACCTTTCATGGATGTCCTTACGAGATGGAATAAGAAAAGGAAGAGAGAACTTACAAAAATGAATATATGTTAGGAACAGAGAGTTGTGAAAAGAAAAGGTTTTACTAACGGGTTTTCCTCCACTGGAAAACAGACATACCCTGAATCTGTCAGTTCCCGAAATAGTCTCAAGATTATAAATTGAAAAAAGTTAGCTATATGCCTTTACTGAATGAAGGATTTACAGTCCCCTTTCGGTATTTTAAGAATTGGTCATTGGCATTTCTCTTTAATTGGAGATGCTTTGGGATTTCTTATCACCAGATTGACGTTTTAGCGGTGTGCGTGAATTTCAGATCATGAATGGTGCTTGTCGTTTGTTTAAAGATACAGCTTTCTTTCAGTTAGTATCCATTATGTTCTTCTACTGATATTTTGCAATAAAATATATAAAAATTGATTCTTACTAATTAGTATTTATTTATAATATTTTCAAAATATTGCAGCGTCCAGAGCTGTTATAAAATCATGGAAGAGATAATTTTTAGCATGATTTCAGGTTTTTTTTAACTTTACGAAGTTTTTTATAAGGAGAGTGATAGACAAAATATTCTTGAATGAAGACAAATAAGCTCTGAATAAAATTAAGAATTGAATGCGTAAATTTATATTTAAAGCGATGATTAGATAAAAACTCTTGTAAATTATATAAACGTTTCTTGATCAGTTAAAGTTGGTTTAAATAAATACTTGGTTTTATAATTAAATACAGCATAGAATTCTAACCTAAAATTCATATCCAGGTAATTTCGACCAAAATGAAATGACATTTTTTCTGAACATGCACGCTCTTTAAATTATATTTATGTACATGCTTTAGGAGACTACTTTACTTTTTAATATACAAGCGCAGCTAGTATATTGGTAAATGAAGATATTTTCTTTCATTCTCGACAAGGTACAAATGCACTTGCCTAGAGATGCATGACTCCGAATTCGAAGGAGAGTGGGGTGGACAATTTCAAGGTCCTTCCAGATTTTCCTTTAGGTTATCTGTTTCTTTTTATTTACCATCTACACATAGAGGAGATGGTCCCATGAACAAACAGACAAGGGCAGCAGAATGCAAATGGAGTCCCATCTGAGTGCTTTTCAAATGGTAGCAGTATACATATATACCCAAGATTGTAAATTGAGTACACGCATTGTACGCTAGATTCATCACTGCTATCAGTCTAATTCCTTCTAACTTACAAGCTTGTTTCTTTTTAAAAACACATATGGGTGAATTTTCCCTATAAATCCGTCCGGGAAGACAATCTAGAGACAAGAGCTAATTCAGACGCTTGGCAAAGTGGGCTGTGTGCAGTGGTCCTGCCACCAACAGACAAGGTCACAATTCCCCTCTATCATACACTTTACACATTTTGTTTTTTTTTTTTTTTTTGGTGTGCGTCATTGCAAACAGAAGGTAGAATCATAATAAAAAATGGAGATTTTTATTCTTTTTCAAATTAAACGGTATTTCTAATAAATAAAGCAGAGGGTATGGGATGATATTCCTAAAAAAATTATAAATTGTTCAGTACTCCCACCAAGTATAGTATTCTCTACGAACCCTAGACGTACTAAATTACAGTGGTTATGACAGAGTTGTGAAGAATATACTTTATCCTATTACATTCCACAGGAGAATCTTGAAATCTACACAAAAATACGATATATTTCCAATTTTATAGCAGATGTAAAAAAATTAATGTAAACCTACAAATATATGGCATAATACAAATCATACCATTTTAAAATGATGGATGCAAAAAATAAATAGCTACAAAGTATCATGATCTACTGACGTATTTATAAAGAATTTTCCAACAGTGCAAATGAAAAATTCTCCTGTAATGAATAAGCCAATATTGTAGTGAATCTAATTTTATCCCGGTGCGTAGAGATATATACCTTAATACTTACACCACAATATACGGCTTCCACTTTTCCCCTTTTCTGAAACCATCTAAGACTCACTCGGTATTTTAGAAGATTTAGAAACTAGTATAAATAATAGAAACAAGTATCTTAGCCAAGAATATGAAAAATACGTTGCAATAACTTTAGATGTTAAGGTGGGGGGAAGTATTGAAGGTGTCCTTTAAGAACAGGATTGAAAATGGAGGTTCAGGTTACATGGTACACTTCTATTCGCAAGGTGGTGTTCTTTTCTATAAGTAGCTGGAAGAACAATAGATGGCAAACGGGATTTTATTGTTACTCGATTCATAAGAATTTTAAGTGTAACACGATAGACTGCACCCTCATAGTGTCCTTGTAGTTGAATGGTTGAGATTTTTAATTACTACACACGAATAAGCAATTTAAGTTTTGGTGTATATTTACATTAACTTTATTAAGTAATTTTTTTGGGTTAAAAAACAATTATGGTTTTAATTAGTTGATTCTAAATAGTTTTAAAAAAAAGCATGTTTATTTCTGCAATTTTTTTTTTTGTAATAACTTAAATTGGTGTCAGGTTGGTACTTGCTAGGCATGGCGTAAAAGGTGGTCCATTGACGTGAATTTAGAACTTAAAGTCAGTTCAATTTCTTCCATCAGTATAGCGATCAGCTATGGTTGTCCTTTATATATGTCGGTGTTTTTTAAAAAAAAATATGCTTATGGGGGATGTAACCCATTTTCTTGTGTACGTCATAAAACCACTCTTAACAAAGAAGACGATGATCCTTCCTTCTGTGTACGTGTGTTCCATCTGTAACATTGAAAGGTCAATACATCACATTACCCTAGCCGAGAAATAATTTTATTGAATGAAATACTATGGTGTACTGTAATTCATCTCTACTTAACCCTTTGAGCAGTTCATTTGCTGTTTAAAAACTATTTTTGCGCATTTCTTCTTTGTTATTCACCTGTCTAATTCTCAGTTGTGTGGGTATCCACATTTTCCCCTTATCGTAATTTCAGACTATTTTTTTCCATAAATCTTTTTCCTTATATTTGCCATTAGTCCTGCAATTTTGAGGTGGCGTTCATTTGCTAGATCGAGCTACTGATGGCTCAGTGTCGGTTTAAACCCTTCAGGATTGGCACCCCCAGGCTTTCTGGCATACGAATATTTACGGTTTGGGAAAAAAAATGCATCGTGCAGTATTCTAAGATTAGGAAAACATGCAGTATTCCATAAGATAAGAATCGGTCAACAGTCGTAACTTTTTTTTTTTTTACGTAGGTGGAAAAAAAAACCGATAGTTAATTTCAACCCTTTTTTTTAATCGATTTAAAAGAAAATTGAACTGATTTACAATTACAGGTTCAGAACTACATACGAAATTTCATTTATCATTTCCTTGTTAAAGAAGTTGCTGGCGTTCAAAGTAGCCGATTATACAGACCGACAGACGATTCAGTATTGAGAGTTCGGCTGACTTTTATACGGACCTATATTGCTGATGAAAGCGTGGCACTGTTTATCTATCCCAGCTGTTTACATTCTGAGTTATAGAGTTCTTTGAACACTTGGACAGACAAACAACCAGACTTCCATTAGAATTTGTCCAAATTTGACAGAAACCACCACAAGAGTATACCAATAAAATACACTTAAAATTTCGTCTGATCTCTAATAGTTTTTGGGTTATCGTGGTGAACAGACACAATTGTGTTTTTCCGGACTCAGAGACTCAAAACGTGGAGATTCGTCATAATTTCAGTTCGAATTTTTTTGACGAGTGCAATACTCTCTTTGTATACCTCGTATACGAGAAAGTAAAAAAACCTACACTTATTTCTAGATTTTAACAAGATTTGTATTTTTAACCATATTATGTGTGAATACAGCAGATTTATTAAAACATTGATTCACCTAAGAAGCTGTACGAAAGCTTGATTGAGTTTAACTCACATACTAAAGAGTGTCAGCCAATTCAAAAAAAACAAGTATTTTCTCGGTTTTGCCAGTAATTTCTATACATAAACATATATATGTTTTAAGATTCATTATTTATATTATATGAATTCTTATTCTAGCTCGTTTTCAGCAAATTACACATCAATAGCTTCTTTCCTTTATTCCAGTTTGAGTTCCGCACAGACATGGACAGACAAACAGACGAGACTTCCACCAGGAGAGATTTGTCCAAAATTTGATACTTCTAATTATGTTTTCAAGGCATATACAAATTTCGGCCCCTTAGCTCTAATATTTTTGAACATCATTGTTCCTGAACAGATACACAGACACACATAATTCAAAAAATTGTGGTTTTCGGACTGAGGAAGGTCTAAAACATGGAGATAAAATTTCAGTTTGAGCATTTTCAAATAACGGTTTTCTAAATAATTTCTAACCACATAAGCATATTTTACATTTATATATGTTTCCCTATATTCATTTATCTATATTATCAATTCTTATTCTATTGTAATTAAACATCCGTAAGCATAATAACTAGCATTCAGTTTGACATACATTCCTCAAAGAGAAATGAAATATTAACACAAGAATAAATAAGATTTTCAACAAAAGGCTTGTGATTGGATATATCTTGTTTGGAAGAATATTTAAGAATCTAAGGGTGAATTTTAAAGTAATGTTACCAGATACACCTTTTAACTAAATAAAAACAACCATTTTATGAAATCTCTCAGGATCTTTGTCCCCAGTGTGTTCTGTTGAAGTAAGAAAACTCACATCTAAATTTCAAAAGGAATAATGTAATAGAACTCAAAAAACACTGCAAAGGGTCTGTAATTCTTTCAGTCAACAGATCCAGCTTCATGATGTTTAAGCCCCTCAGTTTTTTATTTCTGAAGCGTTCTCACCGCAGATTCAAGGCCTGTCTATTTATCCACAAGAAAACTTCGATTTGAACTCAAATCTTTCGTTTAAACTCTTTTTTTGAAATCCATTTCCTCTTTTCTATTTCTTTATTCATCGTCTCAGGATATCGAAGGCAAATCCTATTTTCATCAGAGGACAACCCATGATCGAAAGGCAAATCCTATTTTCGTCGAACTCAGCTTCACGTTTCAGACGAAAGATTCAGGGCAGTGAGTAGATATAGCTTTTGGAGATAATTATTTGACTTTTCAAAGTTTTTATTTATCTTTCTCTAATGCACTTATCTTATCTTATATTTCGGGGGAGATTAATCTTGCAGTGATTATTTTTGCTTAGAGGTTTCGTTAAACAATTAAATGTTTTTCATCCATTTGTAGCACAGATATTGATATGCTACTAGTGGCTATTCATCTGAGATGCGCAATTTCCAGCCGAATCATCTCACCTCGCATTAATTCAGAACGATAAATTTTGTGTTCCTGTTTCTTACTGACTAGCCGCCTTCGGCGACCAGCTTGTTCGCTGAGAATAATGGCTATCATAGCAGTTAAACTATTTATACGGAATGCATAGCTATTTAATATTTACCCCTTGTAGAATTATAAGAATAGAATATAATTAAAATTAGGCATATAAAGCAAGTTGAAATTTATGCGAAAATGGCCTGTTTATATCTATTTTTGAAATAGAACATTTTAATATTAGCTCTTTTAAGCTATATGTCTGTTCGTGTCAAATGTAGCAGCAAAAACTAACAAGTGAGAAAAATTGCAAAATATCTCATTCACTAAATATATTTGGTTAAAAAATAATATGATGAAATACTCTAGAAATGAATGTAAATTTTCAAAACACAGATCAAAAAAATTTTATGAACATCATTCATAAAGAGGTTAACCCGTGAGGACGCGCAGGGTCATTTTATGACCCCAAAGCCTCGAAAAACTCCGATTACTAGAAAACTAGCCACCTATTAATTCCTTTCTTATCAGTAGCTGAGTTAGTCACCCCCGTCTGCCTTTTCTCAGTATTTTGAAAGTATTTCCGGAATTTTTCGTCCCCTAATACACGTTCTGCCACTTACTGGGATGGAATGACCCCGCGCGTCCTTCCGTATGTTCCACAGACCAATTATTTCACGGCTCATACGGTCAGCTCGTTGTTTTCCTTGCCGAATTGAAGTATTTATTTGTTTCTCACAATGCCGACTCCATACAAAAGAAATTTAGCGTTTACGTAAACTTCTTGCTGAAGTTGAAACTGATAAATATCCAGAATTTGACAATGAAGACAAGGGACCTAAAAATGTTTTAAAAATGAATTTTTCATGAAAGTTTCAGAGAACTTGATACGGAATCGGAAGAGAATGAAGATTCTGGAAATGAAGAAGTGAATAACTTGGAATGATTTTCACAAAAAGATGGCATACATTGGAGGAAAACAAAATTTAGTCAGAATATTTGCAATTGCTGTCATAATATTTTATCGCGCTTAACTAGAGCAAAAGGACCAGCGAAAGATGTGACAAGCCCTGTGAAGAGTTGGGAGTTATTTATCAACAATAACAAGATACCGTTAAATTGTAGAGTGTCCAAATATATTTATTGAGAAATGCGCACCAAACTTTTCACGTAAAAGCGATGCACGGAAAACGGACCCTCTAGATATCCGCGCTTTATTAGTGGATAATAATGGAGCAGATTTAAATTTTTAGTAAGCACTGCATTCTTACTGTCTAAAAGTCAAAGGCGTTATTTTTAAAACTAAAAATATAATGTTTTTAACAGCTCAGGGCTGAATTTCAGTTTGGGGTCATTCTATGACCCCCGCGCGTCTTAGCGGTCGCTAAGATGGCGCGCGTTCTCTGGGGTTAATATCAAAATTTTCGAAATAATGTAATTTGTGAAGTGTAAATAATATCTTTCTCTTTTTTAAAAATTGAGATGTCTAAAACAAAAGTAACCCTAATCATAATAATTCCGAAATTAAAACTAAATTAAAAATCTGTAATTAAAATACAAAGCAAAAATTCGTTATCTTGCTATAAAAACATCAATTCCAAGCTGATATTAGAAATCATATCACAATATCAAAGTTATGAAATAAAATAAATATAACTTTATTCAATGAGCTTGAATTGAGCAACGTACTTTAAAATATATATAACATAAAGTGCAGGTAAGTTAAATTCTAATTTGGAGCTAAAATATTAAAGAAAGGAAACTTTATTTACCATAGGTTTAACAATGGATAAAGACAATGGGGTAAAAATATTTGCTGGAATTGTGGAAATGGTGAAAAAATGTTAACGGACCTGTAAGACTTACAGATGAAGTTTTTAATATTCATTAAATACATAAAATTTAAATCTTTAAAATACAAAAATACGTTGAAAAAAATATTTACAAAATACGATATAAAAGAAAATAAAATTAAACTGAAGAAAAATAATATGGTTAAAGCAAGGAAATATTAAATATTGTCACATGCGGTAATTAATATATAATAGCCCAGATCTGTCTCTCGGTAACGCTCTGACGTCACGAAGAATAAAATTCGCACCATAGCACTGCGAGAAGTTAAGCAGCAGTATTTCATTGTTAGAAAGCCTAAATTTCAGTAATTTTAAATTTAAAAAAGTAATTGTCGTTCTAATTTCAATTTCAATAGCTCTAAAATAGGGAAATAAAATTTTCTATCGATTGATATAAAATTTTTCTAGCCATGATCAATAGTTCCCAAGAATTATAAATTATATTAATCATATCTTTCAAATTAATTTCCGTTTTTTTAATAGAAAGTAGTAAATTACTTCACTGGTATATAATTAGTAATTTGACCTGTCCTTAAGGACATACAAATATCGAGCCACTGACAGTTCCGGTAAACTCCAGCAAATTCGAGTACAAAATTTCTTCACAAAGTGCACTGCTTCATAGGAAAAAATGTAAAATAACCAACACATTTTCTAACAATTTCAAATTGTATATCATGCGCGTGATATACTAGTTTGGACGCCACGATGCATCTGCATATTTATATATGATATAATTTGATAATATTTTTTGGCAACGTTAAAATTTACACAAAGACAAGGAAAATTATTAAACAACGAAAAATACTTCACACGGAATGTTGTTTACCAAGAGGTTTTTTAAATAAATAAATATGTAAATAATATGTAAATAAAAAAATATTTCCTGTCATAAAACATATGTATATGTTTTTAGTTTTCAATCAATGTTAAACATTTCCCTCGCATATATATCTATTTAAAAACGTCAAATTTGACGAAATCTCTCGAATGAAGAGGCAATTTGCACCCGTCATACCATGACGGGAGATTTTCTAGTAATTAATATAAAAAATAAAATTTTGTCTTGCGCGAAATGAATAATATGGAGAACAAAATCTCGCTGAGATACGTCACTACTAAATTATGAAAATAGTTTCATTTTCATTCTAACATGAAAAATATTGTTGCAAATCATTAAAAAAATTACAAAATTTGTTAAAATGGGGAAAAAATTGTGTGACACTCAGACTGGACACAAAAACAATTCTTGAATTTTAAAATGGTGTAAAATTGATGTTTGTGAGATGAAAATTTTAAAAAGAAATAGAAGAGGAGTGCAAACAATTGATTGATTTTTAATGAAATTAAATTTTACTTAACTTTTGAACTTTGAAAAGTTGTATGTTATTTATATATTGATTTCAACAGCACATGTGCCAAATTTCATTAGGATCGGTCAGAATCTGTAGATATGTATAAAAGTAAAACAGAGAGACACATAAACATTCATTTTATTTGTTTCTATTTATAATTGATTTTTCTCAGATATAAAATGTAATAAATAGGCATAAGATAATGTTTTGCATTTGCAAAGTAAATAAAATGAAATTATTCTAATTAATTAATATGGTAATTTTCTGGCTTTGAAATACTGCTGTATTACTGGTAAGGCATGAAGTATTTTATGGTAGTAGGTGAATACTCTGGCAACTTGGCTACAGTAATCCCTAGAAAGGGAAAAGTAGAATGTTATCCCCACCCCCAAGGGATTCACTTTCAGATTCCTAATGGCCTTACCCCCAAGCGGGTGTAGATTTTGGTCAGGCTCTAAGCCATATGATGTTTCCATCTTATATGTCTTGTCGTAGTGGTGTTTATGTGTCTATATGTTGTGAACAAGTCATAAGAGGCCAAACTGGATTATCATTGAATTTGGATATAAAATCACACACATGGGAAACCATTACAAATACTGCGAAAGAAGATTATTCGTGGCCGAGGATAATTGACAGTTGCTAGGTGATTATTAATTCATTTACAGATGTAAATGGGTTAGTTCAAAGATAATAAGATTAATTAGATAGATTAAATATTAGTTAAGATAATGTTACTTGCAAAGTATAATGTAAAATAGCCAGAAATATTTTCAGCTATTCTTATACCTTTATTAATATCCAGTGTTGATGAAGCAGTTTCAAAACTTTTTTTCTTTCAAAAATTGTCTTTCTTCAAAGTATCTACATAACAATGCCAGACTTTTCAAATACAGTATTGAAATGCAAAGCATTATGCAAACCTTTGGAAAATATCGCTTTATGTGCAAATTTCTATATGCAAATTAATAACTGGTTAACTTCATGAAACATTTTTCTTTTTTTTAATTGTTTGCTAAATGGCACACATATATATCTGACAAAAAATAATTAAATTATTCTTTAATGGATTGAAAGGATGGTATTTTCTTAATAGATAAGAATCAGATTCTTTTTTTATCTTCGAAAATATTTATCTTAAATGCAGATATATTTAATTTATTTATTATTAATGTTTTTAAAAATAGATATTTATAATATTTTTGACAAACTAGGAGACGTATTTTTTAGAAATCCAAATTCAGAAATTACCATGCAATATTTTGAAAATGTAAATATTGATTTATATATCATTTTATTTCACACTAATTCTGCAGAAAATTTGATAAGCCTAAAATATCTATAACTATTAAAGTTAAAATTAAACACACATTTACTCTGAGAAAACAAATAACATTAAATATGACTTCAAATAAACTTACACTCATCAACCAAAAATCACATGAAACTTTACGCAATTGAACGTCATTAGTTGAAACAAAACCTGTGCGGTCATTTCTTGTCCAAAGTGAAGATACCTTTTGGACGCATTATCAATCAAAATCTAGTTTACATTTTCACCTCATTTCGACGCAAAATCCTCACGAAACAAGGAATACAACTTTTTTTCTCCAACTCCCAACTTTTTTTTTTTACTCCTTTTAAAAGAAAGGAATGCTCGCCCAGTATTTCTCTCTATTGAATGGCAACACGGAGAGTTATTGCTTTGTGCTTTCTTTACTCCTACCAGAAAATTACTCCAACTTCATATTTTAAGGCTCAGATCTTCAAACATATTGATTTAGTCTCAAAGGATTGAGAGTTAGACGATAAACGAGTCTTAGTCGCAGCATGTATCAGGGAGAAATATACAACGGTTCTTACATCGCTAAGCGTATGTCTCCATGTCCCAGGATAAAATAAGGTTTGGTACGATATTGACTTTTCTATTTCGGCAGCATGTATTTTTCTATGCCCCAAGTCGGAAAGTGCCTTTGTAAATACTCTTGAGTTGCTTGTGAAGATTTCAAGGATGTTTTATTTATTATTTTAGGTTTTCTTCAGCCTTGGTTTTTATGCAGTTTAAACTGGATTTTTCGGCACCTTTTCCTTTGGGGAAGCTTTATATTCTTTTATTCTGCGCTGAAATTTGGAAAGGTATTGCATTTTGATACGCATTTATGCGGATTCCTCTTTCAGACGAAGTAGTGGGTTGAAAAATATTTTCCACAATCCTGTTGTCAATCTGCCTGCTTTTTTGTTAGTTAGAGCTTCATAGAAATGGAAATATTAGCTCACTATGAAAACATCAATAGGTTTTGTATTTTTCCTAGTTCGAACTGTCATCTGTCTCCATTTATCTTTTGTGTCCTGTAAGTAGTTTTGAAGTTTTACTTTAAAGAGCGTACTTTAGTCTTAAGATTTGCTTGAAATTGTTAAATCCTAAAGGACTTTTTTTAATTGAATTGACAAAAATAGTTAATTTCCAGTTTACGGTTCTTTACATTCTCATTAATGATGATAAAATATTGTAGCCGTTAAAAAATCAATTTTTAGATTTTGATGTATCTACATGTTTCACTGAGTCCAAGAATATCATTATTAGTTAAGTTTAATTAACGCATCGTTTTAAATTAACACAAGGGCTATTTTGGGACGAATCTCGTAATTTTGAACCGTGGTCAGGTGATGAGGACGATACTTGAGCTGGCACGTACCCTTCAAACTTCCGCACAAAGGCGGATTGAAAACTTTTGGCCCCATACGTGTGATTTTCGATGTATTTTTTTCAAATTGTTTCGTTTTCCGAAACATTTTTACAATGTATGTTTCTTATTTTTCATAATTGTTTGTTTTGGTCCATGTTGCATATATTTTCCTTCTTAAAGAAATAAAATTTACCTCCATCCATCGAAACCGGAATGGAGACAAGTGGCTTTAAACAAGGGGATGCAGATGGTGAAATGCGATTTATGATTTATCGTGCAACAGGCCCACATACACGTCGGATCTTTAGTGGCAGCGGGGTTTCAGCCGGCCCGCCCCGTCCTCTAAGCCTTACAACCAGGTCACTAGCAGTGGTTCCCAACCTATGGGCCGCGGCCTCTTTATACTGCGAAGTTGAACCCAGTATTATATAATTATACAAAAAACTCGAGGAGCGAACACTCTAGAGCAGTGGTTCCCAACCTATGGGCCGCGGCCTCTTTATACTGCGGAGTTGGACCCAATATTATATAATTATACAAAAAAACTCGAGGAGCGAACACTCTAGAGCAGTGGTTCCCAACCTATGGGCCGCGGCCTCTTTATACTGCGGAGTTGAACCCAATATTATATAATTATACAAAAAAACTCGAGGAGCGAACACTCTAGAGCAATGGTTCCCAACCTATGGCTCGCGGGCCAACAAGTGGGCCTCGTGTAGCTTATTAATGGGCCGCGGAGCGCTAGTCAAGTGTCAAAATCAGGGGAACTTATTTGAACTATCATGTGACCAGACTCTAAAATCGTTTTTTAAAACGATATCATTGGTCCTTCTCTGCAAAAATGTTCGGCAACAGTATCCAGAAATTGCCAAACTTGCACCGAGACATTTGATGGAGTTCTCGTCCACTCTCTCTCTCTCTCTCTCTCTCTTATCTGTGTTAACGTGCCTTCTCAATATTTTTTTGAAACATAAGTACAGAAACAAACTGATTGCAGAAAGTGACTTGAGGCTGAAACTGTCAAGTTTTTATCCAGATATTGACTCTCTTGTGGGGGAAAACAATATCAAAAATCGCATTGAGTTTTTGTTATTTTGAATCTTGACTTCTTGTTTTTGATTTTTTTTACATTGTGACAGCAAAGTAACGACAACAAAAATTTTGCTTTATAAAAAATATAATTTTAATCCTTTTACATTAAGCTTTACTAATTACTGAGCATATACGAGAATATAATATATATTATGCGTGTTTATATATGTGTATTATATGTATTTGCATTTTTTTACTTGTATGTTAGTTAGTGGGCTTCAAAATAAATTTACACACACTAGGTGGTCCGCACAACCCAAAAGGTTGAGAATCGCTGCGCTAGAGGGTTCTGCAGTCTTATCTCTACCCATTAACAGTAGGGTCTCAGTTTATGAATTTTCAAGCATATAGTCAGAAATAAATGAAGCAAGAAGAAAACTGAATTCTGTAAAAATGAAACTATACAACCTGCCTGGTAGAGTAAAATCGCTGAATGTTTGCTTATTTTTGTGTTAATTTATTTACACAATAATCAATCATTATATTTTAATGTTTTCTGGTTTTTCTTAATTCTTTTATCAATGTAGAAGTCTCACATAGAAATGCTTGTGATAATGCATAATGCTTGTCTCACATAGCTTTACAAATATTTTTGAATGTGCCTAAAGCATTTTCGTAAAATATTAACTTGAATTTGCTTATTCATTTGAATTTTAATCTCAACAGCTGGTATATTTCAATTACAAAACAGAGGTTATTCAAAACAAATCTTTTCTCCCGTTATTTTTTACTCGGTGTGTTAAATGTTTAATTAATATAACTCAAAATCTGAATTTATGAGCCCTTATAAAATTATATGAACTTATGAAAAATAATGTAGCTTCCCCCTTTACAAATATGACAAAACTTCCTTACTTGAAGTCTACATTCAGAAGTTTCCTGGGTTAAAAATCATGCTGCGAACTAAAACCTGAAATATTTGAACAGTTTCAATTATTATAAACCCATATAAAGAATAAACTTTTAATGTGTATTATTCATCTGAATATGTACTTTAAAATCATCACGAAACATTTCGTAATTCGAAAATTATCTGGATATATTGAATCTGCTCGGGACTCTCTTTTCCGGTTTATTCTTCATAAAAATCGAAGAGAAATAACTTCCAAAATGGTTCTGGAGTTGAAGAATTTTTTTTCATAATCTGGGGTTTCAGAAATCACGAACATCCAGCATTCATTAATCCAATTTAATGGCATTTGCCATATGGAATTTGAAATTGTTATTTTCTTCCACTCAATCGATAGCTGTGATTCGGACAAACAGGAAGATTTTATTGATTCCGGAAAAAGAGAATAGATTGTGTTTTTACAGTGATTTATACAATACCTGAACTCGAATTTGTATTCCTATTTTTTTACAGCAATGTGCTAGAATCATGTTTTTAAGTAAAAATACAGAGCGCTTCAAAATTTAATTGAAGTGTTTAAAGACTGGTTATTAGTAAGTTAAAATAACTTAGTCCATTAAACTCTCAAACTATAAGGGTTGGATTTTTTACTATTCTAAACGAATAATATTAATTGTTGATTTGGACCTATATAACACCAATTTATAGCAAAATTGGCAAAAACCGTCTTAGCCTTTGAAAAATCGAGTATTACGTTCACGCAATGTCAGCTGAGTAATAGCACGGATTTTAAGTTAGTTGAATTTGAACATAAGAAGAAATATCTTAGAGTTGAAATCTGGAAAACTATTTTAGTTTTAATGTGTTTTGTAAAGTTATAAATCACTTAAAAGGGAACTAATTTATTATCAAATTTCATTATATTTTTATTTTAAAATTAACTGATTATTTGCAGTAAATAGCTTCTAGCACGTTTACTACAATCATGAAGTACACTGCATTACAAACTTTGCATCGATAAACAGTCAGACTATGCCAATAATGTAGTCCACTGCTTGCTTCGGACTTTATAAAAAAAGGCCCACCTTCTCCATATAATGGGTTTTGAATACTGAACATTCTAGGTCTTCTTGTTGCTGATCTATAACTGGATAATAAATCTCCACCTCCCTTTCAAAGGGAGTGTTCAAAAGAAATAATGCAAATTCACGTCTAAAATCCAAGAGAGAATTTTTTCTTTCAGTAATATACAATCTTAATATTTCCGACGCATTTGTCAAGGCTACATTAACTTAATTAGTAAATGTTGGAATTTTTATATTTTTCCACGGATTCCAATCCTGTAATTGGCTGTTAAATCTCTGCTTAAATCAACTCCTACCAATTTTGTGTTATATTGTTCAATAGGTCGTGATTGTGAGACGAAAACTTTTTTCAGCACCGTTCTTGAATAATGGGCCTGCAGTATCATTGTAAAGCATTATTATGGATTATTCAAAATATTATAATTTCTTCTTCTTTGCCACCCACTTTTGATTTTCTGGAGAAATAACAACAAAATTGATTTCACTCTTTTCATCATCATCAAAAAATCTTTGAAGAGAATTTTCTAATGCAAAATATCTCGTTTTAGTTATTTCTTTGCTTGCCGAAGGAGAAAAATTACCACAGTGTCTAACGGTGAGAGTAAATGGCGGAAGTACTCTTTTCCCGCTGGCGTTGCGTTAGCGCAACACCTGTTTTGTCTACCCCACCAGAAAACCACAAACAACTGATTGGTGGAATTTTGTGATAAGCAGTGACCTTGACAAACACTAGAACACCTCTAACACTCATGTTTCTCCAGCTGTATTTCCTCGCCAGAAAGATGAGGTCAAAGGTTTTCGTTGAAAAATATATCAAGTACGGAACTCGTTTTTAAAAATAAAATTATGGTTAAAGGCAAATACTTTTTACTGAAACATTCTCCATATCATATTCTCCCTACTCAAGAACTGCTATTAAAATAAAATTTGGTAGGTAGATAATTATTCATAAGCATTTATTTTGATCGTTGCGTCAACGCAACGTCAGCGGTTAATTGGTTTTAATTGGACAATGAATTCTATGTTTCTGGTAAATTGCTGACAGAGTTATGAAACATTGAACACATAAGCAGGGCGTCTGCAAATGATCGGTGTTTTTTTACCTCACAACTTTTGATTAAGGAACATGACTATAAAAATTATTTCAAGTATAAGTCAAAAAGTTTTTTTCCCTTTCATTTTTTAAAATAATGCATCTAGTTTAAATGAGAATTTTTAAAGATACCTGACATAGTTACAAGCTAATGTATTACGGGGTATGCACAAATTATTGCCGGGGTTTCCTTAGCTTATAACATTTGATTAAGGAAAATGGCGATAAATATTATTACATTTTCATAAAGCACAATTAAAAAAAGCTTTTTTTTCGATTAAGGCGAAGATAAATAGATGTATGACAAGCAGTTTTATAATTGAAACTGTAAATATAATTGTCTGTCCTACTTTGACCAAATCCGCCACCTAGTTTGTCTGTCATTTTGTGTGTATGTAAACGCGATAACTCAAACATGCAACACGGTACATATCACAACCACAAAGGAATTACTCCCGATAAGCCTTTATGTGTGTATGTAAACGCGATAACTCGAACACATAACACTCTACATATCACAACCACAAAGGAGTTACTCCCGAACAGCCTAAATGTGAGGGGAAACATGAATGCCCCGGCCACAGCAGATCGGGCACACTGGCCCCCGCATTATAACCGTCATTACGAGGTGTTCATGTGGCGACCCCTGAGACAAAGGTACGACCCATCATTGGCAGGAGGTAACTCGAATCCACACCAATTCTGCTTACCGATACACCGATTCTGCTAACTTATACGATAGGTTCTCATCCGAAATTTGAGGTACCACTTAAATGGAACAATACGCTACATAATTACAATTTTGGTCCAAAATAGGGTATAAGTAGACGATTTTGGCTTCAAAAAACATTCTAAATTTCAACACGTTACATAATTGAAATTTAGTATGTTTTCTTGAAACCATTTTTTTCTACTTATACCATAGTTCAGACCCAAAGGGAAGAGATGAAAAATTTATAGTCAATTATTTTTTTACTATAAGACGGATCTAAGCACAAAACTCTACATACTGCGTAACTCGAGTGCTTATTGTCTTGATTTAATAAGTCATTAAATAGCTGATTACGCTATTTTTATTAACGGAAAATAATTTTGATGTAAATTACATTTTAACCATCTAAGCTTTTGAGCTAGCTTTTTCAGTTTTCTATATTCAGTTCAAAAGGATATAATTCATATTCATGTGTATAATTTCATAAACTACATTTATAACATACCCTTAAGATTTCAGATCCTTTATTAAACGCTATAAAGATCTAATTATTCACATTAAAAGCTATTTTTTAAATTTCAAAGCTATTAGATCAAAATAACTGAGAGATAAACTTTTAATATTCTTAGAGTGTCAAGAAATGTTTTCAAAATTAAAAAATACAATCTCATAGATAAGATGAGTTATAAAGGCATGGAAAATAAATTCCATAGGTAGAAATGCCTCTGACTGTTAGCGGAATAGAAAAAATTAAAACAACAGCACTTAACTGACTGGATTTCCAAATACAGAATTTGTCGCTGAAAGCCTTTGCCTTTCCCGAATTACTATCGATTTTCTTTCTACACAGACAATATTGAGAAACGATAACTTTTCCACAAAATGGCTTTCAGTATTTCTGAATATTTTATGCAACACGTCAACGGTTTCCAAACAACTGCCACTTGCTTAAGTGTCCTTTATATTTAATTATGGAAATAACTGATACAACGTTTCTCCTGAAGGTATCTAATTATCTACGCACTGTGAAACGTCTAATTATTGAATAAAATGACTTGCAAATAAGCAGTGCCATTTTATTTTCCGATCCAGTCGAGAAAATTCGATTGTAGAGGGAATAATGGATAGAAAAAAATATTAAAATATTTATTAGTTGCTTTATCTATTTCTGTTGAGGAGGTAAATTACGGCTCGTTTTGTATGTCACGCATATCCGAAAACAGAGACAATCATAAAGATGCGTAAAAGGGTACTAAAATCGCTTTTGCGGTCATAGAACAAAATTATGCTTCCTCTGTAAGTGTTTTTTCTGGAAACGAGTTGAGTTGGAACAGTTGTTTGGGCAGTGTGACAAGTGGTTTATGTCAGGTAATGTTGCAAAACAAACAGGATTGTGTGTTTCAGTGCTAAGTAATTTAGTATGAAAAATACGTGGAATTAATTATATAAACAAAACATGTAAATTTTCATTAAATCATAACATTCAACATAACGTGTTTAAAAATATATCACATTCATGATATATATATATTTTTTCTATATGTTCAACAAAATACTGTTTATTCCCTACACAAATTATAGTATAAGAAAGTATTGTTATAGTACAACATATAGAATTATATAGCAGATAATGCTACCGCCTTCCCTTTATTCTTGATTGCAAAAGAACACTGAGTTGGAAGTGGGAGTGATGATTGGCTAGACGCTCTAGCAAGCAAGCAATGTTGTTTCTAAAATGCATGTAAATAGATTTAATTATTGTTAATTAAATCAATTAGTTTCGCGCATGGAGTTCGCTTTATTTAACTTGAAATATAAACAGTAAGTAACAATTTGTTTCGATTGCTGATTCGGATGTCTCATCCAACAGAGTTGCGAGCAATTATAATTTGGCTCCCCACGTTGGCGCCAATTTATAACATGCTGAAAAAATACATTTTACGGGTTAAACGACCAGCCCACTCTCAACACATCTCAGATTTTCTTATAATTCAATGTTATTTTATAAACAAGAGGGGAGGTAGGCAACGCCATATAGTCTGCAATTACAACTGATACAGTAAATAAAAAATTCGTTTTCGGTATGTTAATGAATTTACATGCTTTGGTCCTCCCTCTGCCAATGAAAATGTTTCTCCTGTGTGTTTCTGGTAGTAATCTCCTCGTTATATTATTCCGACTGATTTAGAAGGCTAATGTAAATGAAGAAATGCGCGTTTTGGATATCAAATTTGTTTTAGTCAGTTACGAAAAGCAGACAGTGATACGGATATCACTGACCATTATTGTCAGTGGAACTTAAATCTCTTAACAGAAAGAAAATTTTCTTGAAAAATATCCCTTTAGATATAATGTTGCATGTGTTAGCTAAGACATCGTATATTTGACACGATCTTATTTATTACACTTATTTATTAGGGATTTCCTTATTCCGTTTATCGTTTGTTGCTAGTACTCTCGAAGTTGAAACTTAAAGCCGCTTGCGCCACCTCATAGCTTTGAATAAAAACTCTACAGAAAGATACAGTGAATTATTGGCACCGAGAGGCAATTTTTCCTCGGTAAGCCCAATTTTATTTCAAAAACAGTGTTTTAATTGCCCGCTGTAGTTTATACTGTATGCAATATCTTACTATATTGGGTAATATCATTTAATATTGTATAATATTCTACTTTACGGCCATTTATGTTTAAAAATTGTCGCTTTCTCGCTATACTCGTCTTCAAGTCCAAATTTTTTTGTACGAATTTTTGGATAAAGTGAAATTTTATGCAAGTCTTCTGTATTATCGAAGTTCCCTAATACAATTTATTCTGAGAAAAAAAATGTATAAAATGTCTTTTAATAGGTAAAAAAATAATAGCGTTAAATTTCTGCACTGTTGAAACAAACCAACACATTCAAAATACATTAATCTAAAAGGAGGAGTAAAAATGAATTGATTCAAAAGCCAGAGAAGCGGCGATTCCAATCGGTTGGAAATTATAGGAATTTTAGTTTGGATTGTATTCACTTTGATAAAAACAATATGCAATCATAAAAAGATTAAATTGCATTGCTCGAAAGTAAAAATTGTATAAAAAGTGTTTTAATCCATAAAAACTTCATTGTTTATTTCATGTTGTCTTAAGCAAGCCAACACTTTCAAAATACACTAATCGAAGAGAAGGAGTCAAATTGAAAATTAAAGAGTCTCAGTAGAGGTATTTTAGTTTGGATCATATTCACATTGATAAAGACAGAATGCACTCATAACAAATATATTGCGCTGGGAAGAAATCATTCTGCTGTAATAAAACTTATTTAACATGAAAAAAATTATTCCCACGTTGAACCTATATGATGTGCACAGGAAAAAAAATTATAACTTCTATTAAATAATTTCCATTATAAAAGGGATGCATTCCATTTTGCTTACATAGCAGTATCTAAAATCTCCTTTTGCATCTTTCAAACGTTGCCAGTTTTACTCTATTCAAGTGATTATCTCATAGACTAACGACCTGGTGAGGAATTTATTTATATTATTAAAAAATTGTAATTCATAAATCATCGTCCTTTTTATAATTACTTATTTAGAACTAAAGTCATGAAAGATGAGTGATTTTCAAATTACACTTTCATGCACCATTTGAAAGTATCTAATTTTTAGAACAATGTATTCGAATTATTGCTCCGTGTAGCAAATGTCAAATATGAAATTTGTAATTCAAAGAATTTCAATTATAGTTTCATGCAACAAGTTTAAAGTACCAAATTTATTATGCAAAGTATTCGAATTAAAATTTCAAGTAACAAGTAAAAAATACCAAACTTATAGTGCAAAGTATTCGAATATAGATCCAAGCACCAAGTGTAAAGTATCAAAATTATAGTGGAAAGTATTCAAGTTATAGTTCCATTTATCAAGTGGACACAATTTAATCTGAATTGCAACTATATATTTCCCTTTCCATCACAGAGTTAAAAGGGGTTGTGTAATACGACAGTGTTTTTCTCTGTTTGATTCAAAATTGCGTCAAAATCATTGCTGAATTTCCAGACACATTTTCAGACATAACCCACTGTTGCTAATACCAGTTCCATATTAGGCCTCTCCTAACAATCCCGGCAAAGTGTTTCTAGATATGGACAAAAGCGTACAAAAAAGTCCTTAATTAACAACATCTATCACTGAAGCGGCGAAAGAAACTATTTTCCGTGATTGGATTTTTGCGTGACTTGTTTGGACTGCATTCAACAGACCTAAGCTTGCCAACTCATGTTTTATTTCCCCACAAATTTAGCACCGCTGAGATCCATTGTTTGTTTTCTTTTTAAGACACTGCTACGGTCGAAACAGCATCAAAAGTAATAAAAATAATGGGAAATGCTGGTAAGGTTCTTATTAGCTTGTGTGGTATCATTTAGATATTTTTACTTTAACCCATACGACAAAGATTACAAAATTATACAATTGTAAGAAAAACTAAGCTTTAATAGACTTTAAATAGACATTAAAACGCAACAAAATTGACGACATACAATTGAAAAACCAAGCAAGGAAGAATCCATCCGGAGAACGTTTTCAAATGCCACTTTCCATCAATGGATTCTAATTGGGATAAGTTTTCTGTCAAGGAAAAAGGACTTTAAGGTCAAATAAATATTCCTCTCTGGCCTGAACCTATACCGGACAATTTGAAACAAAAATAGGAAAAAAATTCACAAAAAATGGAAATGTAAACAGTCTTTATTAACAAAGTCTGAAGAGAAAAAAGGCTTAGAAAACCTTGCCTAACGCCATAATGGCAGAACAGACGCCAATTGAAAACAAAGGAAGCTTGTTTACAGGCGTGAACACCTATCTCCATCTAATAAGAGATACATTAACTAAAAAAGACCTCAGAACTTTTTTTTATTTTTTATTGTTTATAATTTTTATTTTGTTTTTTGTGTTTTATAATTTTTATTTCGTTTTTTGTGTTTTATAATTTTTATTTTGTTTTTGTGTTTTATAATTATTATTTTGTTTTTTTGTATTTTATAATTTATATTTTATTTTTTCTGTTTTATAATTTTTATTTTTTTATATTGAAGGAAATTGCCAGGGCAGACTTAATATTAAATTGCCAACAGCTGTGATTTGAATGGAATAGTTATTCCCAGTACTAACCCATATTTAGTATACAAAGAGAAAGCATTGTAATCAAGAAAATTTGATCTCTAGATTTTAATGATCTCCTTGTTTCAGACCTTCACGAGTCCGAAAAAAATATTTTTTGGCATTTTATGTGTGAGGCAACAGCTTCGTTCCTGTGTCCACTTTGTACCTCGCTCATGCGCATTAGAGAGTCAAGTGGTACAAATCTTCGAACACCGTCTGTCATCTATCTCAGAGATAGCATTTATGTTATGACAGAGCATTTATGTTCCGTGTCGACATGTTAACTTGTTATGATTTATCTTAATCTTATTTTAATCTTGTTAAGTTTATTAAAGTTATAGTTTGTTACTAATATGTGTTCTTGAGCGGGAGCAGAAGCGGCCCGAGGCAGCTTTGCCAACCGGGCAAGGCAACAATATGGCACCCCCCTAAGTATCCAACGTAGTTTTTTTAAATTTTATCATGTCCGTATTCTAAATATCAAACAAAAGTTTACTTAGAAATATAAATGTTTTACTTGTAAATATGACTTAATACTATTATAGAAGAACAGAGAGAAGACAAAGTGAGAAAACAAAATGGAGGTTTTCGGCTTCTTGTGCTTCTTCAGGGGTCAAACAAGAAGCAGAGATTCAAAGCAGGATTTTTTTTCTGTTTAAGAGTTTGACTTCTGTCAAAATATAACTCTTAATTGACCCTAAAAATTCTGAATTAGAATGGAGGAAAAAGAAGCATCCTCAAGAAATAAAAAATGAAAAACGACTCGAACAAAGAAGAAGTGAGAATTTTTAAACTTCGGATA
>BGPR01001152.1:107024-124031 GCA_013235015.1 Araneus ventricosus | reverse complement strand
AGGGGCTGCCTCTTTTGTTGACTGAAACTGTGGAATTTGGCGAAAAATATATATACCCGTAACATTTTATGTCTATGATGAATAGGAGACCAAGAAATGATTAAAAGACTTATAGGATAATGATGAAATAGGTGGATGTCTGCGGCATCAGATGCTAGTTATTTTCATATAAAGCTATGATGAAAACTAGTCCAGGATGTTAGCGTGTCAACTTCAGGGGATTGTGCCCAAATTCTGGGTCTTCAAAAATCTTCAGAGAATAGCCGAGGGAAGAAGTATTCCTATACTCCTCAGTGAAGTTAAAGTGAGGAGTATATCCCTATACTCTTCAACTTTAAATCATATATTCTGCCAATTTCTGCGATAACCGTTTCTAAATACATCAAAACAAATTTTTAATATATTTATATATATACATATATATACATGAAGAAAATTAATGTCTCCTGTGGAAGACATTATTTAATCATGCGCTGCAAAAAAATAAGAATTTTAAATTTACTGTATTTATTTAATATTGTTTTAAAATCTAAAAATATTTGAAAGAACTTGGTGAAAATTTTATAAGGTGTTGTTTAGTATCTTCCACAGCCAACTCCAGAACTATGAAGGTTAAGAGGAAGAACATTTAATAACAATATTAAAGGCCATGAAGCCTACACATGTGGACACTTGAGTTAGATATTTTATATCCAACTCAATTTTTATTCTAATATATCAGAAATAGATCTTTTCATTTTTAAATATTTGCATTCCAGAGAATTTCAGTTTTGCATCATCATAAGCGTCATAAAATTTGTATATTATGATGCTATATCACAGAATGTCATTAGAATTCAAATTTATTCTACTTTGCAGTCAAACTAGAATCATAAATATTGTTCGATGTAGTTCAAAATAATACGAGGGGTTTCTGTGAGTTTAATTGACTAAAATTTATTTATCTTTCACTCTGCTTGAAAATGATTCATTATTTGTTTATAATTCTTTTTATTGTAGAAATTAAAAATAAAAAACAAAATGAATATACATGCGTGCCTGGTTTCATTTATGCGTAACTAAGGTTTGCCGGATAATTAAAAACTCCGAAGCGAGTAAAAACGAGTAATTCGAAAAAATTCGAAACGAGTAATTCGTAAGGTGAAAACGAGTAATTCGCAAAAATTCGAAATGAGTAATTCGTAAGGTGAAAACGAGTAACTCGCCAACAAATGAAGACAGAAGGTTCCGTTTGCAGAAAAAGAAACGAAATGAAACCAGACAAGTTCTTGCCATGAAACCAGGATTTATTGGTTTTCTTGCAATCTTTTAGCAGCACTTTTATTTAATTTGCATATGCAATCTTCTTCTTTCTAATCCTTCTGATCTGAATCAGATCAGGTCCATGAGGTCGTTCGCCTTCTTCACCTCCAACACGAAATCCGGTCGCTTAGACAGGTCATCATACACCAAGGCAACACAGTCAAGTAGACGTTGCGGAGTGGCCTCAATCATGTGGCACTTTGTTCAGATATTGAACCTTTTATCTCCACGAGAGCATATGCAATTGTTAGTTTTAGCTGCCAACCCCCCAGTTGGGAGATGCGTGCATCACGATGGCCCTGATTACTTGTTTATATAAAAGAACTTTGTTATCTGTGACTCATGATCGATCATACCATTAGAAATAGTGCTAAATATTTCGAAAGTTCTGGATTCTCATTCGAGATAAGTTTACCTGTGTGTAGAAAAACGCATTGATCACTTCACTGCATTCACTGTTTTTCTTCCTATCTGACGCACAAATCTACCACCTGCAGAACCACCTAGTTTAACCCTCTCATACCGAGCTAGACGGTTCCGGGCGGTCTAAAAATTCCACCTTAACAGCGGCGATGGCCGGTCCGAGGTGGTTGGCTTCTTTTAAAGGGAGGGGAGGTGTTCTGAGATCGCTTAGGAGAGAAGCGCGGTAGGGGGTCCAATTATCCTTACCAACCACGGCCCATTTGCCTGCGCTTTAAAGGAAGGTTATAGTAGGGAGTGGGATAAATGACTATCCAGGTTGGAAGAGTCCAATCCATGTTGCTGCCTCCCAAAAATTTCTCGGATTTTAAGGTACTAGATGGAAAAGGTCGGCTCGGGATGAAAGAGTGAATTTTGGCAAGGAAGATATTACCAAAAGACTTTATGTTCAAATGTGCATTTAGTATAGAATATAAGTGAATGCAAGTAATGCAATTATTTTATATGTAAAAAACATTAAACTAAAAGATTTGAACTGAAAATTCTATAATGAGATTTTTTTCTTAGTTATATTAAAGTCGCGTTTTGAAGCAACTCGGGGGATATTACGGAACGAACTTCGTAATTTTGAACCGCGGTCGGACGATGAGGACGACACCTGAGCTCGCACATTCCTCTCCAAACTTCCGTACCACATCAGCTGAAGATCTTTGATTCAAATCATATTTAACGTTCACCAAGCCTACGAACCCGGCGGATTTTCAGTCCACTGCGTCCTACTTAATAACAAGGAGTGTTAATTTTTGTGCTTTCGCGACCGTAGAAATCTTCTAAGATGCATCCGACTTGTTCTAATTCTATTTGGGGCCACGAGTAATATTTTAAAACGTCCTGTGTTAAATTATAGTCCCGATTCACTATAGCATAAGGAGTAGTCTAGAAGGACATTTTAAATTCATTCATATAATATAAAACAGTATTTCATAAATTCAATAAAATTTAATTATATTAAATGCTTCAATTTTTGATAGAAATTACATCAATAAACTGCCAGAGAGAAAGACTAAAACATTTTAAGGGAATATTTATGCAAGATGATTGATTATTCTGCTGAAATCGATATTAAATAATTAACGAAAACAAAAAAAAAACATACATTTTATACACAATTATTTTACAACAGTCGCATTGCGATATTGACGATTTTGTTAAATTTGTATCTAGATAAACTTCATTTAATCCTTAAATTCAACAAGCAACTTTTATAGTTTCTCATATGCTAAGAAGCAATTAAAGCAAACGCTTTCCTGAAAACTAACAGCTTCGAAATTTTACTGAATTGCAAAAGAGGTAAAAAAGTGCAAAGTAAATTTCGAATATTATTTGAAGACTTATCTCTTAGAAGAAAAATTTTAATCATATATGTTCGAATAAAGCTTATTAACAAATAAATTTTTGACTGTGTGATGCAGTTTTCACGTGGCTGTTACACCTAACTTTGTATAAACATTGGAGTTTTCTTGAGGAGTGCAAAAGTCGTGGCTATAAATTTAGGTACTTACTGTATAGTGGAGTGTTCCAACTGTAATTCGGAGAAAGTACATCGAATTTAACTACAGTATGAGCATTAATCCTTAAATACATTTTTGTGTTGACAAATAAAGAACACTGAATTACAATTCATAATAGGCTAAAATAAATTTAAAACAATTATTTTTAAAGAATTAAAGTGTGAAATTTATTGTATTTACATTTATTTCTCTCAAGCATGAAAATAAACCGTGATTTTTTTTGTTGAAAATATTTAAATTTCAGATACATTTCAGATATTTTCTTATAAATAATTAAAAACGAGTACATAGCATTTTATCCACAGTTTTTGTTGTAAAGAAATTTTTCAAAATGTTCAGAGTTGCTTTCGCATCAGAAATTGAAGGCCATGAATTTGCATCACCTTCGTCTTCAATATCTGAAGATGAATCGCCAATGCATTCATTCTTTTCTTATGTGAGAGAAACTCTATATTCATCGCTTGACGAATGAGATGCAATCAAGTCGTCATTGCAACATTCAAAATGTTCTCTTTCGCTATGGGAAAATCATTCACTCTCTGCTTTTCTAACCATTTAGCTTAATAAGTGGAAATTTTTGTTCGCTGTATCCGGATTCCTTGCTTTTCAAGTTCGTTACAAGCATTTGAAGATGCGGAGATCGGTTGGAACCATTTAAAAAGTTCTTTTTAACCACTGGTTCGTTATACTTTGTTTTCACTGTGTATTAACTATAAAAGCCAGTTGTTACTGTCGTTTTAGCTATTCTGTAAAAGGAACTAACAGTTGAAAAGAATCGACAATAAAAAGTTTATAGAATTCAATCTTTTGTTTTGAAGAAACGAATTTGTTCAGAACTTGGATCTCGAGATAGAAGCCAAACAGATTTGGTGATTGCATAAGGAGGGTTACTGAAAGAGTAGTTAATAAACAAACCATAAATTTCTTCCATAAATAAGGGATTTGCAACCTGAATATTCTGTCTTTGATTTAAAATCGAAGAGGCATTCCTCCCACCATAATTCATCGGGTAGAAATAACCATTTTTTTATGAAGACATTAGTTTATATTCCTCCCAGAAACACTGTAAAATTCTTCCAAAAATCGTATTAATTGTTTTTGTGACATCAGAAGATGTCCTTTGCACCCAACTGTACACTGTTCATCGATCACGTGGCTCCCAGCACTCTTTGTCATCCTTCAGGGGTTAGTTTAGTTTCTATGCCACCGGAAATCAGTCCCAGTAAATCTTCTCTGGTCTGTCGACGAATAAAGACCTTCCTTTCTCTGGTTCGTTATTTATTGTGCAAGAGCTGTGAATGCTTTTGGTTGACTATAGTTGTTTCACATTTGTATAGGACAAATAGATGCTATCTATCTGTAAAGATATAAACATCTGCAACAAAATGCTGGTTTATTATTCCGTTGCAGAGTCCAGACAAGTGGAACAATGTAATAAGACAATAAACAATAAGAACAAATTTATTCATGATGCGAAAAATAAATTATCTGAAAATATAATTATCTTTAAAATGTGCATGAATTAAATGCATAATATCAAAAATAGCAAAATGGTCGATATTCATGCCTAAAATTTGTGTAAAAATTCGTAACTTTTTATTTAAAATGAGTTTGATTTTGTGATTTTGAAGATATTGATTTTTAATCAGGGATATCCAATTTCAAGCTCATGGGCCTTTCAAATTTTAACATTTCATTTCCATAATTTCCTTCTGAGATGAATACCGATTGTTTTGGCGTATTTTGGTATCTTTGTAGCGTTTCAATACATTTCTGTCTAAGTTGACTTGCTTCCCGTTTCTAAAGGTGGGATATAAATATATATATATTTTACACTACATTGGAATTACTATTTTAATATATTCAAACCTGATTATCAGTTAATAGATTATATTAATTATATTTTGCTTTCATACGAGTGTCGCCATCTGTAAGTGAATTTGAAGAAAAAACAATTTCAAGATATCATTTGTAAAAATGGAATATAAATTAAAATCTTAAAAATAGAAAATAATTAAAATAAAATACCTATATTTTAGTATAATAATAATTACCAGATATCTAAAACATTTTTATCAAATTTAATAATTTTCACAATTATATGTCAAAATACCAGTTTACTTGTCCGGAGAATTATACTTAAGGTATAATATTTTTTGCGCGCGCAGGATATCTAGATGTAATGGTCTTGTCAACAAAAATAATTACTTTCAAAATTAATTGTTAAAGGAGCTTTTTAAAAATTCAATCATTTTATTCCAGAAGAGTTCATTACAAAACTGGTAGGATAATATACTTTAAATGCTTTCGAAAATTGGAACATTATAGCCAAATTGTCTATCTCGCTTAAAAACCCAAAACAAAAAAAAGCACTAAGAAATTTGAACTGATTGCTATTTTCCTATATTCTTAGAAATTGCCAGAAGAATAAAAAATACAACATCATTTAAAAGTTTTAATTTTACATTATAATGTCAGCCATTAGTTTTAACGAATTTATAAAAAAAATATTGACTAAGCCCGTCTCTTCCTGCTTGAATTTGTAAAGGAATGTACCTTCCTCCCTAATAAAAGCAAACGGACAACAAAGCAAAAAACAAATCAAAATAAATTATATCGAATTTAGCTTTGAAAGGAAGTCTTTCAAGAAATTCAATCGCAAATTTATTTTAGCTTTTAACCTCACAGAAATGAGTGAAAGGAAGCTTTTTCATATTGGAAAACATTATTTGAAAAAAGAAAAAAAGATGTTTATCCCTGTTGCCCGAAAGTTTTCTGAAGTCCAGCAACCATATTAAGGTTAAGCAAGCCCACCAACTTTGATTAGAAGTATATTTTTTTTCTCAATCTTATGAAAAAGGAAAAACACTTTATTTATTACGATAGTTTCAATAAAATTTAGATTTATTTCCTACTGTCCACTTTCATTCTTAAAGATTTAGAATCATTTTGGAATTTCATCTTGTAAATCCAGTTTTCCTACTTGTAGTTTGACATTTAAAAAGAATATGCATGCGGTCTGTGTAGCCGTGAACTGAACTGGCTCATATTTGAGTGTCCCTAAATTGACTCATACCCTGTCTGTGGGATTCGGAAACTCATACGAAATTTTCCCTTCTTTCCTACCGCAGCCGTTTCTATTAAAAGCATACATCAGGAAAAACTTGCTGTTTGGTAGACAGTTCCCATATATGTTACGCTTAAGGAAAACGTGTAGGACCCTCACACCACCCGCCGAGCATCAATGCAAGTGCAGCAATTAAATCATGTTCGTGAACTTGAAATATTGTAATTAATGATAATAAAGAATACAACTAAAATTACACAACTTTCTTCTATAAGGTGATCAGAAATATGACTGCTACTATGAACAATTAGAAAAATTCAATTCATAGAATCTATTAGCGACCCGGAAAATAATCAATGGAGCTAAGATGATTTAGCACGATGATGCATTTGAGCGTAATGATATAAGAATTCATAGACTTCGAGTTATAAAAAGGTGGAAATATGTATAAACTTATTTTGTGTGGAATATCAATAAGCAAGAGAGCAGTTCAAGAGTGTTTGCCCGCGTTGTTTAGAGTGGTAAAAAGCAAAACTATTTTCAACTTAAAGATTTAGAGAGCGAAATCAGTTTTCTGAAATAAGCGCAGACACAGAATACAATATTCAGCCATGAAAAATAGTTCCCGACTCTCTTCTATTACTACGATTCTGAATTCCTCATATTTTATCAGCAATTCTGAAAATATCACGTATCTGCTAATTATTCAATATTCTCTTGGCAGTTGAAAAATCACAGTTTCTCGGAAACTGCAGACTGCGGGAAATTCAGTTTAATTGCTTTCTTCTAAGTTTTCAGTTTACAGATACATTACCTCCCCAAGTGATCCCTGGATGGTGATACTAAGGAACTTTCTCTTAAGATGGAAAGTAAATCATCTCCCACTTCGCTAAAAAGGACTCGATTGATTCGTTCAAAGAGGTCTTAATTTGATTCAGGGATATAGAGAGTTTTCATCATTGGTAATGAGTGTGATGTTTTTGTTCAGGTGTTAACAATCACATGAAATGTATCGATTTCTGAAGGCCTTAGAATTGGATGGAAAAATGTAAGGTTAAAATAAAAAAATTGAATAAAACATTTCTGTCTAAAATTATTGATATAAGGAATAAACTGTTTAGTTTAGATATTTAGTGATATTTAGGAGTTAATTGCGTTGCTTCAAGACAAATTATCAACGAATGTCAACATTAAGAATATTTTTCAACATTAAATTTTTAATAAATTTTATTATAGCCTTTATGGCAAGATAATTGCTATTATATGCCTATGATATTGCACAGCGTTCAAAATACAGAGCAACATCTTAAAAATGTCGAATAATGTTTATGTGCTAATAAAGAAAGTTATGTTTTGTCACGTAAAATCCTTTACGAAGATACTTTATAAAACTATACTACTGTGTATTATAAAACGTTTCAAGAAAATTCCATACCAGATAGATTGCGTAACGTAGAAAAATTCTCAATGAAAACTCGCTATGTAGAACTAAATGAATAACTAAAATTTACTGTTACACTAATTTACATAATGTTCGAAATTGCTTATTTTACTTAAAGTAATCAGGGACCTTCAAAATCATTTTTAAAAATTTTTAACTAATAAATTTGAAATTTTTCAGGCACTAATGGCACTAATAACAGAACTATATAAGACAACTCACAAAATTTCACCGCAATATATTCATTTATTTCTGATTTATGGATATAAATTCAATTTTTAATAAAAAATTAATGGCATTTATGATAAAATGTCCACGCGCTCCAAAATCACTCTAAATTTTTTATTAGTTACTCTAACCTTTTTCAAACAAAAATTGGGAGTAATTTTTATGATTCAGTAAGCAACTTCAAAATGAAGCCACATAATAACTCGAAACTATGGATTTCTGAACGAAATATGCCCAATATTTGAGGTAGAAGAAAATATTTAAGTTTTAACAACAAAATAACTTTAATATGAATGCCAAAACCTCTTCTCCATATATGTTTTTATACTTATGTAAAATATGAAATGTAAACAAAATTTGAAGCGCCTGGAGCATTTATCGTAAAGGCCATTAATTGTTATTAAAATTACATTTACACCCATGACTCAGAAATAAATAAATATATTGCAGTGAAATTTTGTGTGTTGTCTTACATAGTGATCGTATTAATGCCTGCAAAATTTCAAATTGATTAGTCGGAAATTTCAAAAAATGATTTTAAGGTCCCTGGTCGCCTTAAGTACAGTCGTGGAAAAACGTATAACGACGGGCGAAAAATCGCCAAATTATTGTGCATTTTAATACCATGTCCATTGGATGACACTTATCAGACACTGAGAAAGGCAAAATACTAGCTTCTAAAAATGCCGGTTGCAGTGTTGACGGAATTGCACGAAAAATTGACAGGTTAACCGCCTTCTCATTAATCCAGGAAGCTATTGCCCAGAAAGCAAAGAGAAAGGCAAAAAATAATTTCTTTAAGTCCAGAAAAGCATATCCAGAGGCTTGTCTGCAAGCAAAAATTGACTTCAGCGCAAATTAAAGATGAGATACAGTTGTACAATGCCTGCGGAATAATTAGAAATGCACTGTATGGAAATCCTAATTTTGTGTACAAGAAATTGAAAGGAAAACCTCCACTTTCTAATTCTTATATTGATTAAAGTATAAATTTTGCCGGGAACGTTTAACAACTGGTACACTAACTAAGAATGATGTGCTCTTTTCAGACCAAAAATATATTTTATTTAAACCAACTTGAAGGATTTAAGTTTTACTGGTATGGCATGCATAAAGAATACAACCGTTTTTCAAGACGTCAATTCGGAGAAGGAAATTTCCTGGTTTGGGCCGCATTTGAAGCTGGTACTACAAATCAAATTGCTTTTGTCGAAAACAATATCAATATATGCTTATAGATAGTTAATTGCCGATTACACCTCTGATTACATCAGGAGATTAGACATTTCAACAAGAGAATACATCTGTGCATATTTCATGTTCTATAAAATTCTAGATGAAAACGAACGAGGTAAAAACTCTTCAATGGCATCTCGGGGGCCCGAACTGAATCCGATGGGAAACCGTTCGTGTATTCTGGCTCGAAATGTTTACAAGAATGGGCAACAGTACAGAAGAAAATCTGATCTAAAAACCACAATTAGAAATTGCTGGAAAAAATTGACCCGGACATCTTCGAAGCTCTGTCCTGTTCAATGCACCGACTATTATTACATATTATAAAAAATGAGTTTCTCACATCTCTGAATGAAGAATAAATCATATTGACTCTATTCTTTTTTCCATCTTCATCTGTATGATAATTTTTCTAATTTCTTATAAAATGTTACTTAATATATTTAAATTTGAATATATTTTTGTTGTGTCCTTCTTATGTCACGAAGTATCCTTAAATTTTATTAAAATAGTCATTTCCTGAAAATATGATACATATTTCTAATCTTATGTCATCAAATTTTGCAATGTTATACTGTTTTTACGACTGTGTGTGGGACACCCTGTAATTAAATATTAAAATATAACCAACCTTACTTAATGGAGTAAAAATCATTATACCAAACTTTTACTTTTTCCAAGGTGTAACGACTGGATGACAAGAAAAAAATTAACGACAAGGAAGAGCAATTAAGATTGGGAAAAAAAAAAGCAAGCGACAAAATAAAAGATATAAATTTGTTTTAATTTTTGTTTATTAGAGTTTTCTCGTACAGTAAAATCTATGACTTCTGTGAGTTTAAACCAGTTTTTTTATTGTAAAATACATGTGAAATAAAATAAATTTTTATTGCATTGAAAAAATATGTTTACAGTAAAAGCTTAACTAACCGGCATGCTGGGAAACTCCGATTTCCGGATAGTTGAGTGTGACGGGAAAAATGGGGGGAAGATTGCAGCCGCCTTTTTTTTTAAAGATTTTTTCGGCCAAATAATTTGCTTCTGTCATTTTGAAATGCTCATTAAATATAATTTTTAAGAATACTTCTGTATCTTCCATAACATTGTATTTGCAAAACATATTATGAAGATTTTAATTTAACATTGATTATTTAAATAAAATACATGATCTGTAGCCGAATTTTTACCGTAAACATATAGATTGTAAAAATGTAAACACATAAAAATAGCCGACGAAACTGAAAGCTATTCTACTCAGAAAGCATAATAAACCTCTTTTAAGTTATCATAAACAAATCCCAGATTGAATATCAAAACTAATTATCTTTTAGAAGATCGCAAGCGTTATTGCGCAATATGCGCGCCTCCAATTCTCCCGCACGTGATATTACGTAATCGAAATTAACATCTGCCGGTATTTGGAGGGTAAATAAATAAAGGAAAAGAAAGAGACTTACTAATCTGGAGTAACCCCCCATGAGCTTTTTTTTTTTTACCGATTCTGTCCCTTTAACTTTTTTTTTGGTTGTCGATTTCGTTTTTAGGTCATGTTTTTCGGCGAAAGGTGAGGACTTTTTTTTTGGTTCTCACTTTTGCTTTTGAACCCCCATAAAGCAAGTCTGTGTACGTCACAGTACTGTATATTGCTTTTTTCCCCCTTCTACGTCCCTCCGTGCGGAGCGAACGTTGCGTTCCAGAAATAAATTGTCCGCTTGAATGGAACGGGGCGCACAGATGTAAAACTTTTAGAAAAACTGATTTTCTAATTTTTCCGGTTAGTTGAGCTTTCCGGATACTTGAATGCCGAATAATCGAGAGTTTACTGTATATGCATGCAAAGTGCGATTTGGAAACACACTATGGTCTACTATTATTACATAATGGCACATAAAGTATGTTACTAGTATTAAAAGACAGTAGAATATAACGTTAAAATATTTACTAATGCTATTCAGAGGTTGAAGTTTTGCATTCTAAAACGACTGAAAAAATATCGGGGAAATAAAATTTTTGTATTAACTTTCTAATTTCCATAACATTAGATTTTTTTTATTCGGATAGTAAATGGCCTAGTAAGAATTACATTAAATATTTTTTAATTACTTAAGATAGGAAATAACAATAAAATGTACTTTTTGTAAAACTAAACATGTACGATAAAAATCGTCGCTTAACATGCAACTTCACTTATCACAATTTTTCAAAATTTCAAAGAGGAAAGAAATACTCAATTTTTGGCAGGCAAAAACGAATAATTCTGCATTTTTTAAATATCCGATGTAGACCGCATGTTCTAACCAGATATGAAATCAAAGAACAAAAATCAGTAATATTCGTTTTTACTGCAAAAAATTCAATAATTCTTTCCTCTTTGAAATTTCAGAAAATTGAGATACGTTGTGTTGCATGTTAAGCGGCGAAATACAGATTAATTTAAAATTAAACATATTTATGTTCGAAGAATTAAAAATAAAGTAGTTTTTAATTCCGTACAAAATATTCAAAGTGGTATTTAAACCAAAAAAATACGTTAAAAATAACTTTGCTGAAAGAGTTTTTAAACGCCAGATTAGGGTGTTACTTTTGGTAGGAAAAGAAAATCTTAAAGCATCCGAAAGTATTTGCAACAGAAAAAAATGAATAATTTTCCATTAACATCATTCGAAGCATTTAAAAACACTTCGAAATCCTTGAATTTTCTTTCAAGTTGTATGGTTGAAAACGTAATTTCATTAAAAGAACGAGAAATGTAAAAGAATTGCCATAAGCCCACTTCAAATATCTTTTAATTAAAAGCAGAAAACAGGGTAACAAATCAGGGTACTTAGAAAATAAATTAAAAAGAATAAAGAAGTCTTGGAGAATAAATTAGTGTAAATACATTTTTCTCGCATATCATCTCATTTAATGTTTTGAGTTGGAAAAATGTCCTAAGAGTGTATTTTATTTCATGTTTTCGGTATGTAGGATCTGAAATTGTTTTTTAATTATTAATTTTGCATGAGTTGCTTAGTTTCGTTTTCTTATATGCTCAATTTTTCCTTGGAAAATGTCATCAACTTTATAACATAAAAAAGCGAACATAATAGCGCTATTCATAAGATTAAAAAAATAAGAGTTTGAAGCTCTCAGAGTAAATTATAAAATTATTTTTGTAAGAATTGTTTCATCAAATTAAGAAACAGAGAGAATGAAATGGAACAATGCCTGATTACATTAATAAACATAAACAGAATCCTTTTATCATAAAGGTTATTACTCAAGTCTTATAATAAGCGAGAAAATCTCCCCTTTGGTTACAAAATGCCATCACTCTATCGAAATTGCATTTTTTCCCTTAAGTTTTCTACCCTTTTCAGTTGTAAATCTAATTAGCAACAAAGTAGAAAAGGTAAATTTCATGACATTATGGAATTGAATTCAGCTTTATTAATATCGGGCTTTCGGCGACTATAAATCGTTCCAAATGCTCTACAGGGTTGTATAGTTTAGATATAATTTTATGAATTTCGAAATTGCCATGTTTTTGTGACAAGAGGCACGAATGTATCTTCCATATCAAAGAGGTCTCGTTTTCTTCCACTTTTTCTTGGCACAACTCTGAGTGACATCGCCAATTTTTGTCGCCAAGAAATTGGCGTCTCGAAATGGAGTAATTAATAGTTTTGATGCTTTACGCTTTCAATAAAAAAGCTAGATACTAGCTTCCCGCCCCCGCTGCTAACGAAGTCGTTTTTTTAAACTTAAAAAAACTTCTCCCGATACGCATTTCAGGTGCCGCAGGCATCGCCAGCACTATCTCTCTTTTTAAGATGCCGCAGGTATAGCGTGCGCGAAAGACCAATAAAAACTCACCTACGCACCTAAAAAAATGTTTTCTCACCGCCAAAATGTTTTCCTTTTGGCGAAAAATGACAGTTGATCCTAAGAGGAGCGAATCAATACCATACCCTAAGTAAAGTTTTACCTAAAATTCGTGTGGATTAATTGCTGAATTACTAAATACATAAACACGAGTTATGCTGCAAGGTTTGATTTTGTTTTTATCCTTAAATCTTGAGTATTTCAGTTGTAAGCTTCTATGATGGCCGTCAAGTGGTGCTGCATGCGTAGAAAAGATGCTGGATGGAAATAGCAGCATCTTTCCTGGATTGAAACCACGCATAATTACTCTGATTTTGTTACATTACACCACTCTTACATTAAGATTAGCGTTTAAAAATATCTTCAAGGACGGTAAATTTGGACTGATTGGCTTGTTCATAATTTTTACATAAATAGAATTTTTCATCAAAAATAGCGATAAAAATGCAGTATATTTGAAGAAATTCTAAAATATATTAAATGCAGATGAAGAAAATAAAGTTAGTGGTAATTACTTCCCTTGAAAGTACAAATAAACATTCAGCAATAACTGAGTCAAACTTGTGTGCATACAACTAAAATAAACTAATAATAAACAGATTTATGCTCTGTAAAGGTATATAGAAATGTTTTCTTATGAATCAACGAGCATAATATCAGAAAACTCTTAATGAAAAGTTAAGAATTGCGATACATCACAACACATATTTTCTAACTTTGCCATCTTGATAAAAAGTTATAGGACGGAAGGCACATTTTTCGGAACAACTTTAAAAACAATTAGTTCTTATTTTCACTAAATCGTTTGTTAATAAAAAGTTCTATCAACTTTACACCGATAATGAAATGGATAAAAAAAATAGCATTCTTCACATAATGTTTGAAGAAATAATGACTACTTCTCAGAATTATAAAAATACGCATATCCATATTATGTTTTCATGACCAGGTTATAAATTTCATTTATTTAGACTGCCATACTGTCTGCAAACTACCTGATGCGTTATGAAAAAAATCATTCAAAACGCTCTATAAGGCTTATGGTTGTACCTAGAGACACAAAAGATTGCATGTATTTACTTAGTAGATAATAAGTGAACAGTAAGAAATGGTTTCATTCGACTTTTTTTACTTAAAAGTTAAATGAAAGTTGAAAGTATTTCTCAATAATTTCGGTAATATTATCGCACAAAGCTATTTTCACAACAATTTAAAATTAAAAAAGAAAAAAAAAACTTTTCGTTGGTGCCAATGTTTCGCGTAATTTGCCTTTTATTTTTACATTTTTAAAAAATTAAACTTTTAAAATAATTTGAAACAATGTTTTTTATTTTGTACTGAATTTTAAAACAATTTTCTAGTTATGTGGTATCTTTAATTCTCATGCTGCTGCCAATATTAATGTTATGATAAAAAGCTTTCTTTGGACAATAATTCCAATGCAGAATTTTAATTTTTTCTTTTATTAACATGTTAAGGTTTAGACTGGCATTCGTTTCGTAAACTTCTTTATCTCGTACGTGCACAAAGCAACTGCTCATTCTAACAAGTCAGACGAATATAAACGGAAGAATCAAGTCGAAAACGTTTCATGCAAAACAATGGCATTCTTCACACATTGACAGAAACAAATTATGACTACTTTCCACAATTTTAAAAATATACATATCGAGATTATGTTTTTTCTTTACCGGTTATAAATTTAATGTTTTCAGACTGCCATGCTGTCTTTGAATTACATGACACATGTTGAAGAAGAAAATCATTCGAGACCCTCAAGATGGCAAATGTTATGCCTAGAGACACAAAAGGTGGCACGTAGTATTTCGTGGATACTAGATGAACAGTTAGAAATGGTATTTATAAGGTTTTATTAGACTTTAATTTAATATATTTTAATCAAAATTTTAAAATTTTTACTGCACCCTACAACCTTACTGGAGATATCGTATCACGTGGCCCAATTATTGCTTTCTCTGACTTTGACTGAACTTTGCTGTTTATGCAAAACACGTTAGATGACGTTTCGGGAATTGATTTATCTCATTTCCTGTCGAATTAATAACATATTGTACAAGTTGCTACGTAAAATTAAGGGAAAACAGAATCGGCCATATTGACCCAAAAGGATGGCATATCAATCCTCCTAGATTTGCTAAGCAAAACCTTCTCACTGCGTTGTGACTAAACGTTTCTCTGTGCATCTTAGAAAAAATCATTTATGGTTCAGATTAAGAGATATGTTGCAAAGATCGCCATAATCCCGCCAGCGGATTAAACCCTTGCCAAAAAGGAAAAAAAAGTTTGAGGATAAGAAAACTACCTTCTTATTTTCTTATTGTGCATTTGTAGTTAAAATACGTTTAGATTTAGAAGTTTTTAAAATGCTTAATTTACATTCAATCTTTTTTCAAAAATTGCTACTTCTGCTACTTCAGGTTTTTTGCCATTTCTAGAGAACAAATTAATTTTCTTATAGGTAACAGCCATTTTTTTTTAGTTCTGAATTTCCGTCACACTTCAATAAGATATTTATGTTTGGAGAGCGAAATCACTTACTCCATCTTTCTCAATAAATGCTTCCAAATCCTGGAGTAAATAACGCGGTTTTTGGGAGCCGCACAGGAGATACAGTTATATAGGCAACTAAATACATTATTTACGACTTAGTATAAAGGAGAAAATGTCCCCTTGGGTTGAAAATTGACATCGGATTATCATAATTGGATCTCTATCTATTGAAGTTACAAATACAACTGTCAACACTGTTGCAAAGTGCACTTCTAGGCTTTCAGGAATTATATTCACGCGTTGCTAATTAACGATTTAAGATGATTAAATAACGATGTAAAATTCAACCCCATTTTGAGTGCATGACTTGACATAATGCATTTGCGATCAATTTGATGGTATAGTAAAATATGACTTGACTCGTCATTAGAGAGTGAAATCAAATTATTCTCCAAGGGATTTTACGTCTTATTTGATAGAATTATTAATTAATCCAAGAGTAATTAAATCACACAACAGTTAGATTTATTTTCTGAAAGAGGTATTTATGTGACATAAGGATTGAAAATTGAGAAGTTTCATGGTGAAATTCTTTCATACACTTAGCCTTTATTTACGTGAAAGATTGGTCCACTTAATTTTTTAAAAAAATTTGAAAATTCAATACCACATTTTACTATATTGCTAAAATTTCAAAAAATCATTTGCCACAATGCTTTATTTTGAACATACCAATAATGCAATTCACAATTATGCATATTAATAATGAAACTTGGAACTATTGAACTGACATCGATTTTTGATAACTCGTAAACCATGTGATTTTTTCATATACATATTCTTATATATTTGTATGCGAGCTTACTTCTTTCTTGTTCAGAAATTTATAAATATATAAAACTAAATTTCGCTAAAAGAGTTTTTAAAAGAGAATTGTTTTTAAAGACTGAAATTAGAACAAAATAAAAATGAAAAGAAAAAACTTTTCAACGTACTCAAGAAGAAACTAAAACAAGAATAATTTTAGCGTACATATAAAATTGTTCTTAAAAACTATTTTTGCTATATTTCTTTTAAAAATAGGTACATTACAAATCACCATGAGAGTATTTATTTAATAAGTGTCAGATTTCTAGGTATTATACATATTTTACAATGATCCATCAGAAAGTTAGTTGCAATACTCGAGAAAATAAAACAGCATCAAAATTTTATAATAATAATATATATACACTACATTTTAATACAAAAGCTACATTTCGATGCAATCAGCTCTTTTATTTAGACATTTATCAAGGCATGAGACTAGTTTTTCTATGTCTTCTGCGAAGAATTCCCATCCAATGTCCAATATCCATTGTTAGGCT
>BGPR01001152.1:35606-57053 GCA_013235015.1 Araneus ventricosus | reverse complement strand
TGAACTGATTGCTAATTTCTTATATTCTTAGAAATTGCCAGAAGAATAAAAAATACAACATCATTTAAAAGTTTTATTTTTACATTATAATGTCAGCCGTTAGTTAGAAAAATATTGAATAAGCCCGTCTCTTCCGGCTTGAATTTGCAAAGGAAAGTACCTGCGGCGCCCCGAAGAAAAGCAAACGGGCAACAAAGCAAAAAACAAATCAAAATAAATTATATCGAATTTAACTTTGACAAGAAGTCTTTCAAAAAATTCAACCTCAAATTTATTTTAGCTTTTAATTTCACAAGAATGAGTGAAAGAGAGCTTTTTCACTTTGGAAAACATTATTTGAAAAAAATGAAAAACGATGTTTATCCTTGTTGCCCGAAACCTTTCTGAAGTCCAGTAACCATATTAAGGTTAAGCAAGCCCACCAACTTTGATTAGAAGTATATTTTTTTCCTCAATCTTATAGAAAAAGAAAAACACTTTATTTATTACGATAGTTTCAATATAACTTAGATTTATTTCCTACTGTCCACTTTCATTCTTAAAGTTTTAGAATCATTCTGGAATTTCATCTTGTAAATTCATTTTTCCTACTTGTAGTTTGATATTTAAAAAGAATATGCATGCGCTCTGTGTAGCTTTGAACTGAACTGGCTCATATTTGAGTGTCCCTAAATTGACTCATACCCTGTCTGTGGGATCCGGAAACCGCCGAGCATCAATGCAAGTGCAGCAATTAAATTATGTTCGTGAACTTGAAATTTTGTAATTAATGATAATAAAGAATACAACTAAAATTACACAACTTTCTTCTATAAGGTGATCAGAAATATGACTGCTACTATGAAAAATTAGGAAAATTCAATTCATAGAATCTATTAGCGACCCGGAAAATAATCAATGGAGCTAAGATGATTTAGCACGATGATGCATTTGAGCGTAATGATATAAGAATTCATAGATTTCGAGGTATAAAAACGTGGAAATATCTAAAAACTTATTTTGTGTGGAATATCAATAAGCAAGAGAGCAGTTCAAGTGTTTGACCGCGTTGTATAGAGTGGTAAAAAGGAAAACTATTTTCAACTTAAAGATTTACAGAGTGAAATCAGTTTTCTAAAATAAGCGCAGACACGGAATACAATATGCAGCCATGAAAAATAGTTCCCGACTCTCTTCTATTACTACGATTCTGAATTCCTCATATTTTATGAGCAATTCTGAAAATATCACGTACCTGCTAATTATCAATATTCTCTTGGCAGTTGAAAAATCACAGTTTCTCGGAAACTGCAGACTGCGGGAAATTCAGTTTAATTGCTTTCTTCTAAGTTTTCAGTTTACAGATACATTACCTCCCCAAGTGATTCCTAGATGGTGATACTAAGGAGCTTTCTCTTGAGATGGAAAGTAAATCATCTCCCACTTCGCTAGAAAGGACTTGATTGATTCGTTCAAAGAGGACTTAATTTGATTCAGGGATATAGAGAGTTTTCATCATTGGTAATAAGAGTTTTCATCATTGGTAATTAGAGTTTTCATCATTAGTAATTAGAGTTTTCATCATTGGTAATTAGAGTTTTCATCATTGGTAATAAGTGTGATGTTTTTTGTTCAGGTGTTAACAATCACATGAAATGTATCGATTTCTGAAGGCCTTAGAATTGGATGGAAAAATGTTAGATTAAAATAAAAAAAATTGAATAAAGCATTTCTGTCTAAAATTATTGATATAAGGAATAAACTGTTTAGTTTAGATATTTAGGAGTTAATTGCGTTACTTCAAGATAAATTATCAACGAATGTCAGCATTAAGAATATTTTTCAACATTAAATTTTTAATAAATTTTATTATAGCCTTTATAGCAAGAGAATTGCTATTATTTGCCTATAATATTGCACAGCGTTCAAAATACAGAGCAACATCTTAAAAATGTCGAATGTGTTTATGTGCTAATAAAGAAAGTTATGTTTTGTCACGTAAAATCCTTTACGAAGATACTTTATAAAACTATACTACTGTGTATTATAAAACATTTCAAGAAAATTCCATACCAGATAGATTGCGTAACGTAGAAAAATTCTCAATGAAAGCTCGCTACGTAGAACTAAATGAATAACTAAAATTTACTGTTACACTAATTTACATAATGTTCGAAATTGCTTAGTTTACTTTAAGTAACCAGGGACCTTCAAAACCATTTAAAAATTTTTAACTAATAAATTTGAAATTTTTCAGGCACTAATGGCACTAATAACAGATCTATATAAGACAACTCACAAAATTTCACCGCAATATATTAATTTATTTCTGATTTATGGATATAAATTCAATTTTTAATAAATAATTAATGGCATTTATGATAAAATGTTCCAGGCGCTCCAAAATTACTCTAAATTTTTTTTATTAGTTACTCTAACCCTTTTCAAATAAAAATTGGGAGTAATTTTTATGATTTAGTAAGCAACTTCAAAATGAAGCCACATAATAACTCGAAACCATAGATTTCTGAACGAAATATGCCCAATATTTGATATAGAAGAAAATATTTAAGGTTTAACAACAAAATAACATTAATATGAATGCTAAAACTCTTCTCCATATATGTTTTTATACTTATGTAGAATATCATTAAATTTAAACAAAATCTGAAGCGCCTGGAGCATTTATCGTAAAGCCCATCAATTGTTATTGAAAATTACATTTATATCCATAACTCAGAAATAAATAAATATATTGCAGTGAAATTTTTATGTTGTCTTACATAGTGTTCGTATTAATGCCCGCAAAATTTCAAATTGATTAATTGAAAATTTCAAAACATGACTTTCAAGGTCCCTGGTCGCCTTAGTGGAAAAACGTATAACGACGGGCGAAAAATCGCCAAATTATTGTGTATTTTAATACCATGCCGATTGGATGACACTTATCAGACGCTGAGAAAGACAAAATACTAGCTTCTAAAGATGCCGGTTACAGTGGTGACGGAATTGCAAGAAACATTGACAGGTTAACCGCCTTCTCATTAATCCTGGATGCTATTGCCCTGAAAGCAAAGAGAAAGGCCACAAATAATTTCTTTAAGTCCAGAAAAGCATATCCAGAGGCTCGTCTGCAAGAAAAATTTTCTTCAGCGCAAATTAAAGATGCGATACAGTTGTCCTATGCCTGCGGAATAATTAGAAATGCACTGCATGGAAATCCTAATTTTGTGTACAAGAAATTGAAAGGAAAACCTCCACTTTCTAATTCGTATATTGATTAAAGTATAAATTTTGCCGGGAACATTTAACAACTGGCACACCAACTAAGAATGATGTGCTCTTTTCAGACCAAAAAAATATTTTATTTAAACCAACTTGAAGGATTTAAGTTTTACTGATATGACATGCATAAAGAATACAACCTTTTTTCAAGACGTCAGTTCGGGGGGGGGGAAATTCCCTGGTTTGAGCCGCATTTGCAGCTGGTACTGCAAATCAAATTGCCTTTGTCGAAAACAATATCAAGATATGCTTATAGATAGTTAATTGCCGATTACACCTCTGATTACATCAGGAGATTAGACATTTCAACAAGAGAATACATCTGTGCATATTTCATGTTCTATAAAATTCTCGATGAAAACGAACGAGGTAAAAACTCTTCAATGGCATCTCGGGGGCTCGAACTGAATCCGATGGGAAACCTTTCGTGTATTCTGGCTCGAAATGTTTACAAGAATGGGCAACAGTACAGAAGAAAATCTGATCTAAAAACCACAATTAGAAATTGCTGGATAAAATTGAATCGGACACCTTCAAAGCTCTGTCCAGTTCAATGAACCGACTATTATTACATATTATAAAAAATGAATTTCCCACATCTCTTAATGAAGAATAAATCATATTGACTCTATTCTTTTTTCCATCTTCATCTGTATGGTAATTTTTCTAATTTCTTATAAAATGTTACTTAATGTATTTAAATTTGAATATATTTTTGTTGTGTCGTTCTTATGTCACGAAGTATCCTTAAATTTTATTAAAATAGTCATCTCCTGAAAATATGATACATATTTCTAGTCTTATGTCATCAAATTTTGCAATGTTATACTGTTTTTACGACTGTGTGTGGGACAACCTGTAATTAAATATTAAAATATAACCAACCACCTTACTTAATGGAGTAAAAATCATTATACCATACCTTTACTTTTTCCAAGGTGTAACGACTGGATGACAAGAAAAAAATTAACTACAAGGAAGAGCAATTAAGATTGGGAAAAAAATCAAGCGACAAAATAAAAGATATAAATTTGTTTCAATTTTTGTTTATTAGAGTTTTCTCCTACAGTAAAATCTATGACTTCTGTGAGTTTAAACCATTTTTTATTGTAAAATACATGTGAAATAAAATAAATTTTTATTGCATTGAAAGAATATATTTATATGCATGCAAAGTGCGATTTGGAAACACACTATGGTCTACTATTATTACATAATGGCACATAAAGTATGTTACTAGTATTAAAAGACAATAGAATATAGCGTTAAAATATTTACTAATGCTATTCAGAAGTTGAAGTTTTGCATTCTAAAACGACTGAAAAAATATCGGGGAAATAAAATTTTTGTATTAACTTTCTAATTTCCATAACATTAGAATTTTTTTATTCGGATAGTAAATGGCCTAGTAAGAATTACATTAAATATTTTTTTAACTACTTAAGGTTGAAAATGACAATAAAATGTACTTTTTGTAAAACTAAACATGTACGATAAAAATCGTCGCTTAACATGCAACATCACTTATCTCAATTTTTTAAAATTTCAGAGAGGAAAGAAATACTCAATTTTTGGCAGGCAAAAACGAATAATTCTGCATTTTTTAAATATCCGATGTAGACCGCATGCTCCAACCAGATACGAAAACAAAGAAAAAAATCAGTAATCGTTTTTATTGCAAAAAATTCAATGATTCTTTCCTCTTTGAAATTTCAGAAAATTGAGATACGTTGTGTTGCATGTTAAGCGACGAAATACAGATTAATTTAAAATTAAACATATTTATGTTCTAAGAATTAAAAATAAAGTAGCTTTTAATTCCGTACAAAATATTCAAAGTGGTATTTAAAGCAAAAAAATACATTAAAAATAACTTTGTTGAAAGAGTTTTTAAACGCCAGATTAGGGTGTTACTTTTGGTAGAAAAAGAAAATCTTAAAGTATCTGAAAGTATTTGCAACAGAAAAAAAATGAATAATTTTCCATTAACATCATTCGAAGCATTTAAAAACGCTTCGAAATCCTTGAATTTTCTTTCAAGTTGTATGGTTGAAAACGTAATTTCATTAAAAGAACTAGAAATGTAAAAGAATTGCCATAAGCCCACTTCAAATATCTTTTAATTAAAAGCAGAAAACAGGGTAACAAATCAGGGTACTTAGAAAATAAATTAAAAAGAATAAAGAAGACTGGGAGAATAAATTAGTGTAAATACATTTTTCTCGCATATCATCTCATTTAATGTTTTGAGTTGGAAAAATGTCCTAAGAGTGTATTTTATTTCATGTTTTCGGTATGTAGGATCTGAAATTGTTTTTTTTAATTATTAATTTTGCATGAGTTGCTTAGTTTCGTTTTCTTATATGCTCAATTTTTCCTTGGAAAATGTCATCAGCTTTATAACTTAATGGAAGCGAACATAATAGCGCTTTTCATAAGATTAAAAAATAACAGTTCGAAGCTCTCAGAGTAAGTTATAAAATTATTTTTGTAAGAATTGTTTCATCAAATTAAGAAACAGAGAGAATGAAATGAAACAATGCCTGATTACATTAATAAACGTAAACAGAATCCTTTTATCATAAAGGCTATTACTTAGTCTTATAATAAGCGAGAAAATCTCCCCTTTGGTTACGAAATGCCACCACTCTATCGAAATTGCATTTTTTCCATTAAGTTTCCTAACCTTTTCAGTTGTAAATCTAATTAGCAACAAAGTAGAAAAGGTAAATTTCATGACATTATGGAATTGAATTCAGCTTTATTAATATCGGGCTTTCGGCGACTATAAATCATTCCAAACGCTCTACAGGGTTGCATAGTTTAGATATAATTTTATGAATTTCGAAATTGCCATGTTTTTGTGACAAGAGGCACGGATGTCTCTTCCATATCAAAGAGGTCTCGTTTTCCTCCACTTTTTCTTGGCACAACTCTGAGTGACATCGCCAACTTTTGTCGCCAAGAAATTGACGCCTCGAAATGGAGTAATTAATAGTTTTGATGCTTTACGCTTTCAATAAAAAAGCGAGATTCTAGGTTCCCGCCCCCGCTGCTAACGAAGTCGTTTTTTTTAAACTTAAAAAAACTTCTCCCGATACGCATTTCAGGGGCCACAGGCATCGCCAGCACTATCTCTCCCTTTAAGATGCCGCAGGTATAGCGTGCGCGAAAGACCAATAAAAACTCACCTGCGCACCTAAAAAAAATATTTTCTCACCGCCAAAATGTTTTCCTTTTGGCGAAAAATGACAGTTGATCCTAAGAGGAGCGAATCAATACCATACCCTAAGTAAAGTTTTACCTAAAATTCGTGTAGATTAATTGCTGAATTATTAAATACATAAACACGAGTTATGCTGCAAGGTTTGATTTTGTTTTTATCCTTAAATCTTGAGTATTTCAGTTGAAAGCTTCTATGATGGCCGTCAAGTGGTGCTGCATGCGTAGAAAAGATGCTGGATGGAAGTAGCAGGATCTTTCCTGGATTGAAACCACGCATAATTACTATGATTTTGTTACATTACACCACTCTTATATTAAGATTAGCGTTTAAAAAATATCTTCAAGGACGGTAAATTTGGAATGATTGGCTTGTTCATAATTTTTACATAAATAGAATTTTTCATCAAAAATAGTGATAAAAATGCAATATGTTTAAAGAAATTCTAAAATATATTAAATGCAAATGAAGAAAATAAAGTTAGTGGTAATTACTTCCCTTGAAAGTGCAAATAAACATTCAGCAATAACTGAGTCAAACTTGTGTGTATACAACTAAAAAAAACTAATAATAAACAGATTTATGCTCTGTAAAGGTATATAGAAATGTTTTCTTATGAATCAACGAGCATAATATCAGAAAACTCTTAATGAAAAGTCAAGAATTGCGATACATCACAACACATATTTTCTAACTTTGCCATCTTGATAAAAAGTTATAGGACGGAAGGCACATTTTTCGGAACAACTTTAAAAACAATTAGTTCTTATTTTCACTAAATCGTTTGTTAATAAAAAGTTCTATCAACTTTACACCGATAATGAAATGGATAAAAAAATAGCATTCTTCACATAATGTTTGAAGAAATAATGACTACTTCTCAGAATTATAAAAATACGCATATCCATATTATGTTTTCATGACCAGGTTATAAATTTCATTTATTTAGACTGCCATACTGTCTGCAAACTACCTGATGCGTTATGAAAAAAATCATTCAAAACGCTCTACAAGGCTTATGGTTGTACCTAGAGACACAAAAGATTGCATGTATTTACTTAGTAGATAATAAGTGAACAGTAAGAAATGGTTACATTCGACTTTTTTTACTTAAAAGTTAAATGAAAGTTGAAAGTATTTCTCACAATAATTTCGGTAATATTATCGCACAAAGCTATTTTCACAACAATTTTAAATTGAAAAAGAAAAAAAAAAATCGTTGGTGCCAATGTTTCGTGTAATTTGCCTTTTATTTTTACATTTTAAAAAAATTAAACTTTTAAAATAATTTGAAACAATGTTTTTTATTTTGTACTGAATTTTAAAACAATTTTCTTGTTATGTGTTATCTTTAATTCTCATGCTGCTGCCAATATTAATGTTATGATAAAAAGCTTTCTTTGGACAATAATTCCAATGCAGAATTTTAATTTTTTTCTTTTATTAGCATGTTAAGGTTTCGACTGGCATTCTGTTCGTAAACTTCTTTATCTCGTACGTACAGAAAGCAACGGCTCATTCTAACAAGTCAGACGAATATAAGCGGAAGAATCAAGTCGAAAATATTATCATGCAATACAATGGCATTCTTCACATATTGACAGAAACAAATTATGACTACTTTCCACAATTTTAAAAATATACATATCGAGATTATGTTTTTTCTTTACCGGTTAGAAATTTAATGTTTTCAGACTGCCAAGCTGTCTTTGAATTACATGACGCATGTTGAAGAAGAAAATCATTCGAGACCCTCAAGATGGCAAATGTTATGCCTAGAGACACAAAAGGTGGCACGTAGTATTTCATGGATACTGGATGAACAGTTAGAAATGGTATTTATAAGGTTTCATTAGACTTTAATTTAATATATTTTAATCAAAATTTTTAAATTTTTACTGCACCCTACAACCTTACTGGAGATATCGTATCACGTGGCCTAATTATCGCTTTCTCTGACTTTGACTGAACTTTTCTGTTTATGCAAAACACGTTAGATGACGTTTCGGGAATTGATTTATCTCATTTCCTGTCGAATTAATAACATATTGTACAAGTTGCTACGTAAAATTAAGGGAAAACAGAATCGGGCCATATTGACCCAAAAGGATGGCATATCAATCGTCCTAGATTTGATACGCAAAACCTTCTCACTGCGTTGTGACTAAACGTTTCTCTGTGCATCTAAGAAAAAAATCATTTATGGTTCAGATTAAGAGATATGTTGCAAAGATCGCCATAATCCCGCTAGCGGATTAAACCCTAGCCAAAAAGGAAAAAAAAGTTTGAGGATAGGAAAACTACCTTCTTATTTTCTTATTGTGCATTTGTAGTTAAAATACGTTTAGATTTAGAAGTTTTTAAAATGCTTAATTTACATTCAATCTTTTTTCAAAAATTGCTACTTCTGCTACTTTAGGTTTTTTGCCATTTCTAGAGAACAAATTAATTTTCTTATAGGTAACAGCCATTTTTTTTATTTCTGAATTTCCGTCACACTTCAATAAGATATTTATGTTTGGAGAGCGAAATCACTTACTCCATCTTTCTCAATAAATGCTTCCAAATCCTGGAGCTAAATAACGCGGTTTTTGGGAGCCGCACAGGAGATACAGTTATATAGGCAACTAAATACATTATTTACGGCTTAGTATAAAGGAGAAAATGTCCCCTTGGGTTGAAAATTGACATCGGATTATCATAATTGGATCTCTATCTATTGAAGTTACAAATACAACTGTCAACACTGTTGCAAAGTGGACTTCTAGGCTTTCAGGAATTATATTCACGCGTTGCTAATTAACGATTTAAGATGATTAAATAACGATGTAAAATTCAACCCCATTTTGAGTGCATGACTTGACATAATGCATTTACAATCAATTTGATGGTGTAGTAAAATATGACTTGACTCGTCATTAGAGAGTGAAATCAAATTATTCTCCAAGGGATTTTACGTCTTATTTGATAGAATTATTAATTAATCCAAGAGTAATTAAATCACACAACAGTTAGATTTATTTTCTGAAAGAGGTATTTATGTGACACAAGGATTGCAAATTGAGAAGTTTCATGGTGAAATTCTTTCATACACTTAGCCTTTATTTACTTGAAAGATTGGTCCACTTAATTTTTTTTAAAAATTTGAATCTTAAAATTCAATACCACATTTTACTATATTGCTAAAATTTCAAAAAATCATTTGCCACAATGCTTTATTTTGAACATACCAATAATGCAATTCACAATTATGCATATTAATAATGAAACTTGGAACTATTGAACTGACATCGATTTTTGATAACTGGTAAACCATGTGATTTTTTCATATACATATTCTTATATATTTCTATGCGAGCTTACTTCTTTCTTGCTCAGAAATTTATAAATATATAAAACTAAATTTCGCTAAAAGAGTTTTTAAAAGAGAATTGTTCTTAAAGACTGAAATTAGAACAAAATAAAAATGAAAAGAAAAAACTTTTCAACATACTCAAGAAGCAACTAAAAGAAGAATATTTTTAGCGTACATATAAAATTGTTCTTAAAAATTATTTTTGCTATATTCCTTTTAAAAATAGGTACATTACAAATCACCATGAGAGTACTTATTTAATAAGTGTCAGATTTCTAGGTATTATACATATTTTACAATGATCCATCAGAAAGTTAGTTGCAATACTCGAGAAAATAAAACAGCATCAAAATTTTATAATAATAATATATATACACTACATTTTAATACAAAAGCTACATTTCGATGCAATCAGCTCTTTTATTTAGACATTTGTCAAGGCATGAGACTAGTTTCTCTATGCCTTCTGCGAAGAATTCCCATCCAATGTCCAATATCCATTGTTAGGCTTAGTGTTCTTCCGTCAATAGACGAGACACCCACCAGACATCAACTTTTACGGAATTCAAGACATTCTGCAATAATCCTATGCATATTTATATGTGAAATATCCAGTAAATTTGGGATTTCTTTTTCTGTTTGTAAGGATAGTCTTTTTCAGCTAGCAGTTATCTCAGCATTTGTCGAAGTTGATGATTGTTAAAGTTCTTTGGCGTTAAGATACGGTGCTGGAAGTGTGGTTGCAATAAAAAGATGATTTAAATTACATGCATTTAATTTACATTATTTACACCACTTATTTACATGACGAAAGCTTATGCGAACAACATCGCATCGCGCGGATACAATCTGGCATGATAACAATGTTGCCAGATACAAAAGATACATTTTACATTTCAATAATAAATGAGTGGCTTGACGCTAGCTATAATTTTTTAAGACACAAAATGTTGATACTTAGCCCGGAAATGAACTCGCCGACCAGTACGTGTAAGTATAGGTGATTTTTCAGGCAAAGGCATAGTTAATTTTTCAGGCTCCTTTGCTAAAGGAGTGGGGGATGATGTGTCGACTCTAGGAGAATCAAGTTTACTTTCAGAAGAGTTTACATTGTCCAACAAAAGATGAGCTGCTTTAAGTCTGTCAATAGTCACAGTCACTTTTTTGTTATCCTTGAGGATGACGAAATTTTTATTCGTTCGTGACAGAACTTTATAAGGTCCTGTATAAAGTTGCGACATGGAAGGTTGAACAGCGTCCACACGCAGAAAGACATGGGAACACACAATGAGATCTCTGTATACAAAAGTAGGTTTTATATTTCAATAATAAATCAGTGGCTTGACGCTAGCAACGCCACAGTTCCAAATCGCTACGTCACGTGCTGTATATAAATATCTCTAGTGTCCGCACAGAGCATCAACAAAATACCCTTTAACGGAGATTTTTATACGAATGAGCGAAATTAACTTTTAAACGGACCTACGCACATTATTTCTGCAGAAAATTCTCAGGAACAGTAACTCCTTTGTGGTTTAATACATTTTGAATAATCATGCATACTCTCATTTGTAATATGATTTATTGTAATTGAATAAATAATTACATTTTTAATTACATATTTAGAATTCATAAATTTTTAAAATACTCATCTTTGTGAATCTAAGTTTAAAATAGTGAAATATTGTTGTACAATTCTTGCAAAGTTACGCATGAAAAGATAGGGTGCTTTTCTAGTAAGTTTTCAAAACAATGAATTTTAGGCTGTTTCATCTGTAGATGGTTTTAATTCTCAGAAAGTTTCACTATAGAGTTTTTTGTTATGTTAACGTCCTGTTTCGAAGCAACACCAGGTCTTTTTTTAGGACGGATCTCGTAAGTTTGAACCACGGTCACCTGACTTGGCAACGTCCTTTGCCAAATATCGTACAAAAAGCGGGAGGGTTGAGCACTGCATACTTGGCGGATCTTCAGCGGAATGGGGTTTCGAACCTGGGAACCTCCGGTCCCAAACCCGAGATCTTACCACTAAGCCACTGCGGCTCATTTTACATCAGAAAAGATAACTGCGGTATGTTATGCAAAACCTAAGAAAATAATATCAGAAGTTTAATCTTGATAAATGCTATATTATTAAGTTTTTTACTTATGAATGATAAATTAAATTAATAAGTAAATTGTAGTACTTCTCATTTATATAGGGAGCCTATAAATCAAATAATAGCATTGAAGAAATTAAAACTTCAATTTCTTTTTTTGTTTTTCTTAGTTCTTACCTTTATTGTTCTTATCTTTTTCACTTAGCTTTATTAGTTTGGCAATAGTCTGATATGATGACCAAGCCACCACGTCAAACTGCCGTGAAACGGAAGTGGAGTTGCCTTAAGTGTAGTTATTCAATTTTCTTTCTAGATGTAAGAAACGACCTAATTATTTGCAAATCGAAATAATTCAGATCCAGTGCTGATTAGATTTGAAGGGAAAATTCCTTGAGTTTGGGATGCTTGAACTTCACAAATATTTGACAGCCAAGTTTGAAAACACTAGAAAAATATGAATGTACCGCAATGTTTGAAAGCCCTTATGGGTGCAAGCTATTATTTTCACTTATGAAAGCAAATAAGTCTATTTTCAAGTCCAGAATTACTTGCTTTCACATAGCGTCATATTTTAAATTAATCGCAGTGAGCAAGATATCCATGGAAGTAGGGAATATAGTAACAGAGAAGAGATGCCAATTTCTCCAGATTAATACATTAATTTCATCATGGTCCTTGTTCATTTAAATACTTTGTTCTCGAAATAAAAATATCTTTCTTTAAAATGATTTTTTTTAACATTTTATTTCGAATTTTTGCGGCAAAAAATAATTCAGACCTGGTTTATTTGGCACGAACTAGCATTTGAGTTTTGAATCTATTTTTCTAGAAAATAGAGTGTCGAGTAAAATAAGCATATGTTAATAAAATGAGTGTCGCATGTTATCTGAGACGTTCTTACAGAAATAAATATTTTACAAAACACCTAATGCATAACAAAATAGTCAACAGTGAATTTCTGTTTGTCAATTCATATCACACACCTTTTTAAGATACCAGTAATATTTAAATTTGATAGGAAACATGAATAAAAAATTAAAAACACATTCACAATTGTGACAAAAATGTTTGGTGCAATATGTGCTATTTCTGAAGTAATATTTATTTCGAATTTTCACCGAAGCTTAAACAAATTCTTTGGATGGAGAATTGCATCAAATCCCTCTGAAATCAAATAGGTTTTGAGCTACGATATTATGATACCGAATTTCAACAAGGATATTCAGGAGATACGCATTGAAAATCCTTATTGAAAGGTTAAATATCTTTTTATTTTGTTTTGAAAACGTCATAAGTGCATTACATTTTTTCGGTATGAAATACATCATTGCTGACGTCATATTTTTCTTTGTTTATTACAAACGGTGTTGTGGAAACATTTACTGCTCCAAACGATACTGAGTCTAATATGTTTTCTTGGCTCCATTCGGAAAATAAAAGTATGTTTGCTTACATCAGGAAAAGAAACACATAAATTGAAAAAGGATTTTCCTTCAAATTTGTATTTGCATCTATTTTAATCTCCTTTCTCATATCATTCAGTAACACAGTATGTAAGTAAGGATTATGTGCTCGGTTGTTTTGCATTGTGTAACCCTGATCGTGCTTTTTAATTCAGGTTGTGAGAAGATATAGATTTTCTGAAAGATCAAATATGGTCAGGTAAGGAGAATTTTTAAAAGACGAAAACTAATTCCATTAACCTGAAAGAAAGTTAGTATTTCTTAATCCTTTTACAAATATTTGTCTAATATATACATTTTTTTTCCTAAGTGAAAAATTTCAAGAAGTAATCTCATATCTCTGAATACATTTAGTTAAATAAATAAACAGTGTTAAAATTGTAAATTTTCCATTATTTTTTGAAATTATTTTTAACTTTAATCTTCTTTAATCTTTACTGCTCTGTCAAATGGAAAACCTTATATGAAGTTTAATGCAATGTCTTTAAATCTAAAAGAAAACCTTCTTCAAGTTTTCGATATTTCAAATAATAAGTAAATGCATGCTCTTTCTGACAGAAATCTACGTAAAATAGCCAACGGCGTAGAAAAACTTCTTAATTTCTTAAGTATTGTTTATATACACTGGAATATATCAGTGAAAGTATAATATGGCTGAATCAAGTATAAACAATTGAATATACGTGATCTTACACCTTTCGATACTGTTCTGAATGAAGTATGCTGTATGAAATTGTGACCTATTAAAAAATTGAATCATTGTTAATTCAGACGAAAATCTTCATTAGCATTAGAAAATGTCAAGAAGTTTCTTCTATTGGTTATGAAAACAGCAATTTAGAGAGTACTGCTTGTTTACCGAGTTCAGTTTCCTTAAAGATCAACAACCTTAACAAAAACGAATTGCACTTAAGATAATGAACACATATCAATGTCACACACTATACTACAGCTGCAGAAGACAATGCATAAGATTTGGAATGACCTATGGAGATGTCTATTATATTACCGCAAATGAAATAAGGGATAAAGCAAAATGGAATTTCTTCGCTTATTAATTAACGACATTTTTAGTTGTTTACGTTTGTATTTTAATTCTTCGTAATGTTTTCGAGATTGAAATTTATACATGATTTTAAAATAATTTATAGTGACGTCAAATTACATCTGATTTTTTCATATTTCAGCAAATTTTAGGGGCAATTCATTGAGAGCAAAAGAAATTGTCATTTGCTCGACAAAATGTATTTGTCTTCAAAATCAAATCAAGATTTACAGTCAAAAATTTATGATCTTCAATCAAAATTTACAAAGAAACGTCACAAAATTAGGTTAAAATAACAATATCATACTTGCACCTTTTCATATTTAACAGAAATGGTGGAACATTTCGAAGTCCTGCCTTCGCGTAGCACAGTAGAGTCGGCCATTCGTGCCAAAAATTGCAATTTACTGCTGCAGTATCAAATATTATATGACATCCAATCAAAATAGTTTACAGTAATAACAATATAAATGATTTTTTTCTTATTTAACCAAAACTATGGAGAAACCTGTTGATTGACTTTGTGTAGCATCGTTGATTCTTCCATTCGTGAACTCCTCTCCCCAAAAAATTAACTAGCAATTCCAACATTACGAAAAAGCTCAGAAAACTGGCTTTATAATAATAATTTTTTATATTTAATTAAAATTTCTGGTATTTTGTGAGTATGTTTTCGTGTAGTACATTGGAGCTAGCCAGACGATTCGAAATAAATAACGCACTATTCTAATAGTACAAGGAAACTAAAAATACTAACTTGAAAGTGGGTACTTTTAAAAGGACGCGGAGAAAAATTAGATTCAATTTGTGTAACATTCCTCAAATTATTTCCTAAACTATGCTAGACTACAGAAAACTTAGAGAACATTCAGGAAGCCTTAAAATACTGACCCGCGTAAAATAAATTGACTTTTTCTTTGGTCACGTTTCCTACAAACTCCTGTTTCAGTTATTATTAGAACAAAACTGGAAAATAAGTTTTAACTACCGAACATTAGACTTTATCTTAAAGAGCAATTTTAAAAAGTTCTTTTATTTCCAAGTTGTTGCATTAATCTATTTCTATACATCAAAGAGAAAATAAAAGTTAAAAAATTAAGATCCAGTTTGCCCAAAGCAGAATCGGAAGAATCTGGTAGTTGTAATTGTATTTAACTTAATTTTATTAAAAGGAATAATGATCGAGTAGGATATAAAAATAAAAATTATATTAGATTGCCAGCAAAAACTATATGAGAAGTTTAGCAGTGTCTAAATAAGTGAGCAAACAGAATATAATCCAAAATAATAGTTTAAATAAGACTAAGTTGAAAAAACTGTTCGATAAAAGTTAATTTTGTCTTTGAATGATTTTCAGCCATTATTCAATATTAATTGGCATTTATAATTTCTAATTTAATGTAGGAAATCAGAAGTATTTTCACTGCTAAATTTTAATTATCTCAATGCTAAAAAATAGTGTTAAAAATTGAGCTTCTTTGGATATTTGAAATATTAGGAAGTCCAAAGTTCTGCAAAGGTAGGGTACTATCATTTGTCCCTAAAAATATTTCATTTTGAGCAAATTCATTCGATCATTTATGGAGTCTACATTCTAACATCCCGACTCAAAATCCAAAATACGACAGAACATGAGGATACATTCATAATATAGAAGGAGAATTATTTCCATTTCTTGGACAACAGAAAATCCTACCTGCTTTAGGAACTATTCATTTGAATACTGTTTACGTTAAATGATCACATCTCCCTCACATTGTGTGGAGTTAAATAAAGATAAAAAGTATACAATAATTCTACAAGCCTTTCTCCCGCTTGAAGAAGCATTCAATTAACCCTCTGACACCGAGCGAAGCGGTCCCGGGCGGTCTAAAAATTTGGCTTCTTTTGAGGGGAGGGGAGGTACTGAGATCGCTTCGGAGATAAGCACGGTAGGGGGTTCAATTATCCTTGCAAGCCTCAGCCCATTTACGTCCGCCTTAAGGGAAGGTTATAGCAGGGGTGGGGTGGTAAATGACCACCCAGGTTGGAAGAGTCCAATTCATGTCGCTTCCTCCCAAAAGGTCCCGGTTTTAAAGGAGCTAAAAGAAAAAAGTCGCCTCTGGTTTAAAGAGTTAAAATCCTTTCTCAGTTCTTCTTGATTTTTTGTATATTATTTAAAGGTGTCTTGTCCTTCTTTCAGCAAACAACGGATCATACATCAAATACTATTGTTTAAGTAAATAAATTTATTGCAGTTGCTAGTTTTGCGAATGAACTGATTTCTGATACTGCGAAGTCACTTAACTTTTTATTGCCGAAAATAATTTATTTTGCCTCTTTTATCTGTGTTTGTAATCCCCGCTGTTAAATAAGCAGGCAGAAGAAATTGCCCCAGATTTAATTTGCAGATACGTGTGTATTCCTTGGTATCCAGTTGCTTCTTTTGTGTCTAAGATATGAATTTACCAGGAAGGTTCGTCGAAGAGTTAATTAGTAAAAAATTCGAAAATATCAATAATGCATTTTAAAGAGTTCCTACGAAGCATAAAGTAATTGCATTTACAGTTACTTATAGCTCAACATGTTAGCACTTATAAATCAAAATCGAAACTTCTTCATTCCTCATATTAACGAAAATAACATTTATAGATTTTCGAATTTGTTCTTACTGTTGAATTCCAAACGAAAAACTTTTGGATCATCAAAATACCCTCAAAACTAAGCATTTATAAGTATATTTTACTACTTCTGAAGTTTAATTAGTAAAATAATTTTAAGGATAATTTATCGGAAGTGTGTTTGGTGTACTAGTTTTTAGTTGAATGGTAATTAAATTGACATTTTCACTAATTAGTTCTCACCAAGTGTATTTATAAATAGTAAGCGATAAATTTAACTAAATGTGTTATAAATAGCAATCAATATCCTTAACATTGGTTCTTCACACCATTCGCTTAACCATTTTCTTTAAGAATGATAATGAAGAACCTTTATTTAAAATATGACATTGAATTACGGTTTATGTATGAGTCACTGCAAGTTTAGAGAAAGGATGTAATAAATTTAAGGAATTTTAAATGATTAAAATAAATATGATGTATTATCAAAATGGGAATTTATCAAATATGAATGGTGACATTTTATTTTTGAGGTAGCTTTCATCTTTTCTCTTTCCATGTTTTATTGTCATTATCGATATTTCGCGATCTTTTGATAGAAGTATTTTACAGGCAATATTTTATGCGTTTTTAAACAAAATTAATATCTACGGCGATTCTATACATGCCAAATGTTTTCCAATACTTGTGTTCCCTATATCACATCACTCTCATCATTGCGTACGACGTGTTTTCTCTGTCGGTTTGATATTTCACGATCCACAATGGAGGCATATCACAGATAATATTCTTTACATGTTAAAGTACAATTAGCTCTAAAGAAATTACTAGCATAAGTAAGCATGTTATCGGCTTTCTTGGAGGCAAAGTAATGGCGCTGCTGCTGGTTAATGGCAACATCGCCCTGGACAGACCGTACCTCTTCTTGAGGGTTGCTCACAAGATATGGAACATTTTGCATGGTTTTCAGGGCCTATGTTGTTATCTATCATTCAAACACTACGCACGCCTAGGCTATTCGGCGTTTGCGTTTATGGTTGCAGCTCTTCAATTTTTCTTCATTTGTCATTAGGTTTCCATCAATTATGCCGCCAATATCACAACTCTATCGTTGTTGTGCACAACCACTCTTTGCTGTCAGTTTTATTATTCCGCTAATCCTTAATCGACACATCTTACTTTTCGGACTCTGTACGAAATAAACAGCAGTAGGCTGTACAGTTCATCTTTTTGTGCAAATTTCATCCATATTATTTATATCGCCAGTATCACAAAGCTGCAACGTAAAATGTGAATACTACGCAATAATGTCAGAAGAAAACATTAAGCCCCAACAAGAAAAATCACTTCCGTTTGCCCTACAGCAGAAATTTTTACTTCCGATGGAAACGTTTCAGTTGCGTAGTGTTTACATTTCCTGCGTACAAATCCACGCATTCCTAGAGATAAGATGAAAAAGAATAAATAAATAATTTTAGTAGAATTTTCCCCAGAGGAAACATTCGATGCAAATTCTTTCTCAACCATCCGTGATTCTACATGTGTTGTTCGAGTCGTCTTGTTCCTCTTCTGCGAGCAAACAACCGATCACGCATCAAATATTCTTGGATTAAAGAAAGAAAAGGCAGTTGCTAGTTTTGCGAAGGAACTGATTTCTGGTACAACCCATCGAACTTCTATTCCAGAAAAAGAAATTATCTTGCCTCTCTGCTCTGTGTTTGCATTTCCCGTTGTCAAATAAGTAAGGTCGACGACAGTTCTCAAAGATTTGCTTTGCAGATGCAACGGCATTTCTTGGTATTCAATTGATGTTCCTTTTCTTTTTGATGCTGTTTTGGAATTAGCGAAGGAGATGTCAGGAAGGATTGATATTGATTGGAGAAATCTTGGAAAATATAAATCTGGAATATGAACTCTGTACTTACTTTCTAATCGTTTCTGTCTGCATTAATCGAAAAATCCTAATATGTGAAATTGAACATTCATTCATTTGGTCATCTGTGAAAGTTGAAATGTGAAAGATGTTTTATTAAGTTTGCTAAGCTCGGCAGAAGATTAATTCTTAATTTTGGAAATATACTAGAATTTCCATATTAATGATGCATTTTAGCCTCACTGTTTTCCAGAGATCATAGGGAAAATGACAAAACGGAGGAAAAATCATGAAATAATAAGGATATTTTAACTGAAATCCATAAAACTTTAAAAAATGGTATAACTCACACAATAATTAACGAGAGCCATGGTTTCTGTCAACATGCCAAAGTATATATAATGATTTAAAAAAAGACGGTAGAGGATATAAATTTACACTAATAAGACTGGCGATTCCATTTGTACTTAATTAGTGAATAAACGCAAGAGAAACAAATATCATTCGTATTAAATTATTTCACATAGAAAAAGAACTGTTCTCTGTTCAGCATACCAGGAAAGAAAATTTTTGAGCAATTCATATTTGAAATTCAAAGTTTATGACAATTATGATTTGTAATTAAAAGTTTATAAGCAAGATAAGGAAGTGAAAGTTTATAAGCAAGATAAGGAAGTGAAAGTTTATAAGCAAGCAATTATTAACTGTTGATATTGTATATTCGTACAAATCATTTTGTGAGTTTTTGGTTTATGACTTCAAATTTAATTAAAATGTATATGGTATGATAATACATGGACAGCGTTCTGGGTTTCCCCCCCAAAGTTCTCCAAGGGGAAAAATACTCTAATGAAAACTTATCGCTTAAATGTTCAAATTAGTTTATTTAAAATCTTCTTCACATCAAGGTAATTATATTAGAACGTAAGTAGCAAGCCGCGCAATCCTGTCAAAAGCTATTATTAGATTTCCAGAGCTAAGTGTTTCTAGTGGCCGGGTCGGGCAAAGGGTTATAGATGATCTGGGCACCAGTTTTAGGGGTCTCTATGGAGTCAAAAAAAATAATTGCATTTATACTACTTTTACAGCAAAATATGACAAGGAGCTGTAAAAATAATTCCGTGCTGCCTGGTGTCAAATCACCGAAGACAACAGGGGTAAAAAATAATTTCATGCTACCTGGCGTCAAGTCACCGAAGACGACAGGGATAAAAAATAATTCCATTCTGCCTGGCATCAAGTCACCGACGACGCAGGGGTAAAAAATAATTCCATTCTGCCTGGCGTCTAGTCACCGAAGACGAATGGGGTAAAAAGTAATTCCATGCTACCTGGCGTCAATTCACCGAAGACGACAGGGAAGAGACGAAAAATAATTATTCCTCGAGTACCATTTAACCTCGTTACGCCATTGATCATGGCGGAAAAACGTTAATACGTTCATATCACATTTTAAAGTCAAATGCGATGAGGGGTGAAGGAATGTCATGCACCGGGCGCTGTTAACACAAGCTTAGACACAGATGATGATGCGGGGGAGACAAAAATATCAAATTATATCTGGGCCTCCACATACCCTCGCTACAACATTGGACGAAAGATGGATAGCTATAAGTGCGTTTAGGAACTTCCGTTCAGATTAATTTTCTCTTATTAGAGGAACTTAGTCACCATATGATATAAACATATTTTAGAAATATTGAATTTGGCTATCGCAGTTTTCCAATCTTCTAGCTTTTTGATCTAAAAGCAAGATAAAAGGAAGGTAGCAAAATCACTCGTCATTTCATTGTTATTAATCTTTAAAAATCATCTGTGAATTTATCGGCAAATCTGCTTAAATAAAATAATGTTCAATATTTCATTTCTGCTGGCTGGCGCCATATTTTGTAACACTTTTTATGCGACTGCTGTGTATTGACTTTGAAAAATAAACAATCTCTCTATACACATTCCTGAGTAAATTTTCGGTATCTTCCGAAAAGGGCACGAACTTCGTTAACAAAATATTCTCGAATCTCTAGCAACAGTTCTATCCTGGTATTTCTTATATTTGCTAATGGCAAATAGATTAAAATAAATATTATTCCTGCCTTCAATATATATTGATTTTGTGAAAGTCCTAAAGGGGCACATGTCATAAATTTGTTGAAATGGCATAAAATTTGTTCAATGCATGAAATACATTTTTTCATATATTTTGAATTTCGCTATTTATAATCATTAAGAAAAGCTGCGGAATTGAATGCACATGTTTCTAATATATGCATGGATTGTTTTTCTACTTCTTTGATTAATACATCTAATTTAGGGCTCGCACTCAAAAGGTAGTTATTCTGTACGTTAGGAACGTATAACTTTTACATCAAACAATTTACAGAAATAATATCAGCCTGAAATGATTATCATGTTAAAAAGAATTATTTGTTTTAAAGTCTACATTTTTATCATACCATTTTATCGTTGTTTCTAAATTATGTTCACAAATTCATAAAATTATATCAAATAATACAGAATGTGAGATA
>BGPR01001152.1:0-35596 GCA_013235015.1 Araneus ventricosus | reverse complement strand
ACTTCACGGCAGAAAAGAGCAATGATTAATACTCTACTCTAATTTGAGTGCATTAAATATCAATTTACCTTCTGTCGGAGGCATTTAATATGTCATTATCGAACAATACCACTTGAAGTATTGATGATTTTATGCGCGTTATTGACAAGGTCCCTGTCGATATTAATAACAAATGGGTTCTGAAACTTTGTTAATTAATTATTCACAGTAGTGGATCTTAATTGGCTTTTGACTAAGTAAAGTGAAGAATTCTTTTGAAATTCATGATATCGCCTGCAGTGTCATTTTACCAAGTGTAATATTAAATGCTTGAAAATGAATTTATTGGAAGGATTTTAAAATAAGAAAGTGTTTTCCAGTAGATTATTATGCTACTGGTTTAACTCTTTAATCCCGAGGCGACTTTTTTCTTCTAGCACCTTTAAAACCGGAAGTGTTTGGCAGGAAGTGACATGTATTGGACTCGCCCATCCTGGATGGTCACTTACCTCATCACCCCACTCTCTGCTATAACCTTCCCTTAAGGCGCACGGAAATGGGCTGCGGCTGGCAAGTATAGTTGGACTGCCTATAAAGCTCCTCTCCTAAGCGATCTTAGAACCTCCCCTCACCTCAAAAGACGCCAACCGCCTCAGACCGGCCTTCGTCGCTGTTAAGGGAAATTTTTTAGACCTCCCGGGACCGCCTCTCTCGGTGTGAGAGGGTAAAACTAGGTGGTTCTGCAGGTGGTAGATTTGTGCGTCAGATAGGAAGGGAAAAAGTGAATGCAGTGAAGGCTTATGATTAATACGTCTTCCTACACACATGTAAACTTCTCTCGAATGAGAATCCAGAACATTCGAAATATTTAGCACTAATCATTATGGTATGAAAAATCATGAGCCACAGATAACAAAGTTCTTTTATATAAACAAATAATCAGGGCCATCATGATGCACGCATCTCCTAACTGGGGGGTTGGCAGCTAAAACTAACAATTGGATATGCTCTCGTGCTCATAAGAGGTTCAATATCTGCACAAAGTGCAACATGATTGAGGCCACTCCGCAACATCTACTTGACTGCGTTACCTTGGTGTATGATGACCTGCCTAAGCGACCGGATTTCGTGTTGGAGGTGATGAAGGCGAACGACCTCATGGACCTGATCTGATTGAGATCAGAAGGATTAGAAACAAGAAGATTGCATATGCAAATTAAATAAAAGTGCTGCTACAAGATCGCAAGAACCAATAAATTCTGGTTTCAGGGCAAGAACTCGTCTGGTTTCATTTCGTTTCTTTTTCTGCAACCGGAACCTTCTGTCTTCATTTGTTTGCGAGTTACTCGTTTTCACTTTACGAATGCCTCGTTCTGAATTTTTGGGAATTACTCGTTTTTACTCGCTTCGGAGTTTTTAATTATCCGGCAAACCTTAGTTACGCATAAAGAAAACCAGGTACGTATGTATATTCATTTTGTTTTTTATTTTTAATTCCTACAATAAAAAGAATAATAAACAAATAATGAATCACTTTCAAGCAGATTGAAAGATAAATAAATTTTAGTCAATTAATCTCACAGAAATCCCTCGTATTATTTTGAACTACCTCGAACAAGATTTATGATTCTAGTTTGACTGCAAAGTAGAATGAATTTGAATTCTAATGACGTTCTGTGATATAGCGTCATAAAATACAAATTTTATGACGCTTATGATGATACAAAACTTAAATTCTCAGGAAGGCATATATTTAAAAATGAAAAGAGCTATTTCTGATATATTAGATTAAGAATTGAGTCGGATATAAAATATCTAACTCAAGTGTCCACATGTGTAGGCTTCATGGCCTTTAATATTGTTATTAAATGTTCTTACTCTTAACCTTCATAGTTCTGGAGTTGGCAGTGGAAGATACTAAACAATACCTTATAAAGTTTTCACTAAGTTCTTTGAAATGTTTTTAGATTTTAAAACAATATTAAACAAATACAGTAAATTTAAAATTCTTATATTTTGCAGCGCATGCTTAAATAATGTTTTCCACAGAAGACATTAATTTTCTTCATATATATATATATATATATATATATATATATATATATATATATATTAATAAAAGAAAACATTAAGAATACGTTGTAAAAGAAAAACCAAAACAATTAAAAGGAACAAAACGCCAACGTCCAGGACGCGTCATCAGAAAGGGAAATCCCGAACAAGCGTAAACATAAAATTCGGTGTTTTCTGAACACAAAACTCTAGCAATAGAGCCAAAAAGAGTTTGTTTCCCAGGAAAACCGAACAAAAACCAAAGTTTGAAACAAAGGAAAAGCCCAAGTCCAATGGAAAAAAATAAAAATAAAATAAAATCCCAAGTCCATTAGAAACAAAACATATTAAACCCAACCCTAAAACCAACAAAGCAAAACAAAAAGGAAGAAAAAGGTATCAAAACTCACCCAAAAATCCACAAATGAAGCGACAATGGATCCAAATGCAGGAACACGCGGCACGAACAACCGTTCAAAAGTGCTGACGTGACAACGGTTGAAGTGGTTGACAGTTAACTTTTAACGTCACAAGTTACGGAAAATATTTTACTAGGAGTGAGAAGTGAAGAGTCTTAGAGACCTTTTTCTGTCAGTGAGGTCTTAGGAGCTTTTTTCGAGTATCAGTAAATAAGTAAACAAAAGACAAATAAACCAAAATGAGACTAACTGTAAAATAGATCAGAGGCAAATAGAATAAAGGCAAATATAGGCAAGTTTTTTTATTTATTTTATTTTATTATTTCCTACAGAAGGCTGTGGAATAAAGGTATAGAAAAAGAGAAATTGGAATTTTATTGGAATTAAGATTGTATTTGAAAAGATCAATTTGTTTTTTCTTTGATTCTGAATTGTTACAAATATTTTTAATCCTTAGTAATTGATGTAATATTGTGTTTTTAAAGATCTTAATAGAGATATTAGAATTCCAAAAATTGAACCTATTAACATTAAATTTAAATTCATTGCTTTTGTCGTAGATGCTTAAATTTAATTCCTTTTGACAATCAATATCAAGATCAAGAAAAATAGCTTTAATATTATTATCGTTAGTTTTTGTTAATTTTAATTCCTCAGGATAAATATTCCCACTAACTGTAGAGAAATTTTTAAAATTAAAAATCAGGATGTCATCTATATATCTAAAAGCTGAATTTAAGCTTAAAACTGTTGTATATATATATATATTAATTTAACCTGGCTAAAGCTTGTCCACAGCCAAGCTGCTATATTAATTGTTGAAAACTCCATATACTTGGATTGCCTTTTTCAATACTTTTAATAACAACAGAGTTTTTTTTTTACTTGTTGACATATAAATGTTTATATTTAATTTTTTGAACGCTTTGTTTACAACAATGCTCTATAGAGAGATACCTGAATTGTAACGAATTGAATACAAATATCCATTTGCGAAATTTGGAAATTTGAATCAATTCATCATTTAAATAAATTAGTCTTCACCCATAACCTTCTAAATAGCTAAAGTGTTTCTCTGCGAATCACTGGATACCTAAAGCTTTCACATAACAACATTTTCATTGCCAGCGCACACATAACCGTGGCAACAATAAATTAAATCTTGGTGGAAGTTACATGTTTGGTAATTAACACTGCTACATCTAAACTAAAAGTAGATATTACAAGGCAAACACCATCTACTAAATCATTTTACATAATTACGTTCTACACAAATTCAAGTCTGCTGCTTTGAAAGAAAACAGTTTTAATTAGTGTGAACTCATTTTAAATTCCCCTAGGAAAAGGATGCAAAAAGTTTTAAATTACTGGAAGCATGTTCTCGTGAATAAGTTTCAAATGCTACTGGTTAAAAATTATATTTGAACTTGTCTCCATACTTGGATTCAGTTAATTAAAGCTAGCATGTATATAAGCTACAACGTTCTAATAAAAATAGTTGTTTAAAATCAGTACTTTGCATTTTTAGTACGTAAATCAAGCACGATGTTCTGTTGATGTAAACTTCCGATACATTAGATGGTTTAAAATCAATAAAATAATATATTAAGTCATCTAAATTTTCTATTTATGCTTATGTTTAACATCAAAATATTGAAAAGTCAAGAAAATTTCTTAAATTAAACATATGGACAGCATGATTTAGCATAAGATTTTTTGAAATGTCACTGTTCTTAAATTTGCAGTGTACTAAACTTCAAGCATGCACATTTAATATGCGTTTCGCTTTATTTATTTCAGTTTGATTTAATGAGCTAGAAAAAAGGTAGTTTTGAAAATGACATTTCGGGTATTGTCCAAATTCCTTAGAAGGTTAAATGCTTACAACGGCGTTAGAGCAAACGTTGTATTTTATCTTCTTCTGCATTACAACAACATAAAGATGTTGAGCGTAATATAACTTTTTTAATTTACACCAAATACAAATACTTGATGGATCGTTGATGCAATGAAATCATGAATGTACCACAAATAATATGAACAGAAGCACCGTATTTGCAAAAGCTGTTGAATATTAGTTCAAAAAGTTCAGATTATTCCTATAGAAAAATTAGTACCAATCTGGAGCATATCGGAAAGGCCTTCCTGCTTCATTAATTTTTCCAAGATTCTACAAGAATCTCATTAAAATACAATCAACAATTTTAAAATTCCTTTTATGAGGCCATTATATGCTAAAACTTTATTATTTAAATTTTTCGAAAACAAAAACAATTTTAATATGATAACTCGAATTAAAAAAGATTCATTTAATTTTAATTAATTCTATTTAATTCTAATTAATTTTAAGTAAGAAAAGACACATGACTTGCTCGTTTACTAACACACTATGATGCGTTTTAGCTTATAACTTCGTAGAATGACAAAGAGGATAAAGTACAGGGGATCATAAATTATCGGACCCATTTCAAAAATCAATAAAAAAACTAATAATTACAACTACGGTTTATTTTTAAATGAGAGAGCATTTTAAAAAGTTTTTTCAGATAGGTAACACGCCGTTACGGCGGTCTAGGTAGACCGTAAATTATTCGACATCTTCCATTTTTGAGAGCCATTATTCGCGCAGCTATTAAAGTTAGAAGAAAAATAAAAGCATGTATATTTAAGGAATTCTAAGCTCTTTAATTTATTAAATTAACTGTAATTCAAAGTATTTAAAATATTTTTAAAAGGGAACCAGAAAACACTCGTCGACTTCTGCTTTTCGCTTGCGTATGGAAACCTCTCGCTTCAGCAAATTTAGAACGCCGTAATGGTGAGCCACCTACCTAAAAAAGATTTATTTGCTCTATCATTTAAAAAAAACCGCTGTTATAATATTATTAGATTTTTTATATTATTTTTTGAAATGGGTTCATTCATTTTTCACCAACCTGTTGATATTTTGTACCGCTTCCCTTTCATGCGTTGCATCCAAAATTTGATATCGATCAACAATTTTGCTGTATAGGTCATATAATAAAATTCATTAATCTCGCTTGCAGTGTTTTTGAGTTAAATCGTTCACATGCACACGAACTACGAAACCTACATGCACAGATCGAGAGATTGATTGATTGTGTGTTGATACAGATTTACATTCCTAATGAATACGAATACCAACATTTTCATTAACAGCTATACTTCTTACTTCATTCCTTACTTCTTTATTATTTAATCTCTTCCCACTTCATCCAATATTTATATTTACTTTAGCTTTATTTTTACTTTTTGTTATTCTGTTGAATATATATATATATAGAGAGAGAGTTCCCACTTATATCCGTTACACCCTCCCTTAACTTCTAAATTGTAATAGTTTAGGCCATAAAGTTGGTGTCTAGGTATAGTTAAAAGGCTATGAGCTACTCGATGAGACAACTGACAGCGCCATCTATCGGCAAATTTAGGAATTAGTGGTCCTATATAGAAAACGGTACAAAATACGGGAAAAGGGTCAGTTACAAAATTGTAGAGCGTCTTCGATTTAGTACACAAAGATACCTTGTACGCATTAATACGAAGAAATGAACGTTCAAAGTGCACATTTGTTTGCTTTCGATTTCCGAAACTGTGACGTCTCTAAACGGGTTAAAACGAGGAAACACAATTAGTTATCACAATATACCTTTATTTTCGGTGTTCAAAGTGCTCTCCGTCATCTACAATGCAGATTTGAGTCCTTGTTTAAATTTCACTTTGCACACGTTTCAGCATATAGTTGGTGCGCAAACACAAGCAACAGTAATACATCCTGCAATGTTTTCGGAAATCTCCATACACCTGCCGTTTGAGTTATTTCCACAGGAAAAAGTATAACGGGGTCATTTTTTGCCCGAAAAATAACATTTTCTCCTTTCATGCGTGTCATATGACGTCAAAATTTCCGAAAATGTGAGCAAACTAATGTGCACTTTAGACGTTTTGTTCTTAGCATTATTGCACTCAGGGTGTCTTTTCGTACTAAAGCGAAGACGCTCTACAATTTTGTAATTGACTTTTTCCCCGTATCTCGTACTGTTTTCGAGATAGGATCGCTACTTCCAAAATTTGCCGATAGATGGCATTGTAAGTTGTCTCATCGAGTAGCACATATCCTTTTTACTATACCTAGACACCAACTTTATGGCCTAAACTATCACAATTTAGAAGTTAAGGGAGGGTGTAACGGATATAAGTGAGAACCCTGTATACAAACATTTCATAGGTGATTCTTTTGGCTTATATTGTTTAAATTCTCTTTCAGCGGAAGCTGTTTGGGCTGATCATACTTTAGCTGCTGTGTGGTTCAGAACAGATTTTTAGTTTTACTGTCTGTGACTTTTTGTCTTTTTGATACTCCGAGGACTTTGGTGTGAAAAAGCAAATTGCTGTCCCTTGCTTTTTTGTCCTTCTGGCTGTGTTTGGTTTTATATGAGAACATCTTGCTAGATGGATTGCTTTACGATAGATCATTTGCTTTAATTGTGACTTCAGCTTGGGCAGGACTGAAATGTCTTATACAGATTTACAATTCAGGTGATAAAACTACACACAAAAATTGATCCATTTAAATCTTTCCGAGTTTCATTTACTACATCACACACATACCGACAAGCAGAATCAGGAGAAGGTCAGTAGTATTGGACACCTAATCTTCTCCTATAATATAAAATACTATTTTTACTATTTTTTACAGCTCAGTTGGACCAGATTATATTCCATACAAAACTTTAATTTTCTATGAAAGTACAATTTAACACACGTTTTTCTAAGATAAAAATATCAATCGTTTTTTCACAGTTTTTATACTCTTTACATTTTTATCAATTTTACTTATGACGGGTTGTATCGGACATGAAAAATATATGCAAGAAGATAATTACTTTTGGTTTCTTACAACTTTTTATATTTAGGAGTTATTTTTGTGAAATTTATAAAAGTACAAATTGCAGATCTTAAAATAAGTTTATATATGATAATAAAGAGGTGTAAATCAGAAAAATTAAAAAGTTATCAGTCTTTGAAAACTTAACAATTCGTTTTAAAGACAAATGCATTCTGTGTTTACATTTTTTTGCTAAAATAAACATCACATTCAGAAAACAGGTTGTTTCCTTCAAGATCGGCTCAATTTTCGTGAGCCCAGCCTTCATAAATCCGACACTGAATCCAGTCTTCTTCAAAAGTTTCAGCACAGATGATGCAGTGAGTTTCTTCGCCTCTTTCTCTCTTTTCTTCTTCAGATTTTAGTTCTATTTTTGGTTTCATTTTCAAGTCTTCTTTGGATGTTCGAGGTGTAATTAATTATGATCTTTTTACTTCAACTGATTTTTCCTTTTTGTATCTTTACTGAAACTTCTTGGAAGTGGCGATATCTCCTATAAAATACCTTGAGATGCAGTTGTGTGGGGAAAATCCTCCATAAGAGAGGTAGTTGTACAGCTATCATTTTCCAAGACTGCTGGAACCTCCTACATCTGCTCGTCTGTTACTGGTTTTGAAGGACAGGGCAAAGCTCAAAATTGTGGTAGATATGGCAGCACCATTGTGTCTGATACAATCCGAAACATCATGGAAAAAACATCGGTTATAACATACGTATTACTAAGCCTGAGGAGATTTGCTGCCTATAACTTTGAAGACAATAAATGCTGTTCTCAACAATAAACAAAAAATCAACTTATAGTCACTTTCAGGCAAGCTATGACAACCTGAAGTTATCTTCATTCATTCAAAAAGCTGTTCAAGAATCTTAATTTTCTGCCACGTCTCAACATCACAGCCATGTAACTAAATATGGCGGCATGTGAACTTTCAACCTTCACCCAACACCCTGGTGTCTCGACAGGTCCCGCCTACTACAGCAAATGTAAGAAATAACGCATGTCCGAAACTAACTGCCGCCGTCCGATACTATCCGACCCTCCTCTACCAATCACCGATTTCGTACAGAAGTTGACACAATTTTACAAATTTGGTGAAAAGCTCAAATTTAATACCCATGTTTAATGGAGTCTTTGGGGTTGAGATAAGAGATGAAAGGCATTCCTTTCGCATCTTCCACACCCGATGTGAGAAGAAAAAGGGGAACGGGGTGGACGAATCTATGTCACCTATCCATTAGTAAACAAACCTCTGTATGCAACTGTTCTCAGATTTTGAGAACCCTCAGTCGTTAGAGGGTTAATTAAGTACTTTTGACATTAAGAAAATACAATTATATTCCTCATATTGAATGAAGAACATACCTTGAATCCTTATGATCCTATTTTTAAAGAGTGAAACTTATCAAAGGAACTCTAAAACGCTAAATATTTTCAATATTCCGATAAAAAAAGAGATTTGTAACTGCAAGAAATCTGATTTTGCCGCCATCAGACTTCTTTGAGCAGAGAAGTATTAATTATTAGTATAATTACACTTTCATCAAATACGACACTCTTGAAAACCAACAAGAAAGAATAAGATGCATCGATTTTTTTCCATAAATAAAGGTAAAGTTATGTGACTTTGCGAAGTTTAGCATTTCATTTGTTATTAGGTCACAAAAAGCTATAATACGGTGAAAAATGAAACTAATAAAATGCAGATTTAAAAACCATTCGTGAGTCTTTACTTTGAAAAGAGATTAGAGTACGTCAAAGCTGTGTAAATTTAGAATCAAATGCTTACAGGCAGTCATAATTAGGGAGCTTCGTTTACTTTTCCTTATCCTTTTTCTATTATCTATGCATGTTGAAATTCTTAAATTGCTTGGCTAATCAATTTTTTTTTTCACTTTCATCAGTTTGAAAATGCACGTGATGAAGCATGTTGAGGAACAATTTATCAAGACGCTCAAAATAATTTGAGGAATAAATCTTTCTAACTTTTCTTAACCTTCGGCCGGGCACAAAATAAACGCTAACACATTCGGGCGCAACTCGTCTGTGAGATTAGAAGTTCAATTTCTGCTTAGGCTTAAGGGGAAGCTTATCGAGCAGAACTATATTTGAGTTTTTAAATATTTTTTTTTTTGTATTTCCCTGCAATGTCAACTAACAAAATGTCCAGGAATTCAGAACGCAGTTGACGTTTATTTTCCCGTAAGGTTCCTCAGCAATGACAACTGTTGTTCTTGAGAGCCTGAAACGATTCGACACACTTAAAACAACATATTGGAAATAACGATCAATACTATTGAAGTAGGGGCTGGGACACAGGTATACGAAGTTCTGCAGGTATGAAAAAAGGAATATTGAGAAGAATTTAGGAAATCAAAAATACAAAAGTAAACGGGCTCAACTTATCTACCAGATTAACGTGCCCTCACCTACATACAAAGACAACTATAGGAAAAATCGAGATACACTCGTGTGAGTGTTAGGAAGCCAGGTAGCTACTAGATGAACTTCACCTTTCTCAGTAAAACCTGTACTTAGGTACAAAAAAATATGGGTACTTCTTCTCACAGATTAGGTAGGTAGTAGGAAGGTAATGTAATATAACAGGTGTAAATGAGCATATTATTATTTTTTTCTCAATATTATTCTTCTAAAAAATTTTAATTTCTTTTGTGCTGTAAATATTTGGGAAGGAAATAGGATGGTGTTAAAGCCTATTAATGATTAAATTTTAGTTTCTTTCTATATCGGAAAAAATAACACTCTGAAAATAAAGCCTTAACTGTTTATTTCCCTGAAATTTCGATTTGACAATATTATTGCGGTAATTATTCCTTTGAGGGAAAATACAAGTATTCTAAGAAAAGCCATCCTCTTATAAATAAGAATGGATTTTTAAAATTTGAACTTTGATATTAGTAAATTTGAGAGATTTTACCTTTTTATTACTAAATTATGCGTTTGATCAAATCCGAATTTTTTTGCTCTCTAGAAAATGCTCTTTTTAACATTGGCCAATTAGGAGTTTATCATGAACTCATAACTTTTACATTTTCCAAGATTACTTTTGAAAAATGCGATATCCAACAAAGCATCAGCGCTTGCTTGCATACTGAACGTCCATCCTGATATTTCAAGAGAAATGCCCGACACAATAATCTGGATTTTCTTCCCAAGTTTCCCAAGCTAGATTACGATGCACATCGAACTTCCGATTTTGCTATCGCTTGCCACATCCTTTGCGAGGAAGTTTTATTACCTACTGTAAAAGACAGTGACAAACAAATTAAATTTTTATAAATTTTAAATATTAATTTCTACAGTTAAAACCTAAATGCTTGTCCACGCCTCATTATTCATTAATAATGCCTATTTTTTCTTACATGAAATACCTGGCACGTTTCTCAAGTTGGAATACCACATGTGTATCTGAGAAATATTTGAAATAGCATATTTGAAAAATATACGTTTCTTCGAATGATATGCATGTGGACATATACATAAAATGGATTTCTATATCTTGCCCATTTTTAATATTTGGTATTTTTTCCTAACATATTTTTTGATAAAATGTATATTTCATGTATGTTTCGGCTCCCTATTAACTTTAACCCTCTGAAACCCACAGCGCTCTGAAATCTAGCTTCATTAAAACCCAGACCGGCCGAGATCGGAGATGAAAGAAGGTAAACGTTCCCCTCCCCCATCTGATTAGCAAGTGGTCATTTGTGTCGTGGGGGATTCTTTTATCGACATGTTTCTAACATCCAAACCCTTGTTGACTATATAGGGGTCGTCTACAATTTATGATAACTAATAGGTAATATAGCAAGAATTTTTAACAGTAAGTTAGCAAAAAGCTTAAAGTAATATGAACATCTTCCCTCGAGCACTTACTGGAGACGTCAATCAAGTGGCAGTGGGAGGGGAAGCAACCATTTTTAAAGATATAAGAATACTCCCCACCGTTTACCGACCCTTTTCAAAGAGGAGAAGGAAGTAAGCATACGACATTTTGGGCCGTTGTCTGGTAGTTTGCATGACGGGCCGTATTAGCCGTTTTGGCAGCCAGAGGGTTAATATTTTTAGCAGTTTTTTTTATCTATAAACAAATAACTTTCCAGGCACTAGATTACTTATAAAGCACATCCGGTACACTCACTATTCTGCTGTTTTCATATGCATATCTTAATTCAGGTAAAACGTTGTTATACAAGTTGAATTTCGTATCATAGTCGGTCTTAGATGAAAACTGCAATTTTAGGAAATATCGCAAACTTTTGATCAGCAGGCAACGGATAGAAAAGTCAAAAGGCTTTCAAAATAGAAAATGGTTAATAAACAAATCACTTTCCAGGCACTAGATTGCTTATAAAGCATATCGGCTATACCCACTACTCTGCTATTTTCATAAGCATATATTAATTCAGGTAAAACGTTGTTATATAAGTTGAATTTCGTATCATCAGCGGTCTTAGATAAAATCTGAAATTTTAGGAAATATCGCAAACTTTTGATCAGCAGGCAACGGATTGAAAGGTCAAAAGGCTTTCAAAATAGAAAATTATTAATCCTTATCAAAGTTTGAAAATTTCGAAGAGTCCGAACAGAGGAAGGTATTCAATGGATATTAAATAAAACCAATATTCTTGGCTTGCAAGGCAGTCGTCAAATACCTCTAGCTCTAGAGAATAAAAAATAACATTTAATTAAAAAGAACTCATTTACAGAACAGTAACATTAAATGAATTTAACACCTTATTTCATAAAAATGTTTTAAAATTAATTAAATAAATAATATTCGTAAGGATTGACATGAAAAAATATTTTCATCTTACGAACAAATTGAAAAGTAATTTTCTTTAAGTCAATCAAGTTGAAGTTTAAAGAAAACAACTGAAGGAAAGATTACTGAACTCCTAAATCTTTCGAGTATTTTCAGCTAAGAAATAAAGATACAGCTACAATTTTTATTTTTTATTTTTCTCCCAGCATGTTTTGCCGCTCAGTCATGTCATCATAATTGCAATTCCACTTAAACTTACTCACTTTAAAAGTAAGAGGGAAGAATGAAAAGTAGAGAAAAACTTGCTTAGCGATTTTGAAAAGTTTAATTGTTTAGCATAAAACTAGTCTTGAAGAAGGGGAAAAAAGCTGTAAAATGATGAAAAATGGGATTCAAAACGGGCAATTTTTGAAATCTTTTTTAGTCTCTTTTCCTGGAACCAAAATAAAATTGCCCAAAGCTTCTTGTAGAAAAAAACTTGCAGACAGCTTTAATAATGAGAATTACATTCTTGAGTTTTTATCCTTTTTTTTAACTGCTTAAGTCAGCGTTTGGTAAATTGCTTAGCTCCTTAGTTTGTTTTTATTTCACCCATTTCGAAATGCGTATAGAAACGTAGGGTTACCATAACAGTTAAGGAAACGGGAAAGAATTTTAGAAATAATTGTATCAAATTCTCTTGGGGGAGAATGATATCGTTAATTTATTACAATGAACATTATATTTGGTTCTTAGTGTTATGGTTCTCGGGAACTTTTATTTCTTTTAAAATTTATATCTTTATGAAGTAAATAGGCTGGGGCTAAAATATATTATATATATTAGTAGATTATTTTGTTATGTTTTTACTGAGAACGAAAGAACGGTTAATGATTCTTGATTATCTCAAATGTGGTTTGGTTAAAGTAACACGACAATTGTTAAAGATATACAGAAAATTACCGACTTTCTCCCTTTGAAAAATTAGATGGTCGCCTGTAAATCAAGCATCACACTTCGAATATACACACAGGTAAATTGAAAATAGCGCACCAAGAAGGGAGCATCGGATTGAAATGAAATTTAATACACATAATGAAACAGATGAGAGATTCGCTTAATCCAAAAATCAAGACAATTAAACAAATACAGTGTGTGCAATTAGACAAATACAGCGCAACTTCAATAGCGCGTCGGACCACCTCCTGCTGCAATACATGACACAACGCGGTCCGGCATTGTGTTGATTAGACGTCTGATGTTGTACTGAGGCAGATGGACCCACAATTCTTGAACATCCACCTCCAAATCATGTACAGAGTGACACAGCGGCATCTGGCGCTTCTGATGGTCCCACACATGCTCTATAGGAGACAAGTCCGGGGAGCAGGCCGGCCATGGAAGAGTCTGAACATGGCGTAGGAAGTCTTGAACAACTCGAGCTGTATGCGGACGAGCATTATCTTGCTGGAAAATTGCCCCTGGAAGACCATTTAGGAAAGGTCCCACGTGGGGTCGAAGAATGTCATCAACATGACGCTGTCCCGTTAAGGTTCCACATACCACGGTTAGAGCGGACCGGCTTGCATAGGTTATGGACCCCCAGACCATTATGCCTGCTGTGTGGGCAGTGTGTCGCGCAACAACGTGGGTGGAATTGTACCGTTCACCAGGGCGCCCACACCCGTACGCGATTATCGTCTGTCCCCAAAACGAACCGGGATTCATCACTAAACACCACGTTTTGCCACTCTGTGGCATTCCACGTCGCTCTGGCATGGCACAACTGTAGATGGAGTCGCCGATGTTTCGGTGTTGAAGGCAGTACACGAACAGGGCGCTTGGATTGAAGATTCGCTTCCGCAACACTTATGGAAATGGTTTGTGGAACAACTGGCACCCCTACATCTGATTGTATCGTGAACGAGTCACTGTGGGATCCAGGAGCGCTTGCCGCACGATCCTTTGATTCTCTCGCCTCGTCGTCTTCGTGGTCGCTCCAGACCCGATACGCCGCACGTGTCCACTGCTCCCAACATGTTCTGACTGCACACTCCGAACGATCGACATGGCGAGCAACATGGCGCGTCGATCAGCCTGCGGTTTTCATGCCAATGGTGAGCCCCTCTCAAACACTTTAACTGTGAGAAATGTCTTCTCACACGTCTACCTGGCATTCTTCGCTTACTAAAGTCCTCCTCGAGTCGGAATGTGATCGTCACGTTTATGAATCTTCCACTGTGCGACGGTTTATATAGGGCCCACTTCCTGATTTCAGCGCCACTTCAGTGTGTGCGGTCATGCACATTGGAACTTGTGCACCACACTTGGATCATTGGCATGTCGGGTATCACTGTACTTATTTGCGAAGTTTCACGATTGTACCTTTCTTCCTTCTTGGTGCGCTATTTTCAATGTAGCTGTGTGTATATGAGGCAGCTTTTAACAAAAATCTAGTAAAATATATCAGATATTTATAAATAAATTACACCTATAGCGGCTACTGCTTACAAAATAAATAAAAGTTGAAATAAAACAAATCCCCTCAAATACCATTTGTAACATTCAGAGATCCACATGTTGATAAATTCAACATTACACAATTTCTTTCATGGCGCGCTTATAGGATGAAGCAACCAAAGAAATTAATATAAAAATCGTTTGCAATAAACTTAGTATTTCGGTGATATTCGAAAATCACGAAGCATTTTGCAATAACCTATATAATCCAAAAATAGATTTTAAAAATCATTTGCATCGTTGTTTTATTTCATACAGGGTATCTAAAAAGTTTTTTTTTACAAATTTTAAATCATTTTTGCAATAAAACATGGGGTAGTAAACGCAAAGAACCACTGCTACATTGAGCTCTCTGCCAGAGAAAGAAGTAAAAGAAAAGGGTACACTAGTCAACGTATACAACACAGACTTAATTGAATGCAAATTTGCAAAAGCATAGAAAAATACCTGCATAATCAATAACATGTTGAGCGTGTATAGCTGCAGGCGGGAAGTTCTTTGAACACTTTAAGTACTCCAGCGGTATGGGTTTCATACTGCTTCCTACTTTTCATTATATATGTCAGGCTGCGTACGACTTTTAACCCTCTCACACCGGCTGTCTAAAACTTTTCCAATTACAGCGACGAAGGCCAGTCTGAAGCGGTTGGCTTCTTTTGAGAGGAGGTGAGCTTATGAGATGGCTGAGGAGATAAGCGAAGTAGGGTGTCCAATTATCCTCGCCAACCACAGCTCATTTACCTACGCCTTAAGGGAAGGTTATAGCAGCGATTGTGGGGGGTGGGGTAAATGACCACCCAGGTTGAGAGAGTCCAATTCATGTCGCTTTCTCCCCAAATTTCCCAGTTTCAAAGGGACTAGAAGAAAAATGAAGCCTCGGGATTAAAGAGTTAATGCTGTTATTCATGCAACTGTGTTGTTGTGCTATTGTCAATTAATATTCCATGAAGTTGTGCGTGTAAAGATTGCACCAAACCGTGTCAATTCCAGAATAATATTTCAATTACAATAGAAAAAGCATCTTTCTTTAAACGTTTTTTTTTCAAAAGTAATAATACCCAAAATAAAGATTTTGGGTATTATTCCTTTTGTTAATATAAAATAATAATAAAATAAATTAACATTTAACTCACATTTCATTGTTCTTAAGCAAATTTTTAATATTAATTGGTCATCTCTTTGTTTCAGAAAGAGCGATCGGAATCTTCTTTCTATTAAAATTGATGCTATAAGCATTTATCCTAGAAATGATTGCCTCGCAAGATGTTCAAAATAAGTCAATTTAAAATATAGATTCTCTAAATTATGAAAATCAGTTATTTAATTTCATATTTCATTAACCCTGTTAAGTGAAATTTTCGAAACAAAATATTGCATCAGAAATGAAGCAAAAAACATTTCTTTGATTGGGATATTAAATAGATACTGAAATTTTTAAAGACAAAAATTTAAAGGAAATAACTAGGCATGCATTCTGATCGGGAGTATGAAACCTTAATTCCAAGAAAAATGACTCTAACATCGGATAATTTCTTCGCACAACTAGATTAGTCTCATAATTTCACTTTCAATCAAGCTGACACCTTCCAGAAAGAAAAGGAAGATTGACGGGTAGAGAAATAATTCCCCCAATTTTAAAGAAATTTTCCTGACTTTGGAAAATGTAATTGCTTATCATGTTTTTATTTTCGGAGGAAAGAAAAACAGTTTTAAAATGGCGAAAAATCAAATTCAAAAAGAGTAGTTTTCAAAATATTCCTGTAGCTTTTCTTTATAGAAGAGAATGAAATATCCCAAAGTTATGAGAAAAAATGAAGTTCAAGACGTTTCTGATTATGAGAGCTGCATTGCTTTGTTTTATACGTCTTTTAATTGTTTAGGCTCAGCTTTGTTGAATTGCTTGGTTACATAAGGTTTTATAATTCAATGAATTCAAAACGTACTTAATAACGCATGACTACAGTTACAGTTAGTAAGGCACTCAGATAAAAAAAAAAATTGGGTATAATTCACTTCCTATTATTTTTGTCATCTCTTTTTTTAGAAAGAGCAATTGGAACATTCTTTTTATTAAAATTAACGCTATAAACATTTATCTTAGAAATGATTGCTTTGCAAGGTGTTTACAATAAATAAGTTTAGCATATGGTTTCTCTGAAATATGAAAATAAGTATTTAATTGCATATATTTACTCTGTTAGGTGAAATTTTCAAAAAAGGAAGGAAAAAAACATGCATGAGGAATAGGATATTGTTACAAAAGTCTTTCTGTGGGTGTATGGTGTAAACAGTCCAACACACAGGATAATAGAGAATGAAGGTTTATTCAAAAATATGCAGGAAAACACGTAACCCAGGTACAGGAAACAATAGTTCTTGAACCGATTAGCAACATAAACAGACAACAATTCACAGGTAGTAATAGTTCAGCTCTTTGAGATTTAGCAACACAAACAGTTAGCAAATAAGTAATAACGACAATAACAGCACTTTCAATAGCTCTCAACTCACCAGCTTCCTAGCTCGCACTACAGACGAAACTCTAAAGCCGTTCCCAATGGATCAACACTACTCCCTCTGATCCAAACGCGGTCCTTATATACTCTCTCCGACAGGCCGTGACGCCGCATGGAGTTTTCTCGTATATTCAGGTGTATTCCCTTTCCTAATAGAGATATCGAGAAAAGGATCGCATTTTCTGGAATCATCTATTTGTCGCCAAGGTCTCCAAATTTGTCGCCAAGTCGCCAAAATGATCGCCAAGTTCGTCGCCAAGGTCAGGGTTCCCGGAAAGGCCGATGCCCGTCTCTCCATACTTACCCCTGTAAAACTCCCTCCCCAACTATAAGACTAGAGAGGCAGGAAAGTGACATTACATCTTTGCAACAATATTAAACAGATGATGCAATTTTTAAAGATACAAATTTAACGGAAATAACTGAAATGCAAAAAACCTTTCCAGCATTCTTACACTGGAGTATAAAGACTTAATTCCTAGAAAAATGACTCTAAAACAGAATAATTTATTCGAACAGCTAGATTGCTCTCATAATTTCACTTTCTGTAAAACTGACACCTTTCAGAAAAAAAAAAAGAATGAATGACGCGTGGAGATATAATTCTCGCAATTTAATAAAATTTTTGTGACTCTGCAAAATGTTATTCCTTAGCATAAATCTTTTTTTTTTCTGAAGAAAGAAAAAAAATAGTTTTAAAATAGCGAAAAATGAAATTCGAAAAGAGTAGCGAAATGTTCTTGTAGCTTTTCTTTGCAGAAGCGAATGAAATTCCCCAAAGCTATGAAAAAAAGACGAAGACGTTTCTAATTATGAGAGTTGCATTAGTTTGTTTTATTCGTATTTTAATTGTTTAGGTGCAGCTCTGTTGAATTGCTTGGTTCCACACTTTTTTGTAATCCATTCGATGCAAAACATGCATAATAACGGATGACTACAGTTACAGTCAGTAAGACATTCAGAAAATTAAGAATTAATTGTTCGAAGCTCTCCTAGGGAATGTAACAAAATTAATTTATTGTGTTGAAAGTTTTATTTTTGTCGCAGGATTGCGCTTCTGAGAAAATATTATTTCTTTCGGAAGGTTAATCTTCCTGAAGTAAATAGGATCAGGTTAAAACTACTGTAATAATTATTTATATTATACTCTTTTTATAGAGAATGAAATATAATTTACGAAAAAAAAACATTTAGTTATTTCGCTAAAATGTGGATCTAACAATATTACAAGGTATTAATTCTTATAATATAAATAAATTGTGCGTATTAAATATATTTTTCCAAAAAATAGGAATTTTGAATTATATGCGTTGATTTCCAAGAATGACGAAACTTTTAAAAGCTTTTGTTTTCTCAAGAACAAATGATTCTTTATTATGGAATCAGGTTAAATTTGAAAAAAATATATATGTTTGGATTATAATTATATCATTGTTATTAACGTTTTTCGATCTTTACGGTTACTTTACATTTTTCATTACATTTTACACAATTTTACGTTTTTATATTTAAATTTTTTTCTTCTGCAAAGATATTTAGTGTAGCAAAATGAGCTACACTGACATAAAAATGAAATATCAATTAATTTAATTGCAAAATTGCTCAGTTAATATAATAGTAATTCATTGCATGTGCATAAATCAAATATACAAGGTGTATCATAATTGATAGTTCATATTTGGTGAGGAAGTATGAAATAAAAAAAGATGCTATCTCACATGAAAAAGTGTGGACGCAAGCATCATATACCAAGGCAAAATGCACCCGGTGGGTAATGGAAAGAAAACAGAACAAAGCAGTGGTAATTAAAAAAAACATTCATTTCAACATCGTTTGTACTCTGTTGCAAGAAGTGCTAGAAATTCCGATCATTTGCTACAATATAAGTCTGACAGCATCTTTGCATGGACAGCCGGACATTCTGGAACATACTCGGTGTTTTCCGGATGTTTCCGAAGACAACTGATATGCGTCCTGCAAGATTCTTCTCGGAGACCAAGTTTATCATTGCTCCTCGACAAATAAATCGATCGGAGATAAATCCGGTGAAAGTGGTGGCCAAGATATTGATCAACCACTACCAATCCAATCAGTCTGACATTTTCTAGACAGGCAATGACGTAGAGCATCTTCGTAATATGCTGGAGCGCTATCATGTTGAAACCACATTTGTTGATGAATAACAGCAGGATAGCATTCTAAATATATTCGAATTGCTCAACAATTCCTTTACACTGCTGCACCGTAAGAAACAATTTTGGAGAATGCATTAGTAAAAATAAAACGTTACTTATTTTACTCATATCTTCGATTAATATCGTTAATGTATATTAATAATTATTTTTTGAAAGACATAAATTTGAGTTTAAAACACTTTGATGCTTGCCTTGATTTGAGCCTTGATGCTTGCTTCCTAATTTCTTCATGCAAAAAAGGGATTTAATATTTGTTTCTAAATAATACGCAAATCAAATATTTTAATGAAAACTCTAACATTGACTACAAGATAAAGAAATTTCAAATTTATTTCTCAGGAAAAATTAAATAAAAATATTGTAATTTAAAGTGGGACGCTTATTATAAAGCGGCATATTTTGAATGAAAACGGACAAAAAATTTTAATTCTGCATAATAAATACCGTTACGCTTAGTTATTGACTGGAAAATGTTTGAATTTGAATAAAAAAAAGTCAGCATTCTGTGCTGAAATAAATAAAAAATAGACAATTTTTCGAGATTTCAATCAATAAAATAAACAGCTGTATCACGAGACAAAGTCGTTTAATGAATTTTAAACATTTTTTGAACATCCCTTATTATTATGAAGAAAAATATAGTTTTGACTATTCAAAAAATCGGAATGTTATTTGAAAGTGCTCCAACTATGAATAAAATTTTATTTTCAGGTACTCTACTGACGAATTTCATTTGCAGATAATATCAAATTCCACAACACTTTTGTAGGAGTTTCAAAATATTTGAACTTTTTGAACTTGGGATTATGAAATTGAATATTATTTTGCTAGATATTTAGTTTGAATTATACCAGAAACATAGTTTTCCTAAGAGTTTCATTTAGTCTTTCTTGGAATGCTAGCGTTTCATTAATTTCATAAAATTTTCAATAGAAAACATATTTTTACGAAGCGTTCAATGATAAAATTGCAACTCATACCAGTCACCGAGGAAAATGAAATTCTCACTGTTGACGATCTCCAAAACCTCAAAGCCTTCATCATACAGTTGTTTAAATTACTTTTTGAAGATGCTCGATATCTAAAGTCAATAATTTAGAAACTTAAATTAGCCAATAATCACATTGGCAAAATGTAAAGTTTCATTGAAAACAAGCTGTATGTATTGTAATAACTCGCAAAGATTAGAGAGCTTATGTAAATATCTTCTTAGTACAATGTGTTTTCGTCCTCTCCAGGTAGGTTACCGATCTCTTTGAGAATTTGAACTTTGACATATCAATTGAAAAATAATGTATGCAAAATTTTATATTATATCTTTTAAATTCAATGTTTTACCCACCAAATATAGTTTACTCTCAGATACATTAAAAGTAATTCATATTTTAGCTTCCTTTACTTTCATGTTTATAAGTACTCTAAATCCAAAATTTAATGGTAGTGATTGGATATCTATGTTTTCAAGTAATGGCATGCAAATGTTTGTCTGGACTTCATAACACTATATCAAACGTACATGAAATAATTATATTCCTTCCCATGTTTTTCATTCATTCCTATACAAAAAAAACTAAATTGAAAAGAATCTACAGTATCTGCAAATAACGTTAGCTGTCATTATAGTATCTGTAAATAGATTTTAATCCGCAGGTACAGCACCTACAAAAGACGTTTTATTCGTAGCTACAGTGCCTGTATTCATGATAATATTAATGTAATAAACCCTCGTTTCACGATGTCTGAATCAGTAAGCATTTATTTTACATTGATTCAGCGGATAATTTCTTAAAAATACATGAAAATTGCTTCAGTACATAGATTTATCCTTTTAAGGGATTTTTTTTTAAAAAGTAATATCAAAAGAATATAATAAGAAACGAACTTTTGCTTGAGGATTATTTTAGTTATATGATACAATAATGAAATAGCGAAATTTTCAGAAATATATAGCAATATAAATCTTAGCAGTACTCTACACTAGGGATTGCATACGTAGCCACAAGAAATATTATTTTATTCCCTGTATAAATGTTTTCATTGCTATGTTTTCACTATTATTATAATAATATTTTCAGAAAAAAATGACACCCTTTAGAAACGAAATTAATAGAATTAAAAAATGGAAAAGTATTCTCCGAAAGTTAGACAAAATGTGACTACCCCAAGTCTAATTTTTTGATAAAAACTGTATCATTAAGAAGCAAGAAAAGTTATGAAGACTTGAGAAATGCAGCTCAAGTAACCTAAATGCAAATTTTTTCTTAAGGTTTTGGCATAGGAGGGAAAAAAAAGAGCTGATAGCTGAGAGGCCAAAAAACTCACTGGAAAACGTTTCTAGTTAAGAAAATTTCCTTAGTTTCTTACCTAAGTCAATATTTCATTAAATGCCTTTTCCTTTATTCCCTTCATTATGTCCCTAATTTCTTTTCTTTTCCTTAAATTTTTATGATTTTTTCCTCCGACCTCAAACTTTTCATCCGTCTCAATACTTGTTAGCAACGTGTGACCACAGTGCAGTTATTCTAAAACTCGAAATAATTTGGAAAATAATTTTTTTCAGTTTTTTTAACTCTTTAATGCCGAGATAACTTTTTCTTCTACCCTTTAAAACCGGGAATTTTGGGGAGAAGCCGACATGAATTGGATTCTCCCAACTTGTGTGGCCATTTACTCCACAACCCCACCCCTGCTATTACCTTCCTTAAGGCGCACGGAAATGGGCTGTGGTTGGCAAGGATAATTGGACCCCTACAGCGCTTATCTCTTAAGCGATCTCAGAACCTCCCCTTCCCTCGAAATAAGCCAATCGCCTGAGACCGGCCTTCGTCACTGTTAAGGGGAAATTTTAAACGGCCTGGGAACGCCTCGATCGGTGTGAGAGGGCTAAAGGGAAATAGCAATGGTAATCCATTACAGTTATTCGTTTACAGGAAATTTTATTCTGAGAAAGTAAAACTTCTTTTTAATAGAAAATACTTATGTATGACATAGGGTAGTGTTGAAACCTAATATATTTCACACTACTCTTGTTTTTATGGAAAATAAAATATTTATCAAAATTAAGAACTTTAATTCTTTTTCTGAAATGTTAAATAAATATCAGAACTCACTTAACAGTGCTAACAAGACATGACATTTTATGAGGAAAAACAAAGTATATATAAAAGGCATTTTTCCTCGAAATACGATGCACTTTTATAAACTTTTTAATGTTGGTTTCCGGAAGTGATTAGGATTATACTTTTTATATGCGAAGCACATTATTAAATGTCAGTTATCTTTATGATACGTTAAACATAAACTTACTATTCTTTGTCTGATTATTTCCTTTACCTGAGAGAAAATTTACGCAAGAAAAAGAAAAACGATACACAAAGAAATACAGGTCATCCGGGATAAAAATATTCAAAAGTAGTTTCTAATACTTCACATGAGCGTCATTTCTTAGTTATTTACTGTATATTAATTGTTTCGTTATATTAATATTTTTGTGGCAATAGGAAAAAAAATGGAGGCCATCAAAACTCAAAAATACTCTTTTCCCAAATCTTTTCCACAAAGATGATCATGGTGTAGTTTCACTTACGATTTCAGTAAAAATGAGTAAATTTCAGCAGTTATAATTATAGAAAAATAATTGTGACTTTCCAGTGCCTAGCATAAAGCTTGTCATGAAGAAGGGTAAAAAATAATAAAATTGTGCAGAATAGAAATAAAAAAGAGCGAAAGCTCTTGAGTTCTTGAACTTTTCATTTCAGAAGAGAATAAAACGGATTAAAGCTAAGAGGGAAAATGTGAAGCTGAAGATGTTTTTAATTATGAGAATTGCATTAGTGAGTTTTATTCAGTTTTTGATAGCTGAGGTACAGCTTCGTTTAACTGCTTGCTCTTTAATATATTTTTTTAAATCCTTTCTCTTAAAAACGCGAGTAATAACACATGAATGCAGTTTAAGTTCGAAATATACTCAAAAGAGTGTGAGAAATAATTGTTTCAAAAATTTCTTTGGAGAACAACCCTAATTTATTATAAAGAATACTTTTTTTTATCACAGTATTATCCTTCTGTGAAAACGTATTTTCTTTTAAAATGTAAATAATCGTGCAAGAAATATAAAGGTTTATTAAAACCTATTATATTAATAATTCAATTTAATCTCGTTTCGGAAGGAATAAAAGAGCTCTGACAAAAGAAATCTCTGTTTGGCTTAAGCGTTAGTTCAACAATATTTACACGAAAGTAAATATTTTGAAGAAAAGCTAGCTTATTAAAAATGAGAATGGGTTCCTTCAATTTGAATGTTGACTTCCATAAGGGTAGAGTTGTCTTTATTCTTTATCTTTATTTTGTATAAAAATATTTTAATTGTGTGTATTTTTCGTGCATGCAAATTACACAACGCATATTTGAATAAAGTGTTCTCCATCTTATGATAAATGTATTTTTCTCTTTCATTTTTCTTACCTGGAAAGAAAGGTAAAAAAAAACTATACAAATTTAATAAGGCCACTTCTCCAAAATTTCATATTTATATGTATAAACTAAGGACTTTTTGTCACAAAAATAATAAAGTTGCTTTACCCTGCATGTTATATATGTACCAAATTGCTTTAATTTTAAAATCATAGGATAACATGGCTTTTGGTTAACAAATATTATTTTCAATTGTTGGTTTAATTTCCAGTTTAAAGCTAATTGAATATTGTTCTTTACGGGCCTAGTTTGAGCTAAAGCCATATGAAGAAAACATCGCATGGGCATCCATAGTTTATTATCACACGAATTTAAATTCATTTAACTCGCAAAATCAAAATTTAACATGCATGAAGCTCATACATCGAGAGATTTAGAGGAATGTTTGCTGAAATCGTAATTCTCTAAGCTCGTAATCGAGATTCTGCAACCTGTAAGCACGGCCTTTTAAATCAATTGCATAAGATTTTTTGATTCTTTATGACATTTCATTTGTCTTGTTTATCACACTAAAAGTTTTTAAGTTACGTGTAAGAACTAATTTTCTGACTAGCTTTTTATTTTCAAACTAAACTTATCAATACTAATCGAATGAAGGTTTTCCAGTGGCAATTTCAGTGTCTTAGTTGAAAGACGATAGGCTAGTATCAAAATGGGATTGTAAGGACAACCGTATTTCAAAATTTCTTTTGCTGATGAAATGACATTTGAACAGGCAACCATTTCAAAGGTTTCAAATCACATCAAAACGCGTTTGAACTGCCGCAGAATAGAGTCCATTCATGAGTCACAGTCATATGGCCTGGGTGACATTCATGTCCTCCGAAAATACTTCTGGAACATGAGACTGGTTTTGTCATTAACATCTTTTGCTTTCTTCACATATTGCGAAAATTTTTTCAGCAGGAAAAAAGGCTTTAGTTTTCAATGTTTAGCTACTAGAATGCGGAACACAGAGGGAACTAACATGCAGAAATGTTTAAGATGTTTCCACTCAACTCAAAATTTACTTTGGTGATGAAATGACATTTGAACAGGCAACCATTTCAAAGTTTTCAAATCACATCAAAACGCGTTTGAACTGCCACAGAATAGAGTCCATTCATAAGTCACATTCATATGGCATGGGTAACTATTAATACTCTCCGAAAATACTTCTGTAATATGAGACTGGATTTGTCATTCACATCTTATGCTTTCTTCACATGTTGCGCAAATTTTCCAGCAGGGAAAAGGCTTTATTTTTCAATGTTTAACTACTAGAATGCGAAACACAGAGGGAACTAACATTTAGAAGTGTTTAAGACGTTTCCACTTAACTTGAAGTTGCTAAAATCATAGATTGTGAAAAAAAGAAGGAAGAATTTAATCTTGCATACGATTATGCATGGTATTCTTGTCGACACAACTTTAACGACTGTATATACATATTTATTAACTAAATTGCAAAAAATAAAATTGAACCTAATTAATAATATAAAGAAAATGAATGAAATATATTATAAAATTACTAAACTAGATTAGTCTGATTCAATCATGACTAGTGATTTTAAATATGGACGAGGTTAAACGATTCCGATGTAAACAGAAAACAAAATTTGATAAATAAGACACATTTTAAGAGCTGCTTTTAAGCAGAGAAACTTAATTAAATTAATAATATACGAAGTACAGTTAAATTCCTCGGAAAATGTGAAACGCATTAATTAAATAAATAGCTCTTTCAATCAATATAAGAATGCTGTTTTCCTTACGAGCACTAATTGCACGCTTCATTGTAAATTTGAATTTTGAATTGGAGAAGATGTCTCTCATATTAGGTTTATCTTGTCGGCATGAAGAATCATTCAACACGCGTCAGTCTTTCGAATTACAAGTTTAACACATCAGATGAGACAGAACTCGAGCGCATAATAATCCTATTCCGAGTATCAGATTGCTAACAGAATCTTTATGCTATGAAACAGAACTCGAGCGCACAATCATCCTATTGCGAGTTTCAGATTGCTAACAGAATCTTTATGCTATGTTTTACTGAAAAATTGGAAAGCATGGATGCCGCAGTTCCATGAATTAACGAGGAAAGATTGAAATGCAGCACATATGCTTGATCTTATCTTTTCAAGTATTCAAAGAATATATTTTCATACATTTTTTTATATTAAATTATGCCCTCAAATTTGTGGAGGGGCATATAAGGTATTATAGGCGATCATCATTAGGTATAGTGATTGGATCTATAAATGAAAACACAGTTCTTCAAACTAAAGTATTATATTGTCATTAGGAAGTTACATTATTATACTGAGAAATATTGACAGCTATGTACAATTAAAGTAGTTCTAGTTCGTCATATGATAAGAATGGTACTCATTAGCATCGTATATTGTCGTTTCATCTCGTCTTTGGGTCTTGCGGAAAAAAGCCCAACGTCATTCATACGTCACGTACCGCGTTCCATATTGTCTACTGTTCCCGGCAGCTCGTTTCTCTGACATCACTGGTAATGGCAGCGCCACCTACAGGTACTCGGCTGGTGGCCCACAGTTTTATTCTTCAATATAACTAGGAAGTTTGTATTTTCATATTTACCACTTTACCATAAACTTGACATATTTTCCTTAATATTTCTATATCAAAATTTTTAAAATGAAATATAAATAAAAACGTCATTTGAAAACGCCCGCGTAATGTAAAAAGTCTTCTCGTTGGTATGGTGAGGAAGCCTGGAACGTGGGCCGTCAAAAAAATATGGTTTCTACAGCATGGGAATTTCCCAATCCAGTCTCTCTCAAGTATATTCAACAAAGGATTAAGTGAGCAAATAAATCAATGAAATTAACCCTCTGAGCGCCCAATTATTTTGAACTTTTAGCTATCAGGTTAGAAAACTTCGTATTAAAGTAAATGAATCGATCATTTTTGTATTTAAATTATATCTCTCAAATTCTAAGAATAATTTATCCATGAGTGTTTAAGAAAATATGCAAATAAATACGGGCTATCTGCTTTTGAACTGAACATGAAAAACGGAAAAAGACGTTTGCGCCGCTCGGAGGGTTTTAATATACAGAGAAAATTTGTTTACCCACTACCATCAAGGTGATGTGAGAGATTTGGCAGATGTTTAACCCTATAAGCTGGATGGTGTCACACTTCATTAATCCTAAAAGTAAGGTCACACTCAGGGCATAATGTCAAATTCAAACTAATCCGCATAATCCAACTGCTTCATTCCCAGTACAGGGCTTCTACATCCAAGCGAGACAATGAAATGGAATTGGAAGTGTTCACAGAAGCAGTCAGTTGAGTGCATGATATTTAATAAAACTTTTCATTACTGTTGTTATAGATAATCTCCAATGCTTGCAAATATTTTAGCTAATCTTTCTATTTATACGCGTTGTGTAGATATAAGTATACTTATAATCCTAAGATCTGAAAGCGAAGAGAAGAAAAAGTCCAATACGTTTAAGTTTTAATTTTTCAAAGTGAAGGAGAGGAGAAAAAGGTCGAAAAAGTTTCTTTTAGAGAATTGATTTTCTTTTCATTTCTTACAATCGATTTTATGTTAAAATCCGAGTACCAGACATGTAGAATCCCCAAATCCCTACTTTTTCTGGAATAAGTTTTAGAAACAATTCTCGGTTTGTTTTGAAAACAATAAGAAAGAAAATGCAACGCAGCGTACTCTCCTTCGGGAAAAAATCAATACTTGAGAAAGAATTATAAAACTCGAATACAAATATTCAAATTCTTTGAAATCAAATTATGAAATACTTGATTCCCTTTCAAATAATTCGATAGATATAATTTTCTTTGATCCATTGTTTTCAAACATCATTTGCATTACAAATGTGAAATAATGAAATCTCTTGAATATTTCTCTCGCTTCGAAAGAAATTTTCTGATTGTGTTTCATCAAATGGAACTGTGATATCGAAGAAATTAAATGAAAAAACAAATCAAGTTAACAGAACAAGTTAAAAATTAATTGAAAAAACATTTTATTTATTCAGTAATTAGGACATAATTTGTGACAGATCTAATTTCATAGAGACTTAATGAAACACGAAATTATAAGAAGTTAATGATTATATGTATGAAATGATAGTTTCTCTTTCCACAAAGGATGAAACAGAAATCAATTTTACAAGTATCATCATAAGTATTCTTAAACCAATAATTCTTCAAAGGTAATTTTCGTTTACGAGAATAATTTGATTTGAGAAAACGAATCTGAATAAAAGGTTTTTGAATTCATATTATGCAAAAACAAGTTCGTGTGGTATTGAAGATCATGTTACCTTTTTATGCGCATGTGATCTAGCACTGTGCCATTTCGGTCGCACACTAACCTTACATTTATGCGGACTACGGAGATTTTTATGCCTCTTGATTGGTTAGCTCTTCCTACGTCATTTGTGAAGTAAATCACTGCTTTGCGTTATTTCTTACGTGAAAATTGTAAAAAAGTTTCGGATCCAGTTTGGAAAATGATTAATTATTTTTGTGATGATGATTATTAATTTTACTTTTCTTTTTTCTTCTCTCTTGCAATTAGATGATAAAATATGATTTTGACTTTAAAAAGTGTGTAGTTCTGTATCAGGAACGCAGATGGCACCGTGACAATTTTCTGCATATCATGTTCTGTAGTTTTTTTTTATTTCCTAATCCAAAGTATAAGGTGTGCCGAAATGAAAAAGAGACCTTAGCTGTATCGACGTTGTATCAAATCCCAGTCAGTTAATGTGTTAGCCGATAGATAGCGTAGTGGTATTCCCAGTTGCACCTGCTTAGTTAATGGCTTCGCATCAATATCCTCATTTCTGGAGAGTTGTTTCCTCAATTCATTGCATGATGGATTCCTCCAGATAAGCACAAACAGCAGTTATCCAATTTTTTCGTGTAGAAGGGGAGCATGCTTCACAAATTTATCGCAGGATGAAAGAGGTGTATGGAGAGCAGTGTCTCGCACGGTGTGCCATATTCCGGTGAGTCAGCGTTATGAGGCGGGATTCGCAAACAACAAGGACAATGTGGCCAACAGTGCCCTGATTTCAGCGGATCACCGCACGTGAAATTGATGTTGAACTGTCGATAAGCAAAGGAACTGTGCATCACATAATCCACAAAAAACTTGGTTATGGCAAAGTTTGTTAACAGTGGGTGCCCAAGCAATTTCAGAGAATCAGAAGACGGTGAGAATGGGTGTTTGCCTGACCCAGCAGTTTCTACACTGAAGCCATCCACTCCCTTCCTGCGAGATGGGATTAGTGTATCAATGTCAATGGAGATTATTTATAGTTGTACTGTTCCACATCAACTGTAATTAGTATATTGTTATTAAAATTTGTTTACATATAACTGTAGTCTCCTTTTCATTTGGGCACACCTTAGATTTGAGAAGTTTTAAAGTAAAATGTGAAGTGAAGTGAAATAAAATTTTGAATCAGCACTTATTCATTTCCTTTAAACTAATGATGAAGAGAATACAAAAATTAAACTGTCCTTATTAGATCTATAAGGAGAAAACTTGCAGTGAGTTACGTCAGAAATGGCGTAGGAAGAGCCAGGTGATGAGGGGCTTGAAAATCTCAGTGGTCTGTATCAATGTCAGGCTAGTTAGAGTATGCAATCCGGCCTCTTTTATAGTTTGGCGTTTTCATAAGGGCGAGTAGTGAGCGTTAGAAGGAAAACAAGAAAATGCATGAGGATTTCAGTGACTTTAGCGCTACCTAAACAATATGATTCTTTATTATGTGTTGCGATATTTATTATTATAGTTGATGCTCTATAGAATTAGGTACATTTTAAATATCCCCCCCCCCAGGTGTTGCTTTTAAAATGCGTTTTTTTTAAACTAGAAAAATAACCCGTCGTGGTCTGAGGGGTGCAAATTGCCTCTTCATTCGAGAGATTTCCCGCCAAATTTGACTTGTTTAAATAGATATATATGCGAGTGAAATGTTTAACACTGATTGAAAACAAATAAAATAAACATATGTTTTATTACAGGAAATATATTTCTTTTATTTATATATTATTTACACATTTCTTTATTCAAAAAACCACTTGGTCTAAGAATATCTAGAAAATCTAGTAGATATAATCTACATAGATAGAAAATCTAGTTTCAAAACAAAGCACTTCTCTGTTTGTCAAACGTTGCCAAAAAAATTAAAAATATTATAAAATTATATCATCACGATTGCAATAAATAATGAGATGCATCGTGGCGTTCAAACTATATCACACATGATATACCACTGACGTAATTTACAACTTACTATTGAAAAACGGAAATTAATTTGAAATATATGATTAATATAATTTAGAATTTCTCGGAACTATTGATCATAGCGAGATAAATTTTATATCAATCGACAGAAAATTTTAATTCACTATTTTAGATCTATTAAATTTGAAATTAGAACGACAATTACTCTTTTAAATTTAAAATTACTGAAATTTAGGTTCTCTAACAATGAAATAATGCTGTTTAACGTTTCGCAGTGTTATGGCTCGAGTTTTATTGTTGGTGACGTCAGAGCGTTACCGACAGATCTGGGCTATTATATTAGTAATAAACTTCTAAAATTCTGGAGATTTGTAAATCATGCAATTCCCTGGTCAGATGTCTGCCTGATTAGGGAGAGTTGATTCAAAAAATGATAATAAAATTAGATGTATACAATATTTTAGTATACAGAAATTTTATTTTCAGAAATGTAACTTCAAAATTACTTATTATTTAAAAAAAACTGCTATTTATATTAATTCTGCGAATGTGATGTTCTTATAAAAAGTCGCTGAAGAAAAAATTATATCATCTTAAGTCTTCATAAAATTCGCGTAGTGTTTGAAATATATAGAACTTTTAAAATGGATTAGAAGGCTGGATTCATTTAGTTTTTACATGTTTTAAATTATTTACTTTTCCAAATTTTTAATTATAAACTTATTTAATTTGTAGGATCATTGCTATCCATACCTTGATTAAAACAGAAAGTATATTGATATCAGATGGCTTCTTTAAATTAAATCATGCATTTCGATATGGAATTTCTGTAATTTAGTTCTTTTAGAACTGGCTTCTAAATAAAATAATAGAATGGAATTTCTTTCCTAGTGAAGTTATGGATGCAAACAGATTTTAAAAAATAAATTATTTTCAACTTAAATTTCTAAAAATAACGGCACTTAAAACAAAACAAATTGCATAGAGAAAGCTTATTAACTGTTTTTTTTTTTAATTCTTCTATCACATATACATCAATGTTAACAATCCTTTGAATTCTTTTGAATTTTTATTAACTTCCTTTATAATCATTTAGACATTCTTTATAGTAAATTGCTTTTTGTATTACATTTTACTATTATAAAGATGATAAAACTTAAATGTGAATTTTATATATGATATTATTTTAGAGATACTTCACATTAATAAAAAAATTATAAAAGTTACAAAAGAAATTATATTGCTGTGAATTTTGGTTTTTAATACCTGTACAGGAAATGTTGTGGACGCATATTTCGCTTATGAAGTTGTTTGCTGAAATTACGGTTATAAAGTCATCAAATTACAACTTGTGTTTGCAAAGGATGCAGTATCAACATGCTGATTAGCAATATACCCTTAGATAAAACAATTTATTTGCGAGATCTTACATTTTATCTGTTTTTATTCACGACTTGTTATACTTGTGTATAAAGGAATATGATAAGTAATTTTCATTACATTCTTACATCTCCAAATATAAAAAAATAAGAATAAATTTAAACAAAAACATTTGCTTCAATTTCACCCAAGAAGTAGTCCAATGCATCTAAAAAAAATTTCCCTTTTTTTTTAGTACAAGAAATGTTATAATATAATTTTTTTTGGAAACTTCTGAAAATATATAGTAACGTCTACTATATTTCCACAATATAACTCCCCTTATCTTCGTCGTATGGTGTACAAAATTAAGTATGGATTTTCTAACACTTCGCATTCACGGACAGGCCTCATACTAAATTTCACTCATCAAATTTGGTCTAGGAGATACAGATCTACATTTCTAGAGATAAAACCACAAGCGAAATTTCATCCGACTAACTTGTTAATTCTTTGAACCAGGCTAGATTCAAGTGCCTGAAAAACTGGATTAAATTTTCATTCATGAAATCAGAATGAAATCCTCCCTTTCTCTACAGAAATTCCAGGAGGACGACATCCTCGGTTGCGAGTTCAATTGTCAACAAAGAAAGGAACTAATTTTCTCCCGTAAAATTCACACTTGCGCCCGAAACTGCCTGAGTCCGGCCTGTGTCGAATGAGGCGGGATAGGGCTCATAGGGTTAAATCAGTGCCGCGACTCGGGGCGACTTTTTGCGGGAAAAAAAAATTTCATTTCATTTTAGATGTCTAAAATTAGGAATTATATTAAAAAACAGTAATTCCCGGTAAATCTAGCTAATTTTGTAACTAATTTTTTAAATTTGTTTTGTCTACCCTATCCTCCAGGATAGTTATAGGTGACTATACATTTTTTACCCCCTCACTTTTGACCAAATCTCTGCCACTTTGTTGAATTGTTTAGTTATTCTGTTGCAATGCAAACGGACGAATGTATAGACAGGCTTCCACTTCACTAATTTCGTCCAAAGTTTAATATCCCTTTGCGGCGCAGTGTGCCAGCTGATGGCACACCTAATTTCACTCGCTTCTCAGCCGTTAAATAAATGGAAAATAATAGGTTTAGGATAGGGCTAATAGTACTCCTTTTAGAATGTATATAGCAACCTTATGAAATTTCATTTCGGAATAGGAATTATTAGAGATAAAGTTTGGGAAAATTCCTTAACTCAGAGATAAGAAACTTTTTCAGTTCTGGACGTTTACTATTTTATCAAATTAACTCAAAAATGTTCCTCCAATAATCTTGAAGTTTTAATTTATGATTTTCTGTAAGATTCAACAATATTTTTTCAGTGTATCAAGGTGGCTGTACCTAAGAAAGTTCTCATATGAGGGGGTGACTCCAGAGGGGGACGACCCCCCCTTCGGAATAAGGTAAGCTTTTTTAAAAAAATTGTAGATTCTATGTCTAGATAATATACTAAATACATTCATGATGTTTTTTCATCATGTTTCAAAAAATTTAATACCTTGTGCAGCAAAGAGATATAGAACTTCAAATTTAGTCTAGAGATTGCATGCCAAATTTTATTTGTGTATCTTGTTCTGTATTTTCTCTTATGCATACATACACAAATATAATCCCAATTTCTTGAAGATGCATCAAAATCTCGAAGTCAAATTATTTAACGAACTCAATAATTTTTTTTACTTTTCTTCATATACGTGAAAGCAGAAAATCACACGGATAATAGAATATTAATTAATTTTGTAAATCAAATTTCATTTGATAAGAAATTCTATTATAGATAAATTACTTAATTTTTTGATCGCCTGTCTGGAAAAATCAAATAAAACACTGCATTATCAAAGTATTCGTAACCCTCACGATATATAAGGCTATCTCAATTGGGTTGTAACTCATAGCTTAAACAGCCTTGAACCAATCCACTCTCACATTGTAAAAGCAAAAAATGATTTTATAAATCTTCACCAAGATGTTAAAATCCAATTATTTAGTTTATTATTTATCTGATATAAATCTTGTTACAAAGTCCTCATTCATAAGAAATTTTAATCTAATTGATTTAAGCTTTCACGCTTGCATACATAAAACCTTTATCAGCGAAATGGAACACTGACGAGTATCTTCTTTCGAATATTTTTTCTTACTCTAAGACATTACTACAAAGCATAACATTTTTGTTACAGTCATACAAACAACAATGCGACTTCTAGAGATAATGACTTTTTTTTTCATTTCCTGATGAACTCCTCTAAGCTGGGAAAGAAAAACTTGACACAGCAAAGGAACATCGATTTAAGCTCTTTATCTCTTTCTTTCTCCAATATTTTTTATCACTAGTCGTTTTCTGTTCAAGAAAAGGGTTGTAGGCTTAGCATAGTGGAAGGAAATTGATGATACCTGCCAGGAATTGGAGATCTATATATCGTGTTTCAAGGTCCGCTGCCTTAACGGATGCCTTGCATCGTTTTCCGTCTGCGTCAAAACCAGCAAACTAAACAAGCACAAAAGGCCTTACTACCAATATTCTGCTTAACTTCTATTTTGATGGGAGGTAAACTTTTATCGACAGTTTGCGAATAGCTGAGAAAGTGATCAACTCTGCGATGAACGAAAACTTCATGCTTTTTGTGGGTTCTAGATAGATTAGTTTATATTAAAACTCCAAATGTTAATGGATATTGCTGAAGTTATTTTGAAAGGGATCTGCTTGATAATTGTCTAGGAATCCTTACTGTAATTATTTTATCAATACCTTTTTATTTATCATTTCCAATATATTTATATGTTTCATTCAATTAAAATGTTGCAAAAGGTGAATTATTGAAATTTTAAGTTGAAAATCATAATATAAATTATATTTAATACTCGGAAAAATTTATTTTTCGACGATCTTTTAAATATTGTTGTTTTTTGTCGTTTTCCCCAAATTTCCCTCTCTTTGCGCGATTTTAAGATTCAAAGTATAATTTTTTCCATATTTTTTCTTTGATTAGAATGACACAACTGTTGCGACCGGTTTGAATATGATATTCGAAAAATCGATTTATTTCGACCCACGCTAGTACACATACATACAAATAGGCAAAATGATAGACAATCAAACCGTTGAAGGATTATTTTCAAATCTCATAGAGATGCACATTTCTGATTATGTCAATAAACATAAGTCACACACACAAATTATATCTATTTAGTTCACTGCATTTTTAGTAAATGTGTTGTTCCTCGCCAAACCGACGGACAGATACCGACTTTCGTTCCAATTTTAATAGAGTCTTAGAAATCTGATGGAAATGCCACGCGGCGAATTCTATCCTTCAGGACTTCTGTGTATTTGAACCTTACTGTCAGAAGACACGTATAATTTCAGAAATGTTTATTTTCGGGCTCAGAGTACTTTACAACATGAATATACTTCGAAACTTTTGAAGATTTTTGGACGCTTATAAATTTTTTCCTATGTCGACTTGGAATACGAGAAAGTTAAAAGGAGAAGCAAAATTTCATCTATAAAAAAGATAGTAAATACAAATGATTATGCTCGAAACTTAATCAAAATAAATAAATGTTCATAAAATAATAATTATGAAGTAAATTATCGCGATTGAGAAATGTTAAGGAAATATTTTCAATTCACTGCTCAACACTGATTTTTTTGCCAATGATATTTAGTTAATTTAGGGTAATTTCCTGGTGCTGAATCAGAATATGGAATTCTTTTTATTAGATTGGTTCTAGTTTTTGAGATAAAGTGAAACTTAAATCTCAGTAGAACTATGTACGCACCACTACTCAAATCACATTGAAACTCTCGTATATATAAATGAATAATAAATTGAAATAATTCAACTTAATCATAAAGAGTAATCAATATATAAATCAGAAGACAAATCTATACAGAAATCGCAGGAAATCTGAGTCAAATATAAGTTGAAGAAGAAAATTTCAAAAGACATTAATGAATGAAATGAAATAAAGAAATTTCAACAAATAAAATAGATTAACCCTAATGGTATGGTAAAAAATACATGATGTTGCATTAAGTACAATAAAATGAAAATTAAATAAACTGGTTTAATTAATTGCTGGAAAATCATTTATATGATTTCCTTCTA
>BGPR01001151.1:252851-302000 GCA_013235015.1 Araneus ventricosus | reverse complement strand
CCTCCAAGTCCCATGGCTACACCTTCTCCACCTGTTGATGACAGGCACAGAAGCAAGTAAGTTTCTCAAATTTTCATGTAGAATTTATTGCTAAAAATAGTTAATGTTATTATTTGCTTAAGAAGGAATGCTAGATCAGAGCTTTTTAAACTTCTCCTGACTCTTCAGGTGGAAGACCTTTTATTCCCCCAGTTTTCAACTAAAATATTTTGTTGTGATCCTCAAATAGCAAAACTAATTAAAATGGGAACCAATTAATGATAAAAAAAAACGTAACAGTTTCAACAAATGTTGCTGAAATGTTACAAGTCAATGCAATTATCTTAATTGAAAACCAGAAGAACATTGTATGAAAGTTTTCCCATCTCCACTAATGCTTTACACCGGCGGTTCCCAACCTTTTTCCTTTTTGGTTGTGTGGACCACATGTTGTGTAAAAATATTTTAAAGCCAGTTTATAATTAAAAATATGCAAGCATATATATATATATAATGTTTTTGTTGTTGCAGTCATAAAACAGCTGAGTTGTTAACCAATTTGCTTTATTTATAAAAATATTTTGGAGAGTGACGGAAATACCAACATCTTAGTTGAAGTTTTTAGTAAAAGTGTACAGAAAATCCCCGATTCTCTCAGATAAGGGAATAACAATATAACACGTGATCAAAGTGAAGTGAATATTGGCTATTTTTAATAAATTACGTAAGAGTTTTAGGGGAAAAGTCTAGCACCAAGGAGACGCGTCATGATTTTCAGTGGGCGCATGAAAATGATTAAAATATTCTTTTAGTAATAAATATGCCAAAACGAGAGATTTAATATACCTCCAGCACGGGAAATAGAACGAAACTGGAGTTTAAGGAAAGTGATTTTGGAATACATTAAGACTTTAAAATATATAATATTAGAATTTGAAATAAAATTAAGTGAGATTATTATATATATATATATGCATGTATATGTCAGTAATTAGTAAAGCTTGCTGTAAGAGGGTTAAAAATATATTGTTTATAAAGCAAAAAAAAGAAGGCTGACTCCTGAAGCTCCCCTTGACTTGGAATCTTACTAGCGTTCTGTGGCTCACTAATACATTATCTGCGGCCCACTGGTTGGGAATCTATCATGAAACCTTTTTCAGTTGGGGTGATTTTTCACAGTTTTTTTTTTTGTGTAATAGGAAATTTCAGTAATAGCAGACTACTGCTACCATTGCACATAACTTTTATACAATGGGGGACTACAGCATTTTTAAAAAAATTTTCTAATTGATTAAAAATGCTTCAGAATGAACAGCAACATTTTTTTAAAAAGTTTCTTGGCAGTTTTTTTAATATTTGCAATCAAGGTTCGCCTCTCGGATGACGCGGGAAAAACGATCCAATTTGGCACAAAGCGGGTCTGACGTCACATATGCACAAACAGAGGAGAGCTCCCGTTCACTCGCTATAGAGATTTTGCTTTTTTTTTTATATTTTCTAACTGCTGCATCAGATATAATAATGTCAGAAAGATACAAGTATTGTTCCTAAATGTGTTAATACAACTTGAACGGCAACCGATGACTAATTTATCTATATTAAACCGCGATGCAAAAGTTTAGATGATGAACAAATTCACACAGATTTCAAAATATATTTAATCAATTTTCCTAACACGACTTCAGTGTAATGTGTTGCATATACAATATTATAACAATAAAAGTTGACTTGAGCATCAGGGTTGCGGTGATTTAAATCAGTTGATTAAAATCACTGATTTAAATCGTGATTTAAATCAACTGATTTTTTTCAAAAAAATCACTGATTTAAATCACTTTATTTTAAATATCAAGTTAATCTGTTTTAATGAAATAAAATTGTTCATGTATCTTTAAATTGTGATTTTAAACTATTTTTAAATGTATATTTAAAGAAAAAAATGTATATTTAAAGAAAGAATATATAGAACATACAATTTTTTTTATTGAATTGGTGTAACTAGAGTACTTTCCATATCTTTATTTTTGAGAACACAAGCAAATTGGATTTTAACCCTTTGCGGTGCAAGGCAATAAATTTTTGAAAATATGATGAGAAAACAACATGAATGGGTTTAGTTTATTGTCTAGACATAGAATCTACAAAAAAAGTTTTTTTAAAAACTTATTTCATTCCGAGGGGCGGTCGTCTCCCTTTTGGGTTACCTCCCTCATGAGAACCCCTTAGGTACAGCCACCTTGATACACTCAAAAATTATTGTTGAATCTTACAGAAAATTATAAATTAAAAGTTCAAGAATAGTGGAGCAAAATTTTCGAGTTACTTTGCTAAAATTGTTAAACATCCAGAACTGAAAAATTTCTTATCTCCGAGTCGAGGAATTTTCCCAAACTTTATCTCTAATAATTCCTATTCTGAAACAAAATTTCATAAGACTGCTATATATATTCTAAAAGGAGTACCATTAACCCTATCCTAAACCTATCATTTTCCATTTATAGTTGAATTTAACGGTTGAGAAGCGAGTGAAAATAGGTGTGCCATTAACTGGCACGCTTCGCCGCAAAAGGTTAAATAAATCTCTAATGAGCAACACAATAAAATGCAAAGTATGATATGCTCCTTTTTTTATAAAATAAATAAATATTGTGAAAGGATCATTTTCACAAAGAAAGAGCATAGTAAAATGCAGCAAGTTTTATTTTAATACTGGAGAAAACTAAATAGCGTTGGGGACAACAAAGCAATATGTTTTGTATATTCAGGGTTTGTACGCGTCCTTACAAGTCCTTAAAAGTCCTTACTTTTACATTAGTCCTTAAAAGTCCTTACAAATCCTTATTTTTATGCCCCTTTTTTAAAAAGTCCTTGAAAGTCCTTACTTTTTACTCTGCCATTATTAAAAAATTTAAAATTTCACCGATTATCGTTTTTCTAATTCCTCCTTCTCGGCGGCTCTAATCTCGGTCGACGTGGCTCTCACGAAATGGGGTGGGGGGACGACACTGCTCGCGTTCTACGAATCCATATCCATCGCATACACTTTAGGAAATAAGGGAGGAGTTACAGATGGCCTTTATTGGTCCATGGTTCCATAGGAATGATTGTCAAAAGTGCTGTTACCATTTTTAGAACAGTATCAAAGTGATAAACCTTTACTTCCATTTTTTGCCAGTGATGTTTTTAAAACTTGTTAATAATTGCATTCAACATTTCAAAATTTTGAAACCAGAGAATGAAAGAATTGAGAAACCTGAGACTTTATGCAAATTCAACTTCAGTGACCCAAACTTGTAGAATGATAAAAGCTAAGTATATTTAGGATTTGCTGCAGAGCAACTAATAAAAGAAAAGATAAAAAAATAAGGAATTAGCAGACAAGGATGTTTTCACACTCAGACAGGATAGTCGGAAAAACATCATAACAATGATAAAATATTTCATTCAGAAATGTCTTGTGAATTACGCACTAGTAATACCTGCGATATGCATTGATCCACAAGTAATGGCTGGATATCCCGAAAAAGCACAGGAAAAAATGAAAAAGGTATTGATTGTATTGTCGCAAAATAAACGTATTTTGGGAAAAGATTGCGACGAAATTTTGTTACTCTATACAGATTTTCTGTTAAATATTGTAAAGCCAAATTCATTTGAATTTACTTCTTTCAATCCAAAGAGTGATTCCCTTGATAATTTTTTACAAACTTATTTTAGCAATAATCATCATGAAAAGTCTGAAAGATTATCAAAATGGTATTAATACTGTCACATGGACAATGAAGTTTTTCGGTGAACAAGGCCCTGGAAATAGAAAAGTTAAAAGATTCTTCATATATTTTCCAGCGTGTAAATCTTGAATTTATTAAGCTGTCTGGGGCTATTTATGACTTAAAAATTACTAAAGAAATGAGGACAGCTTCCACCTCAGCTAGAGCAAAATACTTGCAGTATTTAGACAGTGAAAGATCCAAAGAAAAGACTGAAACAAAACAACTGAAACGAAAAGCTCTAGAGGAGGTAATAGATTTTTTAAAACAAAAGAAAATGTTTCTCGTAACGGACATGCACCAAACAAATGAGAAAGCAAATGATTTAGCTAATGAGGCTGAAAAGTCAAAGGACATAAATTTATTTATTCAATCGCATGAACTAAGAAAAACAATTTCTGAAAAAGAAATTAAAATAAATACCTTGGATGTAAAATTGAATGAAAAAAGTTTGATTGAATTGAAATGATGATGAGAAGTTGAATTAAATGATATTTAATTTGATTACCAGTTTCATGGGTTTTTTTTCACCAATTTATTAACTCATATTTTTAGGAGTTTTGTTGTGTTAAATTTGTAATGTATCTTCTATGTTTTATATTATAATTTATCATCTAATAGGTTGACTTTGCAAAAATGAGACATTTTATTTAAAAATGCGTGCGACAATTCGTTAAGTTTATTCAATTTAGAGGTCCTTATTTTTTGGTTTTTTTAGTCCTTAAAAGTCCTTGATTTTCTTTTAAGGAAATGTGTACGAACCCTGATATTGCAATAATGTTCAAATGTAAGATAATTAAATAATGCATATAAATGTTCCAAAAGAAATACAAACATCTACATAGTGCAATTTAAACTATGATCTATACTTATAAAAGGCAATGTTTGTGAGTGTGTGCGCAATGTCCAGACGAATATATCACATTTGCAGTCATGAAATTTGGCACACAGGTAGTCCTGATGGTGACTCAATGCACCTCGAAGCCTGAATTTAAAAATTTTATCTAGAAAATTTTTTATTTAATGTTTTGGGTAAAACAGATTAGGATTAGAGAAAGCTTCAAAACTTGTGTTTGTAATGAAACAAATGAACAGCCGAGTGTAAAATTCTCCAATATTCTAACATACAATAATATATCTATAGTCAAGAAATGACAATTTTTATTATATTTTTCCGTTTTTTCCTTAATAAAATTATCTTATATTTCAAAAGTATATTATTTTTATATTTTAGTTCATGAATATTTTTTAAATAGTTGTTACATTTTTGAATTAAATTTTTTTAATTTGTTTTTTTAAAGAAAGTACTGCTTAATGACTGGTATGTTGTTATATATATATAATTCTATGACTGTAGGGCTCATTTTCTATTTACAAATGTTAAACATATATATGTAGTTTTAAAAAAATCATTAAAATCAAAAAAATCTTGATTTAAATCAAAAAAATCCGATTTAAATCAAATAAATCGATTTTTTTGAAAAAAATCAAAAAAATCGACAACCCTGTTGAGCATATTGCAAGCTATTAAGAAATTAAAAACAAAATTAACATTGTCTCAAAAGTTTAGACAAAAATGAAATGAAATTAAAATAAACAGGATTTAAAACCTGATTGTGCATTTATTCTTGTTGATTAGTTCATAAATACGAGTTTCTATCGAAAAAAAGAAATTTTGTATGGTTTGGGGCTCGATTTTGTACCATACATCCTCAGCAGATCTCTTGAGTTCACTTATAGAAATGTTCTACCATTGCTGTAAATTTTGTGACGTTGTTACATATGCATATACAATATTATATATTGTATATGCATATGTAACACATTACACTGAAGTTGTGTTAGGAAAATTGATTAACTATATTTTGAAATCTTTGTGAATTTATTCATTGTCTAAATTTTATGCGTCACGGTGTATACCTATTAAAATTGTATATTATGAAGCACAGTAAAAAACAGCCTTGAACTTGATATCCCTTTTTGTTAAATATAACTATAAGGTGATATCTTAATTATCAATTTTAAAGCAAATAGTTAAATTTAATTAGTTTTTTCCTTCTATTTGATTACATGGAATTTATATTTTAACCCTTTGAGGGGTGGTGGCACAGAGGCTGACCCAACTTCTTTAAGATTAAAAAGAAAAACTTTCTCTTGTTATTTTACTGCTTATATTATTTCCATGGATATTCAAATGTTTCTTATTTTTTTAAAATTACAGTATCATTCAAAATTAATTAGAATATCTTAAATATAAGTTTTAAATTCATGACTTTTTTTTTTATGATGAAAATCGTTTTCACTTGTAGTGGAAGAAAATATTCACAGAATTTTTGGTGCAAAATAAATCATTTAGATTCAATGAATATATTCAAATCAAAATCAGTCTGCAAAAAGTCAGTTTACTTATCAATTATTACAATTGAAAAAAGGTAGATAAATTTATCTTGCCGGACATCTAGTGTTTGTCGATTTGTACGTGGTAGCCCTTAAATTCCTAGGTTAGTGCATTCGGTCATGTCTGAATATTATTATAAATTCTTATAGGTTTCTTTATATAAATTATTTTTACCAGATTTTTTATATTAACTATTATTTATTATTAATTAATATCTTAAAATTAATACTTGTATGAAGGAAATGATTTATATTCTTCAAAGTAGAGTAAAATAAAGCTATATAAAATAAAATTAATTTTTCAAAGGCACACATATATTTAAAAAGAAATACCATACCTGAATTTATTTTGAATGGAACTTCTGAAATAAGTATTTTCCTGTTTATTATTATTATTATTATTATTATTATTAGGTGGGTTTTTTTGTAGGTATACAAAATTTCACAGATCTTGCAAAATCAGGTTGTTAGCTTTTCATTCTTTCTTGTGCAACAGAAATCGAGGTGTCTGCTTGGAATGTGAGAAGGCTCCTCTTCAATTTATTGCTTTTGAAAACCTACCCGTTTTTCCTAAGGTGAAGTCTATTGTGGTATAGTATAGAGCTTTGTTCCGGTTACTGAATGCATTCAGGGGAAGGTACGGACAGCTTTTCTTATGAGATAATTTATGAGCCGGCGTTTTGTGTCCCGTTTCTTTGCCATCATTGTACAATCAATCCATGGCAAATTATCTGATTTACCTTGTACAATACCAAAATCCATTATGAAATTAAACGTTGAATAGTAGAAAAACCAAAAACTTCACTTCTAAAATGTTAGCTTGTACAAACGCATGGAATCAAAACATGGCACAGAAGTAGCAAAAGAGAAGTATGCGAAGGAAGACACATGTGATGTCAAAATCTACTCGGCCAATGAGAGTGAGTTTTGGATTGCTTCATCATTCCTGCTATTTCAGTGCATCTTTTGCCCTCAATATTTAAATAAATTTGTATGTAAAATTTCACTTGCATATTTGAAATTAGAATGATTTTTTTCTTTAAATGCGGATTGCTTTCACTTGTTTTTAAAAAATGCTGAAGTTCCCCATTGAGATTAGTTTCTAACTTTCATTTCTGGACTGTGGTCATGGCTTTCTACCTGTAAATTGGTAAGGAGCCCTGTGCTTTTATCGCCAATGGATTATTTACCCAAGACAGCCTGCAATCTCCATCTCGCTACTTTGCTGCTTTTAACTAGCATAATGGACTAACTTTACAACTTTTGTGCATTGAATCAGAATGAATGTTAGCTTTTGTTTTATCTTTATAATTCAAATTTAAGTCTACACTGTTAAATTTTGCTGTGCATAGAAAAAATAGGTTTCAGCAATTACTAAAAATGATGTGTATGTATTTGAAGGCATACTCAGTTTTTTCAACTGTTTATTACTATTCAGTTATGATGTAATCGAAAGTGATTTTTATCTTAGAGAGTTTTTCAAAGATGTTTCTATTCGAATGTATTTGAAAATGTAGTTTTTTTATTTAAAATTTTGTATTCTTTTAAAAATACTGATTGGTCATTTCCTTCTTTCCAGGCGAAAGGATCAAAGGCTAACTAGGTAAGATATCTTCTGGCTGTGTATTTATTATTGTGTTGATGGCAAGAAAACAATTTTTTGCAGTTAATTTAGTTTAATTTAAAATATGTAAAAAGAGTATAGATTTCAAGATATTTTAAAAGTAACACAACTTAACAGTGTAAGGATTTCATATTGGATTTACATTATATAAACTTGATTAAGATGAAATCAAACTCAAATATTCACTGACATTTGACAGCTACATGGCATTTACATATAATTCTATGAAAGGTTGTATGAGTGTTTTACTTGCATTCTTAAATAAAAATATGCCAGTACCATATATGAAAAAGCATAAATGAAGTGTCGGTGTAAAATCTGCATGTGTGTGTGTGTGTATACACAAAATAAATTAGCTATAATTTTTCGTAAGAAAACAAAACTATATATCAAAAATAATAAAAGCAAAGTGATGGCATACAGGACTTACATACTTATATATATGTAATAAATATAATGTCTCTCAAAATCTAATTACTGTAACTTTCACTGTCTGAGATTGATCTTCCCGACTGACTAATGTTGAGTGTCTCACTAAAGCTGTTGATCTAAGAATTCCATTAGTTTTAATTTTTAAATGAGGAGATTTCTTGTTTGAAAAGTATATAAGCCAACCTCCCTCCTTTTAACGCCTGTTGCACGCTAAATCATACGTAGTGGCCAAACGTCCTCCCGTTGGTGTGGTGGAAGTTTGGAGAGGGGGTGCCAGCTCAGGTGTCGTCCTCGTCATCTGACTGCGGTTCAAAATTACGAGGTCCGTTCCTAAATAGCCCTCGTGTTGCTTCAAAAACGGGACGTTAATATAACCTAACCTAACCCTCCTTTTAACGTCCTACTTTTAAGATTTCATGTTCAATGATGATCATGTAACTCGGTGTGCTGCATTTTCCTAATATTCGTCTGGATTTGGATTTACCTTAAAGTATCATCCAAAATTTTCATGTAATCTTCCATCAGTTTAAAGAAATACTTCAAGAACAAAATAAAAAAAAAAAAAAAAAAAAAACTTTTTGATTTTAACAGCTACCCAACTCCTTTAAGATGAATCTACACTACACAACTGAATCTTATTTGCAAACATGCAAAATAATGGTGAGACAAAGACAGTTCTTGATTTTGCATCTTTAAATATTCCTTAATTAGACACCTTACAAATTAAGCATCTTTTTACCACAAAGAATACAGATGAAAGATGGCAATGTTTAATATTTAATTGTATTGATTGAGATTGCTTGTGACAGATTTGTAACTTTCTAGAACAATAATTATTATTATTCAAAACTCTGATTTTGAGAATGAGATGAATTTACACAACAGAAAGGGTCAAAATGCTAAATTGATGACTCATTCTGGAATATATACTCTACTATTATTGAAAAGATATCATTTACATTTCTGATTTGAGAATGTGATGAATTTATGTTGACAGAAAGATTTAAGACATTAATTTATATTGGTATGGAGTACAGATATGGACTTACCCACAAGCCTTTCTGAAATGTTGAATTAACTAATTAGACTCGATATTAACATTCCACCTAAAATGTGGATTTCCCTTTTCAAAGTTTCTTTTCAAATGAATCAATGATAAAAATAATAAAGGCTATTTTTTATTTTACCATAGAGAATGTATGAAAAAGTACCTTAGGGAACGAGGTGATATGGTGCTAGTAATATTACATGCAAAAGTTGCTCAGAAATCTTATGGCAATGAAAAAAGGTAACTTTATTATTTACATTTTTTTATTACTTCTGTTATCTTAAATGCACACCAAAAAGATGGATAATTTATTTATTGAACTTCTTAGATTTTTTTGCCCACCACCCTGTATATATTTGCTTGGAGATGGATGGAGGAAGAAGCAAGAACAAATGGTGCATGATGGTGAAACTGAACAAGGTTCTCAGTTGTGTGCTTTTATTGGAATTGGCAATTCAGATCAGGAAATGCAACAGCTCGACTTCAATGGAAAAGTGAGTGTAAGGAAAATATTATTTTTCTATAATTTAGGTTATAAGAATCATTATCGTTAGTTTATTTTATATTTTCTTCCCCCCATGAGTGGGAAATATGATCACTGTATGAATCAAATATGATTCATACCTACTATCTAATCGGATGGCCCCTCCTCTACTGTATTTAAGAGATAGCAGGGAAGGAGTCATCTGATTAGATAGATGGTTCAAATTTCAGACACGAGTCGTGGCGACTAATGTGTTAAACAATTGTATAAATGGAAATTATCTCTTCAAAAACTGTTAGACATTTGCATTATCTGTAAGTGTTGTAATAATAAAATAGAAAATCTGTTCTTTTATAAATTTATTGTTGAATTTATATTTTGATTCTACATGTTTTTTATAAATATTTGTCTCATCACTTAAAATGAATTTTTCTTCTCTATTATATACTAGCAGTACGCGCACGGCACTGCCCGTGGAATCAGGACTACAAAAAAGTGGGTGAAAAAAGTGCCCACATTGGCACGAAAAAGTTTTGAAAACAAAATCAAAACAAAAAATACACATTATTGATATTCCTGCTTATTTTTCTTTGCGAATGACGTCGCTTGCCGCGAATAAGGTCACGTTGCAACAATGCATTGTGGAATGGTCCGGAGAAGCTCTCGCTGTTAAATCTCGCTACGAAAAAACTGTTTAAACCGATCAGGGAAAAATTAATTTTTAAAAAACGAAAAAAGATATTTTAATAGTTCTTGTTTTAAATCCGACATAAACATTCCATATGTAGGCTGAAAAAAAATGAAAATTATAGAGATGTTAGAACGTCAGATGCGATAATTTAAAGAAATCTGTATTAAAAATTACTGTGAAAGTGACTATTTTACAAAATTCAGTAAATTACGTTAGAAATTCAATATTAACTTCATTAGAATGGAAATCGCGTGCTCTTTCCGATGGTGTGTCTATTTTTGTCGTACAGTTATCCGAAACCATGCTATTGAGAAATGAGTGCGAAAAATCACCCAAAACAACACAAAACATTAAATAAAAAATTTTCTAGATTAAATTTTGAAATTTCGGCTTCGAGGTGCATTGAGTCACCATTAAGACTACCTGTGTTCCAAATTTCAAGGCTGTAAGTGTGATAGCTTCGTCTGGACATCGCACGCAGACACACACACAAACATTGCCTTTTATAAGTATAGACTACCTTCAGAGGTGTAGTGGAGCCAGAACACTGTTCCGGCACTGCTTTTTTTTAACAAGAAAAAAAACTGTAAAAACCTCCTTAAAACATCCTTTAAAACTCCTTTTCATCTCCCAGGTTATAGCATTCTGGTTATAACACTGCTTATTTTGCAACTACACCACTGGCTACCATATTATTTTTTCTCCATAATAATAATTAATTTTCTTTTCAGAGTTATTGTGCTGCCAAAACCTTGTATATAAGTGACTCGGACAAAAGAAAACATTTTATGCTGTCTGTAAAGATGTTTTATGGCAATGGGGAAGATATAGGAGTGTTTCATAGTAAAAGAATTAAAGTGATTTCCAAGCCTTCCAAAAAGAAGCAGTCAATAAAAAATGCTGATTGTGAGTACATTTTTAAAATATTAAATTTAAACATTGTAAGCTATTAAAAATGCATAGTTTGGGATAAAAATGGACAAAGCAAGTTTTTTCAAAGTTAATTACTTCATAGTAACTGTTAGTTTTATCAACTAAAATTTAAATTATGTATATACTAATCATCTCCAGTAGTCAGCATGGTAGCTTAAATTATTTTTGGTTTTGATTTGACCATTATAAAAATTAACCCTCTTAAAACAAAAAGTAAGTATACTATGCACCTAAATTTGCTTATCTGAAATATACTCTGAATTTTAAAATATCTTCCGTTTTTTTGCCTTACCATTACAACAAACATTGAATGATCTTAGTCAATAAAGCTGTTGATATTAGAAAAATAAATATTTATTAAAACTGAACATATATAGAATAAAAAACAATTGGTACCGCTACTTAGGTAACTTCACTTCAACTGAATCGCCGCTGGAGTGGGTGATTACGACATGACCATTCTGCAAGGGCGGATAGTAGATTTATTAATCCACTGTATGAGATAGGGATGTAACGGATATTCGTCAACTATTCAGTATTTGGCCCTTTTGCTGAATACTAAACAGATATTCTGCCGAATAATTTCTGGATAAGAATTTTTTAAAAAATTTTCTTTTTCTATTTATTTAACAAAGCATATTTTCCAGTATTACATTTCAGTACATTTATTATCAAAAAAAAGTATAAAGTATTTAAATATGTTGCATATCATTTATCATTGTAAAGCCTGAAATTATGGTACAAGAACAATGAATTATCAACATTTTTTTAGGAAAAAGTTTTTTCCTTTGGTTTCTTATATATAACCAGATTCAGAAAATAATGATTGGGTGATTTGTAAAAAGATATTATTCCAGTGAAATCGTACCCTTTTTCCAATCACCCTTTGAAATGTTCTCTATTTATTGTGCTTGCAGAAACTGAGAGATATTTTCGTGTGTAATTTGCAAATCTTGGACATTTTCCCATCAATCCACTCCATCCCAGCTATTAGACATTCTTTATCAAAATAACAATTTACTTCTAATAATTTTAATTTATCCACTTAATTTTCTTCTGTGTTTGTCATTGTCATGTTTTATAATGATCACTTTTATTTCTTTGAAGCAATCCCAAAATGAAAAGTGTTTCTCATTTCATATTATTAGAATTAAAATAGTTTAAAATATTACAAAAATGCACCAAGATGTTAAATTTTTTTTTAAATGTGCAAATAATAAATAATCAAATCTTTAATTTTTTAAAATTAGAGAAATATTTTATTTACAATCAAACGTGAAATATTTTTGAAAAGTTGATATTTGGCCGCCGATTATTCTGTATTTGGTTATTTGGCCAAATCACTATTCATTACATCCCTAGTATGAGATGACCATACTGCAAGGGCAGATGGTTAGATATAGTTCCACAGGTTGACCACCGATAGGGTGGGTAGTATTTTATGAATAAAGGACCACTGCTACGACGAGTAGCTGATGCATAGTTGGATTGTTGAAATCCTTGCTGAAAGCGAACAGAGACTTCTGCTCCCACTCGGATCTTTTCTCATAATTAATAATTTTTTTGGATGGAGTTGTAGATGGTGCTTCAAGTGCACTTTACCAAACAAATGGTTTCTTGTGTAGTTTAGAGAGTTGCTGGCAACTTTGGATTAAAACATTTGACCTTTCACAACAGATTAAAACCGTATCACATTCTATAAAATATAGTTCCATGTTTTTCTAAAATGTTTACTGTTGTAAAAGAGCTTTGCTAACACGATTCTGTTTTTTTTTATTGTACATACTCGGGAGATAATTTGAATGGAAATAAATAAAAAGAAACATTCAAATATAAAGACGAGTAAAATAATACCTGGTGATTTATTTATATTTTGGAAAGCATTGGTTTTCTGAATTAATACATTCAATGAGTGGATCAAAATTCTGTTGAACACTTGCAATGTTGAGATTGAGGCACTTGAAGCCAGTGATAGTTATTTCACAAGCATCTGATTGAAGAATTTCACCCACAGGTTTTAACATCTGAATACACAATCAATCTTAATAATAAGAAATGAGGATTTTAATCAAATTCTGAAGTTAATTGCATTTCTGTTACTCATGCAAAATGTGTTTGTGGAAATGGCACTGAATGCAAATTTGCAATGCCTGTTTGAATATTTGTAAATGTTTACATACCTAGAATTTTTTAGATGAGTTGCATGATGTTTTTGCTGAGATGAAAGATGCTTTTTTTCCCCGGTACTCACTGGATGATTAGGAATCAGCCATGCTCGATTCATGCATAAACATTTGTTCTTGGTAGAACCTGTCCCTTTTTGTACTTTTTGCCAACAGCTAGTGTCGATCCTTCACATTCTAATAGAATGCCCACATTTCATTCAACAATGCATTTACTGTGCTCTCAGCCCCTCGTCATTCTTGCAGATGTACAGTCCACATCTTTATAGATCGGACAGTTGCTATAACTCGGGGAGTTATTATCGGGCCTTCACAAAACTGGTGTCGATGCAAATGTCTTAAGGAGACAGGTTTTTGGAATATTCTGCTCTAGATATTTCCATCAACACCAGTTTTGTGAAGACCCAATAATAACTCCCCGGAGTTATAGCGACTGTCCAATCTATTAAGTTACGGACTGCACTTCATTAAGTTTCCCATCTCATCTTTTTTACTTTTCTAAAAATGATTAGTTTTTACTACTTAATCTGAATATTTTGAAGACATATTTTTACTTTGGAAACAGAATTTTTAGTCTTTGTCAAGCCGTGGACACAAAATAATTTCTGAATTGAAATTTTAAAGCAAGTTAATTTTTTTTTTTTTTTTTTGTCTACACCATATGTATATTGGTGCTGCATATCAAAAATGGTTTTTACATTGTGGATGTCTTTCAAATCTAACAATTACATTAAAGAGGGTTTTATTAAGTAATTATAAAAATCTGATGACCGTGACTGATTTATGTAATGGAATGCATTTGGTAGTTTCCAAAATCCTATGCCTTTTGTTGCTGAAAGTTTCTAATTAGAGTAGCATTTGCAATATAAGTAGATAAATCCTTGGGACAAACATTCAACAAAGTTAATCTTTTTGATGGGCAAAAGGAAACTTTTGTAAATCTAAGATTCATTTCCAAATAAATATTATTATTTTGAAATATTGTACTTAACTGCTTGAAGTTCTTGATTAGACAAAACCATTTAATTTTTAAAAGCAATTCAATTAAAAGTCATCTGGAATCGTATCTGATGAAGTATTTTGTTGATATAATAGTGGATATGGTATTGGGAATATTTTCTTTGATTTTATGTCAAATTTTGTTACTTCCCTATAGTTGTCAGGAAAAAGAATTTTCTGAAAGCATACTATTTACCAACAAAATTCATCATAGCTTTAGTATTAACATCTTTATTGAAGTACTTGGTTATTATAAATCATGCATTTGTCAAGCGAAGCAATTTATGTTGTTGTACACATTTCTAGGTTTAATTGTAAAATTTTGATTTCATTTTATTTTGCAGTATGTATAGCATCTGGATCAAGAATTGCACTGTTTAATCGATTACGTTCTCAGACTGTGAGTACTAGATATCTTCATGTGGAAAGTGGAAATTTCCATGCTAGTTCTACCCAATGGGGAGCTTTTACTATCCATCTGTGTAAGTTGTTTCAGTATAACTAAAAAAAAATGTACTGAATTTATTTTACTAATTTAGGAATATGTACTGCAGCATTTTGCATTTGTATTTAGGTTAAGAAATATTTTAATGGTCGAATATATTTTCTGATAATTTGAAAATGTGTTTTAAGAGTAAATTAAAACAGAAATAATTTAAATTCAAAATGAGAAATGTACTTAGAATATGAGTGTGTATTTTGAGCTAATGAAAGATGCTAAATCTTTCATATCTTTAAACAGTTTGCCCAATAGTGAGTCTGATGAAAATTTTTGATCTAAAATTAAATTTTGTGTAATATTTTTATATAATTGCTATGAAGGTGGTATATTCTATTCTGATGGATATTTTTGATACCACAGGCTGTTTCAGAAAATGGTTCTAAATACTTATTGTTTAGAGTAAACATCATTGCTCATCATGTGTAATTTGAGAGAAATGTTCCCCTGCATTACATAGCTGAAGTTGCATGTGCTGAGAACTGACATCTAGATTTCTTTCTGCAATTTAATTTTCTTTTAAATTTTCTGTACAAAGATAGAGATATGTAAATTTTTTTAAAAATGACAATGGAAGCATTTAGTTCAAGATCTATCTGTTCATGTTTTGTATTAAAATGACCAGAATTAAACTTACTTTTGAAATAGCAAACCAGTTTCTATTTCCAAATACGATTTTCCACCCACACTGTGTCTTAATTCTAATTAATTGTCTTATGCTTATGGGAATGTAATGATTGTTTTAGAACTTTTATTTTCTAACTAACTTTTTTAAAAGAAATGTCCTTTAACTGTAGTTGTAAAACTGTTTAATTTTTTTTTAAAACTTCTCAGTGGATGACAAAGGTCGAATCTTTGTAAGAGTTTACTGTCTCGTGATTATGATTACATGTGGTTCTACTATAAAATTAGTTGTTCAGTGACTGTCATGGCCTGCCAAGCCATCTAGTAAGTCATAATTCTGATGTCCCTCACTAAAAAAAATGTACAAGAATTTTTTTCTTAATTCAATATACTGACGCTTTTCTTTCTTGAACCTGCTTGAATGTGAAGAATTTCTCCCAGATTTCGGCACCATAAAAAGTTTAAGCTACGGAAGCCTCCGTCATCAAACGGTTAAACTTAGAATTCTTTTTATACTCCAGCTTTTATTTACTAAAGAGGTATATAGTCCCCTCTGCAAATGTTTATATGAAGACTTATGCAAAAAAAGCTTTTTGAGTTTGATATATTCATTCTGGGCATTTATTTATTCTGAAATAGCCATTTTTTTTAAGATTCAGCAGAAATTTGAGATGAAAATGTGTTAATTCAGTGAAAATTATGGTATTTTTTCAGTCTCATAAGATGAATGCAATGACTTTTATATGTTATTTTAGAATTTGAAATTTTAGAATTTAAATTTTTTATTTTTAAATTAAATAGTACTTTTATTATGCATTAGGTTTCTTTTGTTTAAATGAAATATCAGGCAAACCCATGAACTTATGTGGCTTAAACTCTACATACAACAACTGCTTTGTTACAACATGTTTTGAAAACTACATACTTTATATGAATTATTTCATGAAATGAACTGTTGAATTCTTGGAAATGAAATTAAAACTAAATTTAAAATGTAATAAATATTTAGAATTACACTCCACCATTTGAGTTAATACTTTGCACTAACTTAAGAAATTTTTCTGATGTTTGGCAAATGCCCCTTCTTAAAATTTTTAGTTTCAGTTCCGTTTTATATAGCACTTATTAATAATTTTTTCTTTAGATTATTCGCAAGTAGACAAACAGACAGCTTTGTTGGATGCAGATGACCCAGTTTCAACTTCATAAATGCATTTTACATGAAAGATACAGAAAGAATGTACCTTTGTTTATCACAAGAGCGGATAATTCAGTTTCAAGTGAGCATTAAGCCCCAGTTTGTTTTGTTTTTTTTGTTTATAAATTCTACTTAAAAAATAATCAACGTGCTTTTATCACTTTTAATTAAAACTTTTCCACTCTGATAAATGGGTTTATGTAGAACATTTTTCGAAATTATGAATTTTGAAAGCACATGTTTCAGTCAGATTTTGACAGATTTGAAAAATTTAAGTTAGATCATTCAGGTATTAAAAATATATATAATTTTTTGCTATTATTCTTACTAACACTCTAAGTCAAACCACTTCTTTTCCATTTTAGCTCTAAAGTAAATAATTGTTTGGATACTTTGCTAATATAAATCTGGTAAAAATATTTTTCACATGACAGTGATTTATAATCACAGGAGACTCTGCTTAAATCACTGTGGGATTTAAGAATTTGATAACATTACTCGATTGATAACAATGACCGAATTGGGTAAAATCGGCTATATTTTATCATATCAAGAAAAGAAAAAAAAAAGGGGAACACCTAATTTCAGGGCTATATAATTTATTTCAACAATAAAAATTTTAAAAAATTCATTTATTGCTGCTTGTTGAAAATTTCCTTAACAATTCTATTTTATATATTGTCGTCTGCATTTGTTTTTAAAATTTGTTGAACAATGCTCTATTTCAAAATATCAAAGGCTTGCCCCATTTTCGTTTTTTGTTGATCTTCAACACATCTATCCCTTCGAATCATCAATTTATTGCTTGGTCTTGCTCACTAACAGCGTGGCAAATTTCCAAATATGTTGCTTGTGCTATGGAATGTCCTCCATTGACATTCACTTTCAGACTCTTTCCTTTTGCATACCTTCAAGAGGTTCAAGACAATTTGAAGCTTTTGCCTAATGGTTCATAGACCTTTTATGGCAAGTTTCTTGATCTTGTCACGATATCAAATAGGAGATGCACTGCTTCCAGAAGAGTTGTTTTTTTAGCCCAGTCATTTGTGCCGATTTCTTTATTGTCTTCAAAACTTTCTAAAATTCTGGCTTGCATTTCATGCCGCGGTAGTACCAAGGTTACTTGAGAGTATAAGGTTAGGCTCACAGGGGGCGGATGAATTGATGACGTCGCATTGGGACGCACATCGCTTCGTCCCAGTGTTACATAACGGAATATATATCACATTTGAGAGCATTTTTTAGCAACCAAAAAACTTTTTATAAGCCTGACTTTTTGTGAAACATTGTTAAAGAATCGCAAATTACGAAAGAATAAATATTTTAAGTGTTTAATCAAAGATTTTAATAAAATTCAGTGATCTTTCTGATATGATCTCCATGTAAGAAATAAAGAAATAATTACTACGTATGGTATATAATTTTTAAAAACAAATTTATCTGAGACACTGGATGATTTTTAAAAAAACTGGAGAATCAAGATTAATTTTACTTGTAATTATAAATTACACGTTTGTTAAAATAATAGTTTTTTAGTTACTTCATGTAGTAAAAATAAAATAAAATATCTTTGAAAAATTCCTTAAAATTAACTTGTAATTTTTGATAAATATGAGCAAAAGAATAGCCCAGAATAATAAACATATGTTAAATAAAATCTCTTGAGCAATTCAATAATCAATATTTGCTTGCAATATTAGTAATAAATGGTTGTATTGCATACAATATATACTTCATTAACATCAATTTTTTTTTTATATATATATTTAGCTCACGAAAAAAGGAAATCTCATAAAACCTCTCCTTTACAATCAAACATCCACCTCAGCTCTGAATCAAACGAGAAATATTCATAATAAAACTAAATTTCCCGCCTTTTAATTTGGTATGTGAGGAGAAAAAAGAATAATAATCAGATTCCAGATTAGATATAGATAAGCCCAAAAGATATTTATTTTCATTCATTTAAAACTCCTATTAGACAGAAAAAAAGCAAATAGTATTCTCAAAAAGCAAATCGATTTGGAATTGCTGTAAAGTAAACAAAAAGTGAAGAACCATGATCCATTTTCATTAAAAATAAAAGTATGGTGCAGAATTTATAAGCAATAAAAAGCAGTCTTTTGTGATGTAAAATGAAGAAGATGCAATAATGAACCATTAATCTGGTATTTTTAACGTTTCTTACAGATGGAATAAATTTCTTTAATTCGAAACCACGTAGAATAGCAAAGAGTTTCGAAATCTGTCCCAATAAGACGTCATGCGTGGAAAGACCTACTGCACATCACGTTTGTGGATCCTCCCTGGGTAGTACGTCTTTAAAGTACCAATTATCCCTTCATCACAAGGCTGTATTAAGGATGCTGTATTGGCTGGCAAAAATACAACATTGATATGTTTTAACGGCACATTCAAAGTGTGGGCTTTACAGTTGTCTATTAGAAGCAGAATTTTGTGATTAAGTTGATTGTTCTACTTCAACAGTCAGTTGTTGAATATGACAGATGTCATCCAACCAGAGTTGTTTGCAAAGTAGTTGACTAGAAGCTTTTTTATGCCCTTGAAACAATGTGGCCTTTTGCTTTTACTTATCACTAAAAGTTTTTTTTCTCTCCAGTCATGCTGACGCAACACAGAATAGTCATGCGCTCGTTTGAAACTTTATAACCTTTTGTACTTTCACCCTTGGAAAGATAAGTATGGCTTGGCATGGATCTATAATACAGTCCACTTTCATCTGCATTTTACACATCTTTTTGGGCATATGATGCAATGACTCTTTCGATCCATTGATCCGCAGCTGCTGCATCAGCTGACACTTTTGTTCTCCATGAGTTTGCTTGAAAACGTTCTCCCGTTTTCTCCAGCAGTGGAACCAACCATCTGTAGCAACAAATCCTTTTGGACCCATTTTTGCTGGCAAATCTTCTGCTTTTTGGAGCATTAGTGGGTTGCTGATTGGAGAGTCATGTTCTTGTACATTTGTAAACCAAAGTTTCAGGGCTTTTTCATCTTTTCCGCATCTGTTTCGTTTACAATCGGTGTTTTCATTTTCTTTTGCTTGCTCAATAGATCTTCATGATTTTTCAAAATTTTACAAACAAGAGGCTGTGAAATTTTCAACTGTGCCACAACGCTGCGTTGACTCATTTTAGGTAAACTTTCATACCTGTTAAGAATTTCAATTTTCTCCTTGACACTCAAATCAGTTCTTTTTTATCCATTTTGCTTTAATTCAATCGCAGGCAACAGTGCTTTATGGCTATTTAATAAATTTCAAACCAGACCTGGCAGTATAGCTATCGCTTAAACCAGTCCACTAGTCAAGACAAAAGAATGTGAAACTTGTCCTTGCCCGCTAAATCAACGACCTTCAAAGAAATGTCATGAAAGATTAACATTAAAGATAACATTAAACGATGCAGTGATCACACTAAACGAAAAATTTTGTGTACATTTGAATATGTTGGTTTGGGACCAGAGGTTTTTGATAATATAAAGCTAATGATAACATTAACCGCAATCACTTTGAGCAGAGTCTACCGTATATAAAAAATACAATTTGTGCTTTTTAAAAGCTGGTTTCTTAGTGCTGAAATGCATTGTACTAAAATAATCAGACTCTTAGGAGGCTTAAATTGAACATTTGTTAGCTTAATGATTACTTAAATGCTCAGTTTACTTATTTTTATGCTTGTATAGGAAACATGAGTTAAAAAATATTTGGTCGAAAATGGGAGCATGAAATTTTCTTAGTACTTTATTGTTATCTTATTCTTGCAAGTGGGGAACATTTAAATCCACTTGTGCTAAACAATTTTTTTTTTTATTCTGTATTCTGAAGTGGCAAAAAAAAAGTAGAAATATATATGAATATATATGTAGAAATGTATATGAATTGTTATTTTAAGTAAAGATAGTTGAGAAACTTCTCTTCTTTGTAACAATTATCTTTGACAAACTGAAGTAAAAGGAGTCTTGGTAAATTGTGTTAATGTTGCTAACTTCCAAAATTAGAAACTGAGTGATTGATTTTTAATAATAATTAATCGTGGGTTATAAAAATTTGCATATGTTCAGAATTGTGAACTTTTTATATATTGCCTTATACATTTTTGAGATAAAATTTTGTTACCAGATTTCTCTGAATTAATGCATATAAGGAGGCAGCAGTGGTCTATTGGTAAGGTCATGGCTTCAGAGACGAAGGATTCCAGGGTTTTAAATCCCATTCCACTGGAGATCTGCCGTGTATGTGGGTCTGAAATGCACTAAATTGGACCTTGTGGGTCAAATGCCCTACCACTGATGTAGTGTGGAAGTTTGGAAAATTACTATATCTTATGTATTTAACCTTTTTTTTTCCAGGCAACCCCTTGTCCTAAAGAACCGAACAAAGAAATGATAAACGATGGAGCATCCTGGACAATCATCAGTACAGACAAAGCAGAATACACATTTTATGAAGGAATGGGACCTGTAAGGACTACAGTAACTCCAGTACCAGTTGTACATAGTCTTCATGTAAGTGCTATCCAGATTTCAACTATTGAGCTAATTATAGTATTGAATATCTGTAATGCTATTAATAGCCAAAAAAGATTTGTAGGATCGGGCCCTAATTTATTATTAATCTAAATTACTTTAAACTGTTTTTAATGAACCAATAAAAGAAAATGTGTGGCCATTTTAATTAAATTTAGTTTTTGTATTGAATTTATTTTATTTCTAAGTAAATTTAATAAATAAATGTTTTATTTTAATTCTCAGTAATCACAAATGGACCTATTTAATTGGACATAATACATATATTAAAAGTTTACAGAAAAAATGTGTTTAAAAGAATTATTTCTGAAAAAGTTGCATTTTCCTGCTAAAACCTGTCAGATGGGGATGTTTATTTAAATTCAAAACAAATATATTCTCTGAAATTAATTGCAGAATATTTTTGCAAAAATTGTATGGTTCTTTCTAGAACAATTTAATTTTCTCATTTAATTGTAACAAAGCCTGTGGTAAAACTTCATTTTAAACTTTATTGCATGTGTTTTTAACTATGATACATGGAAATCGAAGTGTATTGGGATTTCACGGAAGAAATATTTCTAATATTTAGAGCTCTTAGATTCATCATCATTGGATTATATAAATTAGATGTTTTGTTATATTTACATTAACAAAGAAATATGCAAGAAGGCAATGTGCAAAAATACTTTAAAGAAATTATAATGGTTATGGCTGATGTGTAATTCTATTTTTAAAAACTTCTTAAACTGCTGAATTTTGCACTTTCTACTATAGCTTAAGGTGCAATTATTGTTTGCGTTATTTCCTTATATACTGAATCATTTAAAAGAAAGGCACTGCATTTGGATTGCAAATCAGAAGAGACATAAGCGTATTGACAATTCTGTACAGTATTTTTCTTTTTGAGGTAAAATCGTAAATCTTTATGTACGATGTTGGCAACCAGTAATCAAATTTTGAAAGCATTTACTCTCCATTACTTATATAATGTAAACTTTCAGTACAAAGGATATTAATTTGCAAATTGCATTGTAAGACAGAAATAATAATTTTTCATTATTTCTTCTGTCTTTATTTTTTAGGGGTTGGGGGAGGGTCCTTTAAAAATATTCATATGTTTTTGTTAAATATGAATGTTTAAAGCTGTTTGACAATTAAACTATCATAAAATTTGTTATTATCTATATTTATGCATAATCGTGTTCTTCTTTTACTGAAGCCAGGTGATTATAGATTAGCTTATTTTGGATTAAAAGATTTTTTATATACAATTTTATGTCAAAACAAAGTATTTGTCTCTTTTATATGTAAACTGTTGGTCTCTTTTATATGTAAACTGTTGGTCTCTTTTATGGTATGCAGATATTAAAGTTGTTTGTTTTATTCTAGTTGAATGGAGGTGGAGATGTAGCCATGTTAGAATTGAATGGAGAGAATTTTACTCCCAATTTGAAAGTATGGTTTGGAGAGGTTGAAGCAGAAACAATGTACAGGTATATATTTCCAGTTATACCATGAAATAAAACAACCTTATTGAGTTTTCAATAAGCTGGATTATCTTTCTGGGCCATATTTAGTTTAAATTTTTATACTTATTAAAAACATGTTTTGGGTAGTTTGTTTCCTAGTAATGGGGATTTATTTATGAAACAACAACTCCTGCTTTGTAACTGGTATAACATTTTTCTCAGAATATTTGCATTTGGCTCCTTCTTTAGCTTTTTTGAAAATGGTATTATATTCTTGAATATGTGATTTAAAAAAATCCTATTGTGAAATTTGAATCCACATGGTGTTAATATGTAGTTTTTTCCATACTTATTTTGATAGATGTCAAGAAAGCATGTTATGTGTAGTTCCTGACATTTCTGCCTTTCGTGAAGGGTGGCAGTGGGTGAGGCAGCCAACACAAGTAAATAATATTAGCATTTATTTTTATGTTTATTTGATGCATCATTCAGTATTGTGTATATTTTGTGCTTAGTCAACTAAGCTTTTATGAACTTAATTTGTTGTCAGCAGAAGAAAATTGGATAATTTTAGTTGCTTAATTTTTTGAAAGATGATTTGAGAAAACTTCATCAATTATATTTTTCTTAACTAATTGTACAGTAATATGCATCATAAAAAGAGGAACCCAGTTTTCACTTTGTTTATAAATAATAGGGGAGACTGTTGTACCTTGGATCACTTTTTCAATTATATGACTTAAAACTAATAATTTACATTTTTATTTTAGTTATTGTTCTGTAACATCTATTCAACTTAAGTTTTAGCTATCTATAAACAAGATAAAGAAGATTAATTTTAAAAAAAGAAGAAAAAAAAATTGTAAATGCATGCAAAGTGATCTAAAATGCAAGATGGTCAAGACACGAGAACTAATCTTCCAGTGTAGCTTTGATATGATTGCAAATCTGCATTGTGTGCTCTGTTTGCTAGTTACCCACTGAAGTGTCAGTAACCATCAAGGGAAATGGACAGTTAAAGATGTTTTATGTGTGTGTGTGTAAGACTCAACTTCAAATTTTTGGTGAAACTTCAGTAAAGCTCTCAGGAAATTTATAAAATGCCGAGGGTTGTTTATGAAGAAAATAGCCTGTGAAGCAGACAGCTCTTTTCAAGTGGATCAAGTGTTCCAGTGAGGGTGTTGAAGACTGTAAAGAGAGAATGACTTTCAACCTCATGTGTTGATGAACGCATTAAACTTGTATGATCTCCGATGCTTTTTGATCATCAGTTCACTGCCTGAATGGACTGAATTTGGGAAACTTGCACTCGATTCTGATAATCATTTGAGCTTGAGAAAACTGTGTGGAAAAGTCGCCCAAAGTTCCACACACTCAGCAGTGATTGGTTCTGAAGTTTCTGACCATAATTCGACCATCTCATTCATCAGATTTATCCCACTGTCATTTTGTTTCTGCAATGCAAATTAGTCACAGGGGCAATGGGTGAATTGGGAGACTATAAAATGTGAAAGGATTAAACAACCGAACAACCTGACTTTTGAGGACTTCCAAGTATGTTTTGAACGATGTAAAAGGAGTTGGGACAAGTGTATTGCTCTAAATAGGGAGTATTTTGAAAGGGAGAGGAGTGATTTACCCTAAATATTTTAAAATAGTTTCTATGACCTCAGGTTTATGCATTTATTGGATAGTCTATATAGGAATATTCACTGGTGCAGTTGCAAGGTATAAGTTTGGACGAATTTTGCGACTTTCTTTAATATAAATTTTTGGTTCATTTGACAAGATATTTTTAATGCCATGGAAGTGAATGGGTTAAATATTAGGCAAGCAAGGTTATACAGAGCAGTTATAATATCTGTGTGTTGAATGTAAATCCTGGATAAATAAGTAACTGTGATTTCTGTATTGAGGGGTTTTTTTATATCATAGTAATATTTCAAATAAGTGTGATTTTTTCTAGGTGTTATTGATAGATTTGTTACCAGTCATGTTACATATTAAAACTAATTTCAGTTTTTTTCTTCTTCGTATTTATACAAGCCTTGTATCAATTTGGCTTAGCTGTGAAAGGGAAACTGAAAAAAATACATGTCATTTTTAAGATCAATTATACCTATAATTATAAATATTTCAGTATAATTAATTTTTTTTCCTTTTACAGGTGCCAGTATCCTTAGTTCGTAATGATGGTATTATTTATTCAACGGGTCTAACCTTCACCTACACTCCTGAACCTGGTCCTAGGACTCACTGTCCTGCTGTTGAAGAGGTTTTGAGGCCTCCTGATCTTCGAAGAGATGATCCACGACATCCTTCACACATGTATTCCACCTCTGATCACCCCATGTAATTAAGCCAATCAAAGTCCCGTAGGAGCGGTGCTCCTACATGTCATGCAAAATAGACTGTAGTGTGCTATGTTCATCCCGAACAAAAATTTATTCACTGTAGTTAAAAGGTCTGGTCAAAGTATCTTTATACAGATCTCATATCATTTGGACAAACGGCTTTGATGCAAAACATTTTTTCATTTTCATGCATTTTTTTCAGGTTATTTCCTTTCATAAGGACTGAAGAATCTTTGATTTTATTTATAAATGTTAATTTTGTTGCTTTTCTAGTAGAGAGAATTCTTATTTTTGTATCCTGCATTGCTGTCTAATAGTGTCTGATTTATATACCCATTGTATTCTTCCTAACTTTTCTTCGTAGTAGGTTTTATTAAATGGAAAATGAAATTCCTTCCTACAAATTCTCTGTTTTTCATTAATGAATCTAGTCCAAGGTTGACTGATAGTTGGCATTGGAACATATATTTAATTTTGTGCAGCTCTTTGGCTTTAGGTAGGTTTTTAGATAATGAGCTCACGATCAAGTTTTTCCCTATTGTGTTTTTTCACATGTTTCGTTATAAATGCTGTTTATTAAATAGTACTTCTTATTTTTAGTTAACATGATACATGTGTTATAATTTTTAAACCAAATTTATTTATTCAAAGACAGCCATATAGGAAAAATATACCTTTTTGCTATTTGCTCATTTACATTTACTGTGTGTGCATTAAATATGAATGCATTAACTGTATTAATTTTCACAGGGAAGATATTAGCTAAACATCAGATAGTGTTTTGTTCATTACTAATTATTCATTCTTCATATTTTTAATTGAAAAGTAAAATTATGATCTTAATGTGGATGAAATTCTACCCAGAGCCAGATTTAAGAGATAGTTTTAAAGCAGTAACTGGGTGCTAGAATCCTTTAAGAAATCAGAAAAATTAACACTTATTATTACTGAAGAGGATTTAGATTAAAGAACAAATTACCTTTCCTTCGGCAATGTTTTAAAGTATGTGTATATATTTTTTTAACACTGAATATTAAGAGATAAGCACTTACGTATTTCTTAAAGTTTGATTTTAAAGTTTTAATTTTGGTTCAATTTTAGTCCATTTGACATTAAAAACAATGTATTCTGAAGTTGCTTGAAGCTAGGTTAAAATACAAATTATGATGCCATTAATTTGAAATCTTAACTCCAGTGTTTATTAAAATTGAGATTTTTGGCTTCTGGTTTATGATGCTACATATTGCTAAAAGTTGAGAATTAATAATTCTGTTTTCGAGAATTTAAGGAAATATTTTTGAGGATAATTTATTTATGCAAAATCAGGAAGTTTCTGTGTATTGGCATATTGGAGGATATATTTTAATTACCATGGATTAGTAGATTTAATGTAAATGAGCAAGTAGTGTTAGATGGATTTATTACTACAATTCTTAATGAATATTAAATATATCTATTCTCTTGTGTTTTTTTTTAATACTTCATGCATATCATTTTGCATAGATTAATTTTAGTGTAAATTTTTCTCTTTTACTTATAATTTTGTTTAAGAGCACAGCAACAAACATTTTTCTTTGAAAGATAATGATCTTTTCTGATTTGTTTTAGGAATCGTAGGTAGTTTCAGAGAAAAATTACTGTAAGATTTCGATACTGAGTTGTTGTTTTTTTAAACAGGGAAAAGTTTTTTTATTAATTTCTCTCCTTCAAACGATTGTATTGTTTCAAAAATAGAAATATAATTTCAGAATTGTATAATTGATTTTTGAAAATAAAACTTTCAGGAAATTTTCATGCGTTCATAAAATTTAATGATTTTATTTGTTGAATCGTGAAATAGATGCAAATTGGTCTCTAAGGACTAGGACATACATTATATTTAGTGGGATCTAAAACAAATTATATTTTTATTACTATAAAAATAGATCAAAAGAAACCTTTAATATATGAGAACTAAAAAGGACCTTCTAGATTTAATATATGAGAATTGAGAAGAACCCTCTAGCTCTGTAAATACTACGAGGGATTATGTACATATTTTGAATGTACATAACTCCTTGTTATATCAATTTATGTTTAATATTAATGTTTATTTTAAGAACTACTTTGGTGAAAAATTTGGTAACATCATATATAGATAGAAATAAATCAACTTTAGCATCAGTTTTAAATCTCTTTGTGTATACAAGAGAAACATATCAACCTTATAAAAACATACTTTAATTAACATTTTCTAATTATGCATGCTCGTTTCATCATCTTTTAATTTTTAATTCTAGCTAGCCTGAGAACAATCATTAGATCTGTTATTTTTAATAAATGAATTTCATTTATAAAGCATTCCATTATTTTTCTGCTTGTGTAGTTTTAAATTATTATTGTCGTATTTAAATTTTTTAGATGTTTATAGATTTCTATGAAACTGATGTAATGCATTTTTATATTAATTGCACTGAGAGTATATTCTCTGTACATATTTTGCAGTATATTCAATCATTTATAAACTAATCCTTCATTGTTGTACATAGCTCTTATTACATGACTTCATGTGTAGACTTCAATGTTGTCTGTTTGTAAATATGTTATCTGTGATTCGTTCAGATTTGTTGACTGAGTGAAGCTTTAAAAATCTGTACCTCTGTTGTTGATCCTTTTTTTTTTAAATATAATTTGTGGTGAAAGAGGAAAACAGCCTGTTATTTAACTGTTCGATGCTGTTGATGAAAAAGCAGATATTTACATTTTGTTATATACTTTAGTACAGGACTTCTTTATACAATGGATCCTGATCCCAAGTAAGGGCTGGTATCTATATTTTGACATCACAGAGACACAGAAAACTAGTGTTTATACCAGATTCTTCAATTTTCGAAAGTGAAATCAATGCGGATCTTCATCTTGATTTGAAGCATTTTGTTAAAGTCCTATAAATGAACACATCCAATTATCATTTTCTCATTACTAATGAATGCATTATTTTCCTATTTAGTTTTTATACATATATATATACACATGGAGTCGGGGAAAAGATAATTTCTTCATAAATGGTGTTATAAATATTTTTGTAGCCAAAATGGTGTCACGAATGAAAAAAAATTATGAAATGGCCTTAGTAAGTGTATTGAAATCTTGAATTGAATGCCAAACTGTTATATTCGTTTTGTGTAGTATTTGTTTCGTATGTAATTTGTTCTTAAAACTTTGGGGAATATATATGTATATACTTTTAATGAATATGATTCTTAATATTAAGAAGAAACGGGGAATAAATGTCTTTACAAGAAAAATTCAGAAGAATTAGCTTTGTTTCTCTTATCTCTGCTTCTGATGTAAAATAAATAAGTCAATTTTTTTAAAAAAATCTTCATATTAACACTTTAAAAGCATGTCTCTTAAGAAGTAAGTTACACCTGAAGCATTTAATTATACAGAGCTTGGAGAAAAGACAATTCCATGTTTTCGACACGATGTAAAATTGAAAGTGAATGGAGGGTTGACTTATGTAAGTAGAGGGGATGTAACTGAGTCCCCTCCCCTCCCTTATTTAGTTATTTTACAATGGAATAAAAAAAAAATCGCAGCCGAATTCAGCCTTTTATTTTTTTTAGAAGGCATGTTAGCATTATAACAGTGTCATAGCTAGTGAGGCTTTATTATATGAGAATGTCGTTCCCAACAATGCTGCCTTAAAAGGAGATCTCGAAACATGCAAAAGTTTTATGTAGGAAATCAAAGTTTATTCATCCTGAAGGAATGTAACATACTTTGGGGCAGTCTCTATGATAAACAAATGAAAATAAGTTCCCTACAAGTTTTATTCTTTGAAATGAAATAGCAAAAAAATTTGTAAAAGGGATTGATCTTGATTCGGGTTTGCATTCTGTTTTTGGAAATACTTATGCAAAAGCTTTTCAAAAGTTAGGGGCAGATCCTTAAGTCGTGTCTTTTTAACATGTCCGTCTTAATGATTTTGAAAAAAAATTAGTTCTGATATTTAGAAATTCAAACATTTAATTGCAATTTGTTTATAAATGTACCTTTTCATTGAGTTAATTTTCAAAAATTCTGGCTTTGCTTTAACTAGAAACAGAGTAAAAAGCCTGCAGCTGAGATTCATTACTCGAAAAGCAATTTGAATTATTTTCCTTTTGTAAGGATTAGACTATATCGCAGCCTGTCATCAATTTCGAACGCTCAAATCCAAGGCTGTTTTAACAAATTTTAGCTCCCTGGGTTAGAGCAACTTGACGCCTCATCAGAACCATAACTAGGAATTTGATGAATGATCCGAGGAAACTACTTGCCAAATAAAATAGTTGAGGTGAGAAAAAAAAAAGTGATGTTTTCTGATAAATGCCTTATAATTTTGCAAATCGGCACCTTTTCAAAATAGGATAATTTTAACATAATTAAAATTAAATTAATTTTTTGGTTAAAAATTAAAATAAAATCACTATAGTAAATTTATAGGCACCCTGGGCTTAATTAGCCCATGGGATAAGACAGCCCTGTTTAAACTTCAGTAATGTTAGTTATAGAGCTTCATGTGTTTTTATTTGTGTGTTTAACACTTATGTTTTATAATTTTTACCTGAAATGAACAAAACTTATAATTTTATGGGGGGAGTTTTCAGTTTATAAATAAGCCTTCCAATGAAAACGATATTTCCAAGGCTGTTTTTCTTCACCCTTGTAGTAGAAGTGTAATTAAATATTGTACAGATCAAACTCATTTCTTAAAATAAATATATTTTTTTCTTACAGTGTCTGTTGTGTCATCTTCTTTCACATTTTAAAATATTACAAATTTCATCGTTTAAAAAAAACAAAAATTAAATTTCTGTATGATTTTTTAATGAATAATCCTATAATTGATAAAATATTATGCCGATGAAATTATTTTCTAATTAATGCTAATTTTAGACTGAGGAAAACTTGTTTCTTTTGTATTATGAAGAGCATTCTTTTTGGTTGAAAATAAGGCTTCTAGTTCAATTCATAAAGTGAATATCATTTGCATAATAGTTGACCTCCATCTACAGATCACGAAAAACCCGCTGTAAGAGCTAACACATTTCTGTCGTGTGTCAAATTGCTTTATCAAGATGGTAGGTCACTATCGCTTCATATGCAATCTTCTGATCCTATTCATTACTGTTCTACAATACTATTTTGGGAAATTTTTCATATACCCTTTTAAATTTTCATTTTCCTAACATGAATATTTAAATTTGTAGTCTCCTTTCGTGTTTTCCAGGTGATTTGCAAGTTCTTTGTTTTTGCCAATAAAAATTGGTGAAATTTTTACTGGCCTTTTTTTAAAAATGGCAAAAAAATCATCTTGACTGAAAAATTTCAATAAAATATGATGAACATATATTTTTACTTCTCTTTAATTTAACATTAATTATTGCTTTATTTGTCAGTTTTTGGAGTTAGAACAAAATTTATTGGACAGCAGTGAAGTCTTATAGATGAAAAACTGGGGTAGAATTTGTCCTGGGCACACTCACATGTAAGCAGTGATAATTATGCTTGCTACTATTTTTGGTGAATTAATGAATGCTTCTTTTCAATTCAGTATAGGGCACAAACCAAAGCTTTAAACAGGCAACTTTTGTCTCTTATTTCTAGTACTTCCAGTCACTTCTGAAAAGAGCAGAAAACTTTTTGAAGGCTTTTAATTTTTTTGCTCGCCTTTTCTTTAACATGCACCTTGCAACAGAAATGAGAAGAAATAGGTACTCGACAAAAATCGAGTAAGAATCTCGTAAAACTGAAAATAGAATAATACAAACGGTTACCATGTCAAGATATGTGGAGTAAAATTTTTTTTAAAAAAAGTGAAAAGTATAATATTTGGTTTTGATGAGTCGCACAAGAGGTATTGAAGTATCAATACTGATAACTCAATTTTTTTTTTATGCATGGCAATATTCTTTGTGTGAATATAAGAGTAGAAAATTGAAACTTTGCATGTGCAGAATCCATCTCTGTGCTTTCTTTCATCGCACTTCATAGTGTCCCACTATTCCACGTTGTCAGTTTTTTGCCATTCAGAACCTTACTTTTATCTAACTACTAATAATTGCCCATATTATGTTAAATCAACTTGTGTCAAGTCAACATGTAGCAAAGTCGAGAATGGAGATTGTAGATAGAATAACCCAGGCTCTCCTGATGAATGTGCTATCGATAGTGTCCCTATTACTTGTTAATAATGGTGTTATCAAATGTTTAAGAAATCCTGACTTGAAAGAACATAACATCAAATGGAGGAATATGAATGCAAATGTTTAAGCATTGGAATTAATTACTACAAGGAACCATAACCAATGAATAGTGTTGTGTTTCAACAGAATGGTTATTACACAAAATGTTAGTCATTCGTGTTTAAAACTAATCTTCCTTCTTTTGTCGTTGTGTAATTCCAGTATACAAAGATGTAAAGGTGGAAGTTATGAGGTCACAAAAATTAATGTTTTTACCACAAAAAAAAAAAAAAAACCAAGAAGAAATAGGCAGGAAGAACAGGAATGAAGTTTAGCACCTCAGGAACTAGCTAAGGTTGTTTCCTTAGCTAGTTCTTTAGAGAAATTATGAATCATTTTGATACCATCAAATTAGCAGATCCAGGACAGTTTTTAGATTTTTTTTTTTCTGTTTTAAGTCCAAGTAAACTCCCTGTCCCCAGGGTTCAAATGATATTTTATGTCTTTTTTTTTTCTTTTCTGTAATTAAGAAGGGATTGACTTCGAATATTCTTCATCTAGGCTGAATACCAAATTTTACACCATTGCCACTCTCGAAAACATAGTAAGCACTAAAATAATGCAAGCAGGATCATGAGACAACATGTCTTTGCAATTTGTTGAAACTAATCACCGTTTTCGGGCTGAAGAAATTAAAACATTCTTTCGGTACATTTTGCTTCATTTTTATTCTTCAGAACTGATGTAATAAGCATCCTTTTTGGATGCACTGATTACCCCTCAAGATTTATAGATTATTATACATAGGCACAATGTAGCTCTAAATTTCCATCTTTTGTTAAATTTTCTTTGGTCCGAATAACGTTTTATTCTACTTACAACTTGATACTTTTTTATAAGAAAATGTAAACAGATTTAACGATATTCGTCTAGAATACAAATTAAGCAATGGCAGGTGCTCATTTAAATTCATTAGATTCAAATATTCTCTTTCGTGAAGCAGAACGGGAAGTCAGAAGAAGATTTATTCGTTTGTTCTATTTGTTATTTATTTCTAAGTTGCGTGAGAGCTCAAATCATCGGTTTCCTTGAAGCCAACCTAACACCATAAAAATATTCTAAAGGTTAAGATGTAAAATGTGGGGCTTCCCTCACGGGAATAAAAAAAAAAGAGGACTGCAAAGCAGGAATGCAGATTTTGAATACTCTATCCTTTAGCGAGGACATCGAATATATTACTTAATAAGAAGCGAAAGCGGGAAAAAAGTACCACGAAATCCCACAGAGGTCTGCTGAGTTTCGTATCATCTGCAGTTTTGGTTTTGTGAAGGAAACCTAGCGTGTGTGGCGATTTGTAAGGAATCTGGAAATTGAACATAGTCAATTTCTGTTTCCTTTCCCTTTTATCACGTGATAATTTTTTTTTCCTTTTTTTTCCCCCTTTGCTTCTGTTTGGAGGTTAATCTAGAACTTGGCACTGAGACTTTTCCTATCCTTTGTGCCAGCTGAGATTAATTTTCGAACTGGTCCGCTGCTATACTGTGTTATCAGCAATCGATATACTTACTACAACCGCTGCCGTTAAACGAAGCTTTTTTTTGCTTTTCTTGCCTCTCTTTTTCCTTCTTTCTTTCATTTTTATTCTCTCAGGGGAAAAGCCATGGTAGAAACAGTGTAAAAATTAAAGTGCAGCGTTTTGTTTTATCAGCATTTTAACTTTGAAGTCCAAAACTAAATTATTTTTTTATATAATTGAAGTATATTCAAAATTAAAAAGAATTTAGAACTCCAAATTCTATGAATAAATGGATATTTTTTTATTACTAGTAGTTCCGTGAACAGCAGACCTCGCGTTGAAAAAATCTAAGATCTGCTTTTTATCGCAATCTTTGGTTTAGCCATTTTTTTTTTTTTTTTCTAGAATGTGAATTATTTACACAAGTTTCTGCTCTTATTATTATTAACAAAATTAGACTTAAATGTCTGTCTTTATAATAATTTGCAAAATCACAACTAAATGCCTATTTTATTATTATTAACAAAATTACAATTAAATATCATTTGTTATTAACGGTATTTTTGGTGGCATTATGAAAGGAATTTCGTTTGACTAGAATCATTGAAAAAAGCTGTACATTACACGAAAGAGAAGTATTAAACGATTCTAAAATGATAACAAAGAAAAAATATAAAAATTGTGAGAAATACGACATGTTTAGACAAACAGAATTTTTATAGCATGGTGATATAATAGAATTACATGAAACGATAGCCATCTTGAAACAGAATTAATATATATATGTAAATCCTTACACATAAGTCGTTTATAAGAACTTCGATGAACAATCATGTGAAATTATCTTCCAAAATATCTGTTCTTATGTAACAGTTCAAACAAGAACTTGCTATTAAAAATGGAACTATTCCGTCGAATTTGTTCTTACGCTATCTTTCTATTCCTTTTTATATGAACCAAAAACTGTTTTATATTACGAATGGTGGCAATTTTAATTTGAAAATGGACCTTTTAAAGATAGTTGTTTTGGTCCTTTGTATTTCCCGATACCATTTAACATTTGTGCAGTCTAGAAGGGCATTTTTCGTTATTGGGAAAAATATGAATATCTTCCAAAACATCTGTTCTTACGCAACAGTCTAAAGATACTTGCTGTTAAAAATGGAACTATTCCGTCCGATTTGTTCTTGCGCTGTCTCTCTGTTCCTTTTTTATGAATCAAAGACTGTTTTGTATTCTGAATTGGTACAATTTTAATTTAAAAAGAGAGCTATTTTGGTCCTTTGTCTTTACAGATTCCATTTTTTGATCGATTTCTTTTCTTTCTCTATTTCATGTTTTTCGATCACATTAATTTCAATTTCCTCGTTGGCAGCATCTGGGATACGCGGTGCAACGCCTTCTGAATCATCACATGAAAACGCATCTATTATTTATCAGGCGTTCTATCCTCTGTACCATTAAGCAGCATTTTTTTCATCAATTTTTTTTACCTTTTGGTGCAAACCCCTCACCCAATTCGTAGCTTTTGTTCTTTGTGCACGTAACGGATGGTTGGTTTTTAGGGTTGTTCCCTTCGTGGATGTTTCGCCATGCATTTCTTCCAACCCCATCGCAAAATTGTTGTAAGCGAACCATTAATCAATACCTTCTTTGAGATGGATATAGAAAAATATGGAATGTTTATCAACAATGTATGGTGTTTTACTGCATTTTAAGCATTTCCTTTAACGGCCATTTTTTGCTTTCTCCTACAGGGAGCATACAAAGAGAAAGTGTTATAATCATAGACTAAGGATAGAGTTAGACTGCTCACGCTGTAGAAAAACAAGCATTCGGAGTGAAGCAAGCACCTGGGTAGAAATTCCACTCGTCACGTGACTAAAGAGGAACTTCTTGGCTTCTTATCGCCACATTTGGCGAAGCGAGTATGAGGAGTGTTGGAAAAGGAGTAGTATTTCTACAAGTAGCGAAACGTTACTATTTTAGTTCATTTAAAAACTAACTCACGAACGGAAGGAATCAAAATAATTGGATTTTATGTGACTAGGAATTTCATTTATTTTAAACCTTACACAATATAATACTTCAACTGACTGTAACAAAAACAAATTATATACTTAAACTTTTTAATAAAAAAATCTTTTTATTTAAAGCAATAACTACTTAATTTCAGGGACATATATAAAGAGGCTAAGGCCCTCTCCGAAATAAATTGACTAGTTTCAGATGTTATGGATCATGCTCCTTAAATAGACATATGTATCCCTTCTGAAATAAATCCTTTTATATCCCTTGGCTAAATTATTTAGTAAATAAAATCATCAAAACTTATTTATTTTAATTGAAATTTTAAAAAATAATTTGGTTTTTCCAAAGAATTTAAGGTTATTAATGTTATTTCTTATATTTATTTTTATAGTCATAAAATTTTTTTCATCTAAAAAATAGAACAATATAAAGAATTTCAATTTGTAAATGAGAATTTCTTAAACTTGAAAATATGAAATCATAAAACAAACTGTTTTGTTAAATTAGCCAACTTTACACTAATTGTATAATTTAACAATTTATTATAAACTTATTAATAACCTATATAGACATTTAATAAAATCGCATGAACTCTTTGTTCGTTAATAAATGCCAAAACTTTGTTTTAACCAAATTTTTTAATAAACATATCCAACTGCTATAAAAGACATTGTAGATAACCCATTTTTTCCAGGAGAAAAACATAGTCATCATTGAAATTTTAAACACTTTGTTCTGTGGATATTGATTAAAGAAGGAATTTTTTTTTCTTCAAAAATTAAGCTGTATTTAATTTTAGTTCAAAAGTAGCAATAAATTTAAATTGAAGTGCCCAATGAAATATTTCAAGAGTTTACTTTGTGAAATACATATTTAGTACGTTCAGTGTTCTTATTTATTATTCAAAAAATAAGACAAAGATGCAAACACTGAACTTTATTTACAATTAAATAATAATACAAAACTAGATGTAGATAATGACAGCCATTTCAGATATGGCGATAGTTTAACAAGGGCCCAAATTTAGTTTCATACAAAGTAATAAATGGATAAAAAAGAAAGATATATGTAAAATTTCTTTTATCAATAAAATAAAACTAATATCTTTATAAGCACGATCTCATCTTAAATACATGTTGTTTAACACTTATATTTCTACTAATGTTCTCACAACATACAGTCCAGTTAAGAAAGACACCATCTGGCACATTTCAAAGTAAAAAGGTTCAATAAATGGTACTTAAATTTTTAAATTTAATATAATATTAAAAACATACTTTTCTAAGCCTTCTTGAGTGTGATTAGAAATAAATGCCTTCTGCTTCAGGTAACTTCTTGAAAAGTGTTCAGCCTCTTTTGTATTCTACGTTCTTTTTGGTGCAAAGTCTTAATTATTTTTAACTTTTTATTGAGTTCTTCAGTTGCCACTGTCACTACAAGTTTAGCCTTGGTTGGCGACTCCAAAACCTCTTCATCAAAATCGCCAACATATTTTAATCTTTTACATGGTTTGGGAGAAATATCTGAAATAAAGTACAACTAGTTAAAAAAAACTAACATTGAGTCATTCATCTGTCAAGGAATTATTTAAAATTATAAATATCTTAAGAACAACTTATGGAACAAAACAAAAAATGTAATAGAAAGATAAAAAATATTTGACCCATAAAAAAATGTTTGAACTAAAATTACTTGAAAATTACACTAAAATATATTAAATAATGAAAAGATAATATGCCAACATTAAAGTAAAGTAAAATAATTTGAAGATAATTTCAATTTCCAATGTAATTAAATGATAATTCAAGCATAAAACTTTAAATACCTAATAATGGGAATTAGAGAAATTAAGAATATTGTATGTTTATAATACATGATGAAACTATTTTACCTTCATTATTTCTGTTTAATACTCTTCTTTTAGAAGTCTTGATTTGTAGGTGTTGAGAGAATTTAAATATCGTTGGTACCGCATCAGACTTTAGCCAGGTACCCCCAAACTTGCCTGTATCAAAACAATCTGTAGTGAAATGCTTTGAACAAATCAAAGAACTATTTGTTGCTTTAAAATTTTCCCGGCGAATGTTTTTTTCACAAATATATCTCCTTTCTTGATTTTTTGGAAATCTGAAAAATAATCAGATATATCTATAAGACATGTCAATAATACTTTTGTTTTGGAAAACAATACTTGTAATAAAAAAAGCGAAAGAGAAATAAATAAAGATTAAATAAAAAACATTAAATATAAATTTTCAAACATCATATACACATAAATTAACAAAAATTAAACTAAAAGAAGTTATTGAGTTCTAAATTTTATTAATAATATAGTTTCTTAATTATATGCATAAAAGAAAATGTTTAAAAAAATACCTAGAGATGAATTTTTACTGAAAATGAACTATGCTTATCTTTTTTACACACTGAAAAACATTCTACATTTATTTCATGATCATAAAATTTTGTTTTCTTTTAAATAACACAAAAAAACACGAAAATTTCAGAATGTAAACAACTTCGCCAACATATCGCGAAATATCTCAATCTACATTTGTCTGTTAAAATTCCATATTTTAAACACTAATAGGCACTTAAAATCTATAGATACTTCTAAAAGAGGATAATAAACAATTAACTTAAGAAAAGGATTAATTTCATACAAAACAAATTGAATAATATCGTTTTCAATTGCAACAAACGCCACAGCTAAGAGCTAAGACGTATTTTTGTGTAGCTATTTTGCATTAATAAAGCAAAAAATCATAAAAATTTTACTTACCGATGAAATGAAACAGATCCTCCTTTGATACATTTTTCTTTACAGTCGTATGCACAACAGGATTTAACCGTTTTCGATGAATTTTCATGGCCTTTCTTACTCACGCATTGAAATAACAAAGGATTCCCGTACGAAGTGTCTCGGTCGCGTCCACGAGTCACGTGACGAGGTGCTTGCTTCACATTGCAACCCTCCACGAGCAGTCTATTCGTATCGTAAGTCTATGGTTATAATCGACAAAAAAATCGACCTCGCAATTTTGATGAATCTCTACATTTCAGACCTCACCGAGTCTGAAAATTCATTTTCGAAATTACAGTCAAATCCCTTTACAACGAACCTTCAACGTAGCGATCCAGAAATTCGCTGTAACCGAGGGTTCACTATATCCGATTTTTCAAATATTGGATGTGTCACCGTTAAAATGTATAATTCAGTTATTCCATAGAATACCTAGTTATTCTATAGAATAACTGATCAATTCAGTTAAAGTGTAAAATAGATTATTTATTTCATACTTTACCTAGTTATATTATAGAATAACTAATGATAAGTCGTTAAAGTGTGAAATAAACATTCTGACATTAAAACAAGTCCGTTTTTTTATCAGCCGTAACCGGTGCAAAATTAAAACCACTATAATACTGTCATAAAACTGTGATGTCGCTTTCTTGCCATATTAGTCTTATAGTTGGGAAGAGAAATTTACAGGAATACGTATTGGAAGGAAGTCAATGACACTCGACCTTGGCGACAAACTTGGCGACCGTTTAGTCAACTTGGCGACAAAATGAAGGTTCCAGAATATACAGGAATTGTCTCGGTATCTCTATTAGGAACGAAGAATAGACAAATTTAACTATAAACGCAGATTCCTTACATTCAATGAGCTAGCGAAGCTACTAGGTTCCGTCTCCCGCTGCTAGCGAAGCCGTAGGATGTTTCTTTAAAAAAAATCCGGTGCCCACTTCAGATGCTGAAAATACAAATAACCAATTCTACTAACAAACAGGCTGCATTATGTCGGCTATTTTACACTTTAACGATGAGTGGAGCGCTATTTTATTGAATAACTAGTTAAAGTGTAAAATAAAAGTTTATTTACACTTTAACTGACTTGATCAGTTATTCTATAGAATAACTAGGTATTCTACAGAATAACGGATTTCATACTTTAACGGTAACAGATACACAAGATTTCCCATAATCCGTAAATGCATTTATGTGTCGAACAAATTAATGACACTAAATTGCAATTAGTAATTGGCTATAATAAAATAAAATAAATATTTGTTCTTAAAGAAATTGAACAGTGAAATTAATTGTACTTGCATTTATTTCCCTAAAGTATGAAAATAAGTAGTGATTTTTCGTTAAAGAGTGAAACTAAGCTTGAAAAATGTGAATTTTGGTTCATTATATCCGAATTCCTTGCTTTTGAAGATTGTTACAAGCATTTGGAAATGCATTAGTGGGATGAGAGTTCGGCTGAGACCATTTGAAAAGTTCGTTATATTCCGGGTTCTTTATACCGGGGTTTGACTGTATATCTTCCTGTTAAAGCTATAATTCAAAAACGGAAGGAGTTAAACTGATGAAATTTGGTATGTTGTCTTTACACCAAATTTTTCCAAATTCAATTAAATCAAATTTCGTGCGAAATCCGTCTACAGGAAATCGTTCTATATATCCAGCCTTGTGTATAGAAACACGATAACTCGGAAAACGCAACGAGCTAGATGGATAACAATTGGCATACCGTTTTATAACCATAAGGTGTGCCCAAATGAAAAGGAGACCTTAGCTGTATCGGCGTTGTATCGAATCCCAGTGAATTAATGTGCCAGCCGATAGATGGCGTGGTGGTATTCCAGTTTCACCTGCGTAGTTAACGGCTTCGCATCAATACCCTCATTTCTGGGGAGTTGTTTCCGAAGTTCGTTGCATGATGGATTCCTCCAGATCAGCACAAAGAGCAGTTATCCAATTTCTTCACACAGAATGGGAGCATGCTTCACACATTTATCGCAGGATGAAAGAAGTGTACGGAGATCAGTGTCTCGCACGGTGCACCATATTCCGGTGGTGTCAGCGTTATGAGGCGGTACGCGTAAACATCAAGGACTTGCCACGCCCTGGGCAGGCGCACGTTGTGACCAACAGTGCCACCATCTCGGCTGTGGATGAACTCATACGGCAGAATCGTCGGATCACCACACGTGAAACTGCTGTTGAACTGTCGATAAGCAAAGGAACTGTGCATCACATAATCCACAAAAAGTTTGGTTATGGCAAAGTTTGTGCACAGTGGGTGCCCAAGCATCCATCAGAGAATCAGAAGACAGCGAGAATTTGTGTTTGCCTGACCCAGCAGTTTCTACACTGAAGCCATCCACTCCCTTCCTACGCGTTGGGATCAGTGTATGAATGCCAATGGCGATTATTTATAGTTCTACTGTTCCACATGAACTGCAATTAGAATATTGTTATTAAAATTTCTTTACATATAAGGTAGTCTCCTATTCATTTGGGCACACCTCATAAAATTGTAGATCTGTGTCAAATTTTGGACCAAAGTCATCAAAGGATTGATTTTTTGGTAGATTCCTTATAGGAAATGGTTCTCATGACGCGATTTCCGGAAAATTTCTGCAAATCTTCATCGATCATGACCCCTAGAACCTAAAACCACCCTTCGTTCAAAAGTTTATAGAAAATAGAACACGGTAACTGGAGTAATTTTGATATAATTTCAACCGGGGTGGGTTATGTTGTAAGGATAATGAAAATCTCGGTCGAGTTCGTATATGGGATATCTAGTTCAAAGGGGGTGGAAATTTTCATTTCCTCATAATTCCTTTCCAATTGAAGATAGAAATAAAATTCAAATTAGTCGAATCATTGCCTTATCATAACGAACATTTTTTTTCATTTAAAGTTTTTTGATAGCTGCAATTGCTTAGAAGTTATGTGCTGAAATGTGATTTTCTGCCAGGCCCCCCCCCCGGGAGGGAAGGAAAATTAAAATTGCCTTTTGACCTATGCATGTTACACCTTGTTTGAAAGCTCTCGTCATTTGCAGTCTCTTCCACCCTCTTTCATTCTTGCAGTTCCCACCATAATGAAAATAGAGGACGAAATGTTCTTTTCCTTATATCTCCAAACAAAAAGAATCTACCTTTGCCTTCCGGCTTGCCGACGGGGATTTTTTTCAAACCGACTATTCTTGCTTATATAAATACGATAACTCTAAAACTCAACAAGTTGGATGGGTGAATTTTAGTGTATGATCTTTACATCAAAATTGTAGATCGGCGTCAAATTTAGACTAAGTCCATCAACAGGTAGCTTGTGTGGTTGTTTGTCTGCCCATGTGTACATGAACACGATAACTCAAAAACACAACAAGCACGATAAATAAAACTTGGCATGTGATCTTGACACCAAAGATTTATTACAGTAGACTCTCGATTAACCGAGATCGGATTATCCGGGACCCCCCCCCCCCCCCCCCCCAAAAAAAAGGAAGAGCAGATTGCGGCCGTTGGAATGTGCGGGAATATCGCATTCTTCTCGACCCTTACATTTGTATTGGACTTGTCATTGGACTGCTCACATCCAACCTATGGATCAGGGTGCTCTTTAGTTGGTAGACGAAGGATGCGATTATTTTGCGTTCTTTTTGGAAAAATCTCACAGTTTTGGATGCAATTTATTTTGTTGATGCTGCATGGAAATCAGTAAAATGCATCACGGTTAAGAAATTATGGAGGACAATTTTATCGGATAAGGAAAATGAAATTCCTACAGATGACGACGATAGTACTCATTTGCAGAGAAAAATCTTAGAAGATTCGAGAAAGTTAGACTGTTCTGAAAATGTGGATGAAGAAGCAGTGGAACAATGAGTCAACGAAAATTCGACATTGGAATGTTACGAAGTTTTAAGTGACGATGATATTGTGTCCCGTGTAACTTGTGGATCAGAAGAAACAAGGAATTTCGAAGAATGTCCTGAAAGTGACGAGGAAAATCTTGTAACTCATCAAAAATTAAGTCACGGTGACGGATTAGTACACACTGAGACGTTACTTAATTACTTGGAGCAAGAAGATGAAAGCACGTCTGCAGAAAAAAATGACATTGAGAAATCTGCGTAGTATATAATTCGTCGAAGAGTAAATGAAAAACAAAATCAGACTTCTATCATTTCATTCTTCACAAAACAGTGAGGTAAACTACATCTCTGTTTTTCTTTTTAATTGTACTAATTGTAAATCTTAATAACATTAAAATTTCTTGTTAATTCTTTTTCTTTTGTATTAATTAAACTATTAATGGCTTATTGTTTAATAATTTTACATTTTCTATCACTTTTCCAAATTTTTTTTATCAAAATTTCCATAAATTGGATTATCCGGGATATTCGCTTATCCGTCACGAAGCATTTCCCTACCATCCCGATTAATCGAGAGTCTACTGTATATATCACACTTTTTAGCTAGTCGATAAAAGAAAGAGTTCCAGTGTGCATACTCGATTCTCTTCACTACATTAGGAAGTTGAACATATATCGCGCCGTACTGAATAAGTATACGAGAAAGTCGAGAGTAGAACACTCCTTCTGATTTAAATACAATTTTTTTATAAGTCTTCTAATGAGGGCGTACTCAGGTTTTTCATTTAAATTTTCAAGTTTGTTACATCAAATGTTTTCACACGTTTGTCTGAAACATCTGGAAACCAGCGCAAGTCAGCCTATTACTTGACATGACTGTATGCCAGAGGCTAAAATTGTAGAAATATATCGGGAAAGGTCTATTTTTCAAATTTGATGGTTCATAACACCACAAAATATTGTTAGAATAATTACATAAATTTACGGTAAATAAGAAATGTAACTTTTAAGATTTTTTTAGAAAGGTCGAATTATATAACTATTCGATTTTCAAATTACATGTAATACAGAAAATTGATGATCGTAAAATTGCCAACAAATGCATGCTTTTTTTCTAGCTTTTATAGTTCCTGAGATATGTAAGAAAAACTAAGACGGGGGGGGGATAAAATTCAAGATGGCGGCAAATGTTGAGACCCATTATCTCCGAAAATATTGAAGCTAAAACAAAAATGAAAGCATGTATTTCTAGAGAATTTTATGCTCTGTAATTTACTGATTACATGTAATTTGAAAATTGAATAGATTTCGAGATATTTAAGAAAAATTGAAAAAGGGGGACGAAATCCAAGATGGCGATAACATTTGAGACCATTATTTCGGAAACTATTAAAGCTGGAAGAAAAACAAAAATATATACTTTTAGGGAATTTTACGCTCATTAATTTGTTAAATGAATTATAATGTGAAAATTCAATATTTCTCTAGATATTCAGAAAAAACTAATAATGGGGGGGATGAAATCCAAGATGGCGACGTGAGCTTCCCCCGCAGGATCGGGGACTTTTACTATGTTCAACAAGAGACCCTCGATAACATTTGTACCAATTTTAAAAACTATATAATTTTTTGCTTTTCTTCAAACCCTTCGTTTATTGTAACTATCAATTAAGATTTTTTACAAATTTAATCGTTTTGAGACAAATTATCTCAAAAACTATTAAAGCCTGATGAAAAATCAAGGTACCAATCTGTAGGGAATCGCACGCTCTTTAATTTGTTAAATCACATATAATTTCAATATTAAATAGTTTTTGAGATATACAAGAAAATCTGAAAAGGGGAGAGGAAATCCAAGATAGCGGCAACCTTTGAGACCCATTATCTCCAAGTCTATTGAAGCTGGAAGAAAAATAAAAGTATATATTTGTAGGGAATTTTACGATTTTTACTTTTTAAAATAATTTGTAATTTGGAAACTGAATAGTTTTCGAGATATTTAGGAAAACTAAAAAAAGGGGATGAAATCCAAGATGGCGCCTCGAGCCCCCCCCCCCCCCCCCCAACCGGGTACTTTTGGTATGTTCATCATAACCTCCTCACAAATACGTGTACCAATTTTCAAAACTATATTATTTAATGTTTTTTTCATCCCCATTTTGAACCTTCGTTGATTGTACTATTTATTAACCACACACGCGACTGGTTATAATTTAAGTATGTGGTTTATAAACCACGCCCGCAGTTAAAGGTTTAATAGTTAAATGTCTTATTTATGCTTCTTTATCTCGTTCTGCTTTTTTTTAAAAAATTATAACTGACTATTTAATTTTTTTCTGAATTTTATTTGTATATTACTATATCCTTTGTATTTTCCCAATATCTCCCATATTTCCCCTATCGATAACTCGGACTGTAGTTTAGAAAATTTTGTCATTTTAAATAAAACTTAGAAGAGTAACTTTTAATATTAATTATGGTGTTCCAATGCCATATAAAATGTGAAATTTCAGAGCCGTGTGAAATTTCCAGTCTAAGTTGTTGGATTCACGTGATGTAAGAATCATTATCAACCCTGTCGCATAATTATGTTCAGAGTCAGATTTCCCACAGGGTCAACCTAGGCCATAACCTAGGGAGCAGCAAGTCAGAGGGTGCTCATATACAGAAAAATAACAAAATTTAAAAAATACTGAAAATTTCAAATAATTTTGAGTACCAGTTTATTAAGCCGTATTAAGAACTGCTTTTTAAATTCATGTCCATACACATTAAATAATCATTTGGGCAGTGCATTTACGCTATCCATCTCTACAATTATCTTGTTCAGTTACAAGCAAAAAGCATTTTCAGTTCCTCTCTCATACGCTCATTGTACACTACGTGATAAATAACTTTTTGAGAATGGGATAGGATTCAGAATTATGTACTATGGCTTCGGGCTTTAAAACGTAACCCTGATTATGCTGCTTGTTAAAATTCTAAGTACCTGCTTGGTATTTAGTACTCTCCGCAAAAGTACTTTTGGAGTAATGACGATCTTGGTGTAGCTTAGTATCGCGGCATACTTAGTAGCGTCAAACAGTTCCCGGAATAGGTCAATTACAAATTATTAAAAAATAGAACAATAATTTTACCTTATTGGCCTTCAAAGTACTTTCCTCCTGCATCCACACACTTCTTCCAGCTTTCGTATAACTGTTCAAAACACTCCAGGAATCCATTTTTTGAGAGATCCTTCAGTTGCTTCGTCGCATTTTCGATCACGTCATCTGAATCCACAAAACGGTGTCCCTTCAATTTCATTTTCAGCCGTGGAAACAGGCAAAAATCCGCTGGTGCTAGGTCGGGAGAATAAGGAGGGTGTTCCAGAGTGGTAACACTGTGTCTGGCACTGTTCTTTTTGTTCAGGTGATAACACTTTTGGAACCATGTGCAAACAAATACGATGCATGTTCAAATCATCATGAAGAATGCTGTGAACACTCCCATGTGAAATTCCAAGTTCAGAGGCAATAGCATCAATGGTTAATTCGTCTGTCCGCACGCACGATTTCTCGAACGCGCTCAACATTTTCATCTGCGGTGGAAGAGGAGGGGCGCCCAGTCCGAGGGTCACCTTCGATGTTTGTGCGACCTTCACAAAAACGCTTATGCCACTCGTACACGGCCGTTTTTTTCCATGGCATCGTTTCCGTATGCTTTCTTCAGAATCTCGAGCGTCTCAGAAGGTGATTTCTCGAGCAAAACGCAGAATTTGATGTTTGCAGGCTGCTCTAAAGACGACATTTCAAAATCCGACGAATGAAAAGTTCTCTTTGTCAGAAATTATCTGCAGCTAATGCCGACAGTACCGGAAATGAATTCCAGATGGCTGTGTGTTTTCCTTATTAGTGCTGCCATCCTCCAAAAAAAAATATTTCCCCTCCAACGAACACCTGCACGAATGTAGGCGACCTTCCGGGAATTTATTGATTCTGCCTCATAGATAGGGCCGGATTAAGCCCTTTAGGTACTCTTAGGCAATGCAAGTTTTGGGGCCTCCTTGTCCCCTCACCAACTTCCAAAACCTGATTTTTTTTGGTTGATTTTAATTTGTTCTGTATATAAGCAGTTTTACGCAGCAAATTTTGAAAACATAACAAAACATTAAATTGCGGGCCAAGTTGATTTCAGTATCTCGCGTAATAAAAAAATAAAATTAAAAAATAATTTTAAATAAAATAGTAAAAAAAATCATGAAACTTTTCTACAGAACTAAATGCTATTTAATTATAGGAACGGAGATTTTTTTTAAATAATAAAACAGCATATTTTTATAATTATAAAACAATATTAGAACTAGCAGAAGGTAATTAATTAGGAATGCTGTTAGAATAACATTTCAAAATTTAAACGATACTTGATGCCAATTTGAATAAATTCGAATGCTCAGTCTTTGCAAATTAAATGAAAGTAAAAGATTAAACTATTCTACAAATACTGCAAAAAAATCATGAGGCCACGGGGCCCCTTAAAGTTTCGGGTCCCATAGGTAGTTGCCTACTTTGCCTATTTAATAATCCCGTCCTGGCCATAGAGGCTCTGAGGAGTAAGCTGTTCATCAATATCAAGGTTAATCAAGACAACAATTGAGAGGTTTATCAACTAGTGAATATTGCCCACACTCCGGAGAGCATAGCTTTTTAGAATAGGTTAAAGTCAAACGGCAGGAATGCTGTAAAAAATACTCTCTTTACCCAATTTAAGTTGTCTGACTCGCCAACTTTAGTTATTCGATTCTTGACCACAACTAATAATCCGATTTTCAAAAATCAAGGAATCCATTGTTTATTGATTTCGGGAAATGTATAGAAACATTCAAAACCAACCTCATTATTCTTGTATTGCGCATTAAGTCTAATTAGATACACCGTTGGTACATTGCATTTTTCATACTTTGCCCAAATCACAAAATGTCATTGAAGCGAGGGAATGACTTATCCAATGGGTTAACGAGGGTGATTAGTTTTTGTAGCTAAACAGTAATAGATTTTGTAATGCAGTCGGCGCTCGTTATAACGACCCTCTGCATCCCACAACAAAAGGTCCTTATAACGAGTGGTCGCTATAGTGGATATAATTAAAAAATGTACACATGAACGCTCAGCAGTTCCGTAAAAATAGGCGATTTTTAAAGAGATTCCAACTAAATGCTCAAATTATTTTTTATCATTGGTATTAAAAATAAAAATTTATCAATTAAAAATATATTTCTAGAACAGATTTTAAAGTAGAAAATAAAGGGTGTTATATGCTTTCAAAACATTTATTTTCTAAAGAAAAAATCAGAAATGGTTGTTTGTCTTTTCTGCATATGTGATTTTTGCAAAACATAATTTTCCATTTCAGTTAAAGATGATAAATAACGTTCTGTATTTTCTTACGTTTCAAAAAACATTTTAAAGTCTCAAAGCACTTGAAACATTTTTTATTCTAGGCTATTCTAATTTCCGCGCTGTGGTGAGTGGTAATTTAAAGACTCTACATCTTCGAAGCTAGGAAATACAATAATCAAGGTCATTTAAGTTTAGGAACATGTTCTTTTTTGAAAAAATACTGGGAAGAATGCCCTTTGAATTCGGACGTTGTATTGGGATTAGACGACACTGGACGGTCGTTATAACGGAAGTAAAATATCATAGACTGCATAGGGTAACACAGTTGGGGATTTTATCACTGGTCGTTATAATGGAATGGTCTTTATAATGTGTGGTCGTTATAACGAGCGCCGACTGTATTACATAAACATGTTTATCAGTTCAAGAAATATTAAATGAGACATATCAACATACAGAGACAATCATTAAGAAAATCCTAAACCATGCATGTAATAGAAGTTACCTACATTATCAACGATAGTAGATAGCTCTACACGCTGATACCTAATATCATAGTAGTACGTAAGATTTGGTTCTCTTCTTCCGTTATAGAGTGCTGTATTAAAGAATATAAGCCTCAAATTCCTAGTTATAGTTCTGATGGGCCGCCAAACTACTCTAACCCAGGGAGTTTAAATTTGCAAAGACGGCTCTGGAAGTGACTGATAATTCCTTTTACCATATGTTGTGATATGACAAAGATCTTTTGGCATATGCTGTGATTATTTCCATCAATTTTCATTCTTTTATTTTTCTCTTTTTTTCCACATTTCCCTTCACTTTGTAAAAGTTTTGACTGACTCGGCCAAGGAAAAATGTTCTAAAATGCATACTCGATTCTTTTCACTCTATTATTATTGCTTAGCACAAAACGGGTCATTTTGTGTAAATATTCGAGAAGGTCGAGGAAAACATATCACCGTTTGTCGTTATTGTGATAGTTTTGTTTCATTTTCATGTACTAAATAAGCAGTGATTAAAGCCACAGACTAATTTAAAAAGCGTTTTGTCCTTCTTACAGATTCATATTTGTAACGGCCATAGAAAAAGGATATTTAAAAACATTAAGAATCATACACACAATCGTGAGTTATTCTTCATGAGAAATTAAAGAATATATAAATGTAAACAAAACTCACTATATCATGAAGTTATTAACGACGAGAAATTTAAGAAATATATGAAAATAAATCTTCACTTTGTAAATCGATACTGTTAATAAAATCTAATAAATAAAGCGAAACATTTAAGAGAAAAATATGCTCTCCAAATTTTCGGGAAACGTTCAGCCTCCGGAAAGGACCATTCAAAAAAAGAGAGAAGGGAAAGATTTAAGTATGAAGGCGAAGACTGTCGGACAAAATTCAATAAACTCTTCACCTTGCGCAATAGCCAGCTACCATAAAGAAGCGACCCCCTAATTTCGGCCGGCAACTCGATCTATAGATAGATAAAGATTGAGCGATCGGCAAATGTACAAAGTAGCTATCTTATAGCGGTCAAACCATGGGGCATCGCCGGCTCCCACTTCCAGCGGATCGATTTCTTATTACACACAGCCCTCAGGTCAAAGCCCTCGAGGTTTTCTTCTTTTCTTTCCTTCTTATACTTTCATCTCTTTTTCCTTCATCTTCAAGCTCCGGTATGTGAGGGAGACGTTCTTTTTCTTTGCTGCCGTCATTATTTTTTCCTTCCTTGCCATTCGTCGATTTCATCTACAGAAAAGTTGGTTATCGTTAAGACCTTCGTGCTCCAAATGGCGTGCGTGAGATGTGTTCTTTTGTTTAACGGAATGATTAGATAGTTGATGGAAGTAGTTCGGTTTGTGCGTATAAGAAGGAAAAGGCGTTTGTGCTTTGTCTTTTCTTTCATTTATGGTTGCCCCTGATGTAACCAGTAGTTGATGGTCAAGGTTTGTAAACCCTAAAACCTGGTTTAGATAAACAGTCAAGTTTAGACCAAGACGTGTTTTACTTTAATTTCGAACTTATGTAAAAGTCTGAATATAAAAAGGAAAGGGCGTTGGTGCTTTGTCTTCCTTTAGTTTAAGGTTGCCTCGGATGTAACCAGTAGTTG
>BGPR01001151.1:237943-252841 GCA_013235015.1 Araneus ventricosus | reverse complement strand
AGGTTGCCTCGGATGTAACCAGTAGATGATGGTCAAGGTTTGGAAACCTTAAAACTTAATTTATATGAACATTCAAATTTAGTTTCGAGCTTATACAGAAGTCTGTGCATAAAAGAGAAATGACACTCATGCTTTGCCAGGACTCTTTGGCTTACTTTCCTTTAAGATTGCCCCTGATGTAACCAGAAGTTGGTTGATTGCCATAGTTTGGAGACCTAAAAATCTGGCTTATACAAAGTGCCAAATTTAATCTCCGCCTGTTTAAATTTAGTTTCGCAGTTTTATGAATATATTTGAAACTATCTTTCTTAGGTTCCTTATTCTATAACGATTCAAAATGACGAGGTCCGTCCTGTAATAACCCTCATGTAGCTTTAAAATGGGACAATAGTTTAACTAAACTAAATTAAATCTGTGTAAAAATTTAATTTAATATTATTAAGACACAGATGTGCACGCTTATCAAAATTAAAGCAATTCATCCGTGTCCATTGATTGCGTGCATACGATTTTTTTTTTAAACGGAAGACAACATAGTTGGCATAAAATTCCATATGCATGACAAGGTAAGGGAGTTCATGCCTGCCCAGGTGTTCTTCTTCTCTAATTTAATGTTACCGTTGACAAGCGGCGTTGCTTGGGTTTAACAAATCAAGGCTCAAGTCAGAACAAGCTACACTTATCAGCATCGGGAGTGGACAAGGGAAGTATAGATGCTCCGGATTCCAGAAGGGGGGGGGAGGGGCTCTGTAAAGGCAATCTTTTTCATGTATTTTCATTTTTAAAGCGAGAATTTAGTGAATGAGACCAGGAATAATGCGCCCCGTACGCCATTTACTCTCGTCATGCCAGTCAAATAGTAGCATGTGATTGCATTAGGCATGTCGGATGAAGTGAGATATATGTGAGTAAAATCCCAAATATCCTAAGTGCGCGACCAAATCGGAAGCATAATAAAAATGTTTTCTATAGTGCCAGAAAGAGTTTGAAAATAACGAATATTTTGATGTACAACACGAGCGGATTCTTCAAAAATGTGTGAGAAAGAAATGTGACATTGGCACACTAGATAGACAGAACGCAGACTTTATCTGGCCGAATAAAAACTTACGAATTTCTCATTAACTACTACTCACTGACTGGTGCGTTTGCTTGTTTTGTTGAGAACATATAGCCCTTCAAAGTTGGAGTATTCTTTTGCAAACACCCTGTGTTATGGGAACATATTCACATATATGGGTATATATTATAGAATGGTTTCCTCAAAGTTGGCAAAGAAAATGGGGAATGTAAACCTAAAATACGCTGCGTGCCGTAAAACTTTTGATTGTATAATGGGTTCTATCGTCTCTATGTCCTCGATATGATTCAACTATTACCAAACTGCTTGTCAACCATTCTTGCTCAGTAAATAAATAACTTATTCCATATCAAGTTTTAATCGATTGTTCTCTAAGTAACTAACCGCCTTCGGCGACCAGCTGGTTCGCCGAGAATAATGGTTGATGATTTCAATTCATATTTTATTCAAGGTTTGATTTGCACGTTTTTATTTGCGAAATACTCATTATTGTGATAGATATTTAATCCATACCGTTCTTGAAGCCTTACTCATGTTCTGTTCACTATGTCCATGGTGTCAATTCAGGTGACGTTACTGACGTACGAAAAGCATATCTGAGGGTAAGATAATATGTAAGATATTTTATGACGTGCTGTAATTAATTGTGTTTAACATTCTGAATTCGAAAAGTAAAGTAATACCTCAACTCATGGATATTTTGTGAGCATGAATCGACTTTTTAATGCTTCTGCGATGTTACAGATAATTTCACTTTTTAGGGGAAAGAGGAAATGTCTAAAATTCAACTAATTCAACAATGTGCCAAGAAATTGAAATATGCTCATATAAATATAAAGAAAGTAAATAGAATCATTCAGCATCTGAATCGTACGTTTTTAATTGTAAAGCCTAGTGGTCAGCTTAAGTTTTATTACTTTTATTATCATATTCTGATTATATGGTTTTTATTTTGGCAACATTACGCGGAAGGCTATCGACGTGGATTTCAAGCGGGAGGAAAAGATGAAGCTTTTTACAGATAAGCTTAAGGTTATGTATGATATTTTAAAAAAGTACCTGGAATAAAATCTAGCTCAAACAGTTCTCGTGTTCGCAGACAGACAGAGCGCCTCCCCATACCTAAAGCACAGCGAGGTTCGAACCGACGGCCAACCGGACAGAAGGAAGGCGCGCTGGCACCTGAGCCATTTGGCCGCTCCACACAGACAGACAGATAGAATTCCCAAATTGTTGTTTTTCGGATTCTAAAACTTGGAGATTCATCAAAATCTCGAGGTCGAATTTTTTGACGATTGCAATACTTTCCCTTTGGATACTTGGTATACGAGAAAGTAAAAATCCCATTAATATAAAAAAAAACAAATAAATAAAATAAAAGTTGAGTTGCCATTAACATCGAATAAATATATTATAGACACGTTAGATTATTGAATTAACTTATCTGCACTTTGTCACCGATGCACAAAGAAAATATTACTTAAATTCTTATTTATCGTGTTTTCGAACATGCAAGTTGCCACTCGCCATTGTGCCAATAAAACGTTAAATACGTTTATTAGCTTGCAAATTATCATGGGTATAATCAAGTTTTAAGAAAGTTGCTGAAAGCGGAGCGCGCAGCAATCAAACTGACATCAATGAGTAAGTAATTGTTCAAATTTTAGGATGGTATACAAATAGTTTTTTCTGATAAGAGTTGTTGAAGTTTCCACCAGAAAACTTAGAAGTAATGGAACCAATAAACAACAGCTCGAAACCTTCACACAAAAAAAAGCTATTTTGGCAACTTTTCAGAGTAATTTTTTTATGAACTGCAACCCAGAACGTTTGGTTGCACAACAAACCGGCAATCATCTTACGTTATAAGGGACATGCATATGTTGAACTCTAAGAAAATCGAGAGCATTTCCAAATTTTTATTGGTTAATTCGGTGAAAATACCATTATTGTGATTAAAGATTATTTTAAAAACTACTTTCCCCTCAAAATTCCATTGGTAATAGACTAAAATATTTCAGATTGTAATAAAATTGAGGAAATGTGTCATAAAAATAGAAATCCATTGAATGAATTAAAAGTTATTTACGTCATCTGTGAATTGTTTATTTCAATCATAGCATAAGGAGTTGAATATTATTTGGTTTTAATGCAGTTTTGCTGTCTTACATTACGTCGTAGATTATTATTCGAGACTAAGAATCTTACGCATCTGTAAGAGAAATCTGTGCCTGACCTACAATATGTTTAGGCAAAGGTATTTATGTTCTTGTATCTAATAGCTGTAATGCAATTATCACCTGAGGCACATATTTCCCTCTATGACAAATTATATTTTTAAAAATGATATTCCTGTTTGAAATCCTTACTTCAAAAAATGTGTAAGATTTTAATCGAGCTGAATAGCTTCTGTATTCTCTACTATTGCTTAATTTAAGCTTTTATGTAGCATTCAAGAGTTAAGAATGAATTTTGAAGGATTATATGTTTCATCATGTTGCTGGAAACAAGGATTCAATAAAGATTGAGAATGGTGCAGAAAAATCACTACTTTTGTAACTGCTTATCGGAACTTATATTCTTCTCAGTGCGTCTTATTTATATTTTAATATTTTCCCCGTCAAATGAAATACAGCTATCTTGCTGTTTCTGCCAAGCCTGGGAAACATGGTTAAAACAATGCCTTCTCATCTTCTTCAAAATGGTCTCCACAGTTCCATGTAGAGTATTTCCTGTTACATGACAAACTGACGAAAAAGTGATTAGACTGTAGAAGTTAAATGTACAGTGTATCTACGAGATCATGCAGCAAAAAAAGAAGGGTGATAGTACACCGTAAAATGAAAATTAGTTACCACAAAAACTTATGGTTGCAATTCATTCATATTGCAGTGAAAAGGACATGTTTCTCGTCCATGTTCATCCTTTATTTAAGAAGAAAGGAAACTAAAGTAACAGATATATATAGTTCAATGATATACGTTATTCGTATCAAAGACTTCATTCGTATTAAGAGGAGCTGCTTAAAGTGTCATCTATGAGCTTTGTTGAAAAACCCATGCGGCGACAGAAGGAAACTTACAATATTTCTGAAGAAGAAAGGAAACTAAAGTAACAGTGATATATAGTTCAGTGATATGCGTTATTCGACCAAGGAAGTATTAAGAGGAGCTGCTTCAAGTGTCATCTATGAGCTTCGTTGAAAAACCCATGCGGAGACAGAAGGGAACTTACAATATTTTTGAAGACTTTTAGTATAGTATTCATCTAGCTACAACGATTCGAATGACAAAATCTTTGTCGAAGACCACAGGTGTTTGGAGTACAAACTTCTTTACATCTTCCCACAAGTCCGGTGGATTCAGGTGTGGGAAGTTTGGATGTCAAGCCACAGGCATTAGGTACATCCTTGGCTAAATACTTGTATATCTGTTTTGCTATGCTTTGCTAGATTAAGCCAGCTTGACCTCATTTACACTTGTACAATCACTGGATGAATTTTTAAGACCTAACAAATTCGATCAAGACGACGATCAACGTCATCCTTCAGGCAACTACCCCACTATCAGGAAATATCGGTAGGAAGTACATACAAAATTTTGAAAGAAAAACTTAATTTGTTTAGAGTTTTTGGACGTACATTGGATAGCCCATCAAGGCTTCACAGCAATCTACAATCCACTCTGTAGTTCAGATCTGGCCCCGTGCTACATTTTTCATATCCTACGACAAAAAAAAATATATAGAAAATACCAAAAGACTGTATTTTGCAATTAATTCCATTGCTCTAAGATAGTTAACCCTTTTACACATGAATTCTTTTTTTCATTTCTTAATTAGACGAGACATTTCTGTTTGGGAAATTTAATTCCGTTTCGATTCTCATAATAGTCTTAATGTTTAGTTATATTTCTTGCGCTTTAGTGTTTTAAATTAATTTCTGCCAATGACTTAATAGAGACATTTAATGTGACGTCACAATCACATGACAAACGTAGCTGCGCATGTCATCTAAGGTATAATTTCACGTTATTTCATGCTGAATTATATTGTCTCGTTCATTTTCCTCTTGGAAGATGTGCAGTGAGCTCCAAAATTAAATTTATTTGGAGTATTTGCCAAGGACCATGTGAACAGGAACTGTTTCCATTTCAGTTTTCAATGTCAGATGTTCTATAATTTGATGCCCATGTCAGACTCGACATTGTTATCGAGTGAATGAAAGATGTGAGAAAATTCTTATTTGCTTTAATTCTTATTTGAGAAAGGTGTAGAGATAAGAAAAGTTTTTGGATATTTTCATTCTTGAAGGGAAAAAGATTTTTTCGTTCCCATCTTATACAAAATTTGGCCATGTTTTTTTGGTGCTTTTATTTCATTTTTACCTTGTTCCTTATAACAAGCGACTCATTTTTCATTTTTAAAAAATTTCTCTCTCACATACGAAGATAAAGTATTGTAATAGTGAAATATTTCAAGCTCGATAGTTTGATGAATGACTTCGTTCCAGACTTCCTGAGTCTGAAAAAAAAATATTTTTTAAAATTATATCTGTCTGCGAATATGATAAGTTAAAAACGAAATGAGCTAGACCAGTTGAATTTGGTACGTGATCATTTTCCCAAAATCACAGATGTATCAAATTTTCAACTTGATATTTCAACAGGAACAGGCAATTTTCTTGAACACAAACTCAATTTTCTTCATTGTGTTATAAAATTAAGAAAAAAACGGGACAAATTTACGAAGATTTTCTAAAACTGCGTGTTCCTATTCATGTTGATTGAAAATAACGTAACTTTTTTACTTTCTCTTATAAGGAATATTCGAAGAGAAAATATTGTAATCGTCAAAATATTTGACCTGAAGATTTTGATGATCATGATGTTTTAGATGTCCCTGAGTCTGAAAAACCATTTTTTTAATTTCATCAATCTGTTTGTGAACACAATAACTTAACAATAGAACGAGTCAGACAAATGAAACTTAGTATGTGGTCTCCTCACACAAAAATTGTAGATCTATATCAAATTTTGTAAGAAATCTGTCAAAGGGAAGTTTGCCTTTCTGTCAGTTCGTCTATCTGTGCACATGATGACTCAAAAACACAATGGTGTAGATCAAGAGTTCCCAACCTTTTTTTCCCTCGCGTACTCCTTGATTTGTTGTTTTATTTTCGCGTACCCCCTACTGTCATGCCCCTCTCTCCAATCATGTGTCAATGCAAATAAGTTTTTTTTATCAATAATGTTAAGGGCTTAGTTAAGCCTAAGAGTCAATGACTTGAATTAATAAGCTTAATTGATAAGTCTAAACTAGAAAATAAAAAACATACAACAGCGGCGCCCAGTGAAGCTACAGCTTTTGCGAAGACATTGAAGTTCATGCATAATCGGGGCAGGTGAAGACAATATATCAACTATTTACCAGGTTTCCTTTATCTTTCTTTTTTTCTTATTTTGAGCCTAGGCTTTAGATTTGCACAACTTCCACTTTTACTTTTCTCACGAATTTAGAGAAACAATTTTTTTTGTGTCCTCCATTACCGACTTAGATTTCGCGTACCCCCAGGGGTAAGCCTCTGGTCTAGATAAATGAAATTTGGCATATGGTTTTATTTCCAAAATTAGATTAGTATCAAAATTTAGGCCAAATCCGTCAAGGGATTGACTGCCTGTCGATCTCTCTACTTTTGTGTATATGAACGCGGTAACTAAAGAACGCAACAAGATAGGTGGAGGAATTTTAGTGGATACCCACAGTGGCCCCACCTACCCAAAAAGGGTGTAAGGCAAAAAGGCCACCGGGGAAAGTGAAAATATCCCCGAAAGCACGCCGAGGAACGACGGGCCCCAGCCCAAAGGACAAGATTTATTGAGTCAAATTAAAATATGGTTTACAAGCATTGCCCAAAACAGGGGCAGTAATTATTTACAATGAAGGAGTATAAATAGGGTGCTGGACACAATACAAAAACAAAGGTGCTGGATACATACAGGTAGCTGAACCATATTGGACTCAATTTACAAAGTGAGAACAAGAATACCATGTGATAAAACAACAATACAAACAATAAATACAAAATAAAATATTACAACTAGACGGTGATAGGGGGCCGGCGGAAGTGGCAGTGCCCATAACGCGTTCCGCGCCGGATGCGGTGAAGTGCAGGAATTTTAGTGTATAATATTTACACCAAAATTGCAGACCTATGTATAACTTTGAACTAGACTTTGGTCTAAAGTAGACTTTAGTCTGTTTGTCTGCCCGTGTGTATGTGAGTAGATAACTCAAAATGCATAAAGTCTAATAAAAGAAAAGTGTCAGTGGAGAATGCAGGATTTGGGTCGGAGGGGCGCTAAGGTCATAAAAATTTCGTATCGTCATGACGAATGTCAAACCTTGTTGCTTATGTAAATGAAAACACTTTAACTTTACAGACTTTACCCACCTGACAATTAGAATCATAAAGAGCATTACAATACAGTAGACTCTTTCTAATCCAACACACATGGGACCGGACACCTGTCAGATTATAGGGAGTGTCCTGACTATAGAGGGTGAATAGAAAAATTATGTACTGAAAGGGGGGGGGGAAGGTTTCAAGTTTTAACAGGAAAGAATGACTCATCGCCAAGTAACATGTTCCACAGTTCCGTCGGACTAGTGGGAGTGTCGGAGTAACGAGTGTCGGATTAGAGAGAATCAACTGTACTTTCGATAATTTAATAAAAACTACAATGAAATACCTAGCCAAAAAATGATTTCGACCTTGTCAATGCTTCAAGTACATGTGGAATGACTAGAAAAGTATGAAAATTTTCGAGCCTGTCAAGCCAGAAAGAAATGTTGCAACGTTTTTATTATTTTTTTTAAAAGGGAAATTAGGAACAAGCAGTTGTAGTGATTTTAAATAAAATTGAAAATTCTGGTTTAGCTCTGGGGGTTCTGGTTTAACTAACCCCCCTGGATTCGCCACTGAAAAGAGTTACGTCGTCTGGACACCCGATTGGTCAGCTAGAATAGATCGAAAACTCAGAGAACATTCGATTCTGTTCAATTTATGACAAAATTGAACACGGAACGCACCATGCTGTATAAGTATAGGAGAATGTCGAAGGGACAACATTCCCTCTGGTTTGTAATTCCATTTATTTTTAGTGATACCGCTCATATTTATGGAAAATATCATGTACATTTTTAACCATTGAATTTATTTCACTGTCCATTACTGCTCAATTTCAAGAAAAATATCTGATTTATTTTTAGTCATTAACGAGTTTTACGAGCTTGTGAATGAAATGAAAATAAAAATAAATAATCAAATGAATATATTTAATGCAGTTATTGTAATTAAAATTAAAAATATTTTTTAAATTGTGCTGAAATCAGAAAATAATTGGTCGGTAATCGAACTGCTATTATTAATTTGGTGATTCTTTTAAATTTAGGATGGAGTGTTGTTTTAATATTTGCCATAGTTATCCCTAGAAAGTGCTAAAGTTACAAAATAAATTAAAAAAACCCATCAAACAGGGAGAAACCATCAAAAGAAAAGGCAGTTTTTGATACTTTTTTGGGGGAATTTTTATGGATCTTAATGGAGAATGTTTGATTGCACACAGACAGAATCATTTTTAACCACATATTGTGACAATTCCCTGTGGAAGTATACTGGAAAGTTTAGGGGAGTGTGCTTCCATTTTTTTTACTTGTGTGATTTCTATTTTTGTACAGTTCTTACACAGGTGTACAAACGAACGCACAAGGCCCCGTGTTTCTGAAGATCCCACGTCACTGACTGATTTTGCAAAAAGAAAATTTATTGCATTTATTTAATAAAATCAAAATTTGTCGTCGAGTTTTGCCTTCTAAGATCACAGTATTACATCATTAATCAACCCTTTTAAGACTAATTTTTTAAAAATTGCATTCATTTGAATGCATTTAGATCTCTCTTCAGTCTCGGAAAGTATTGAAATTATTTATTTGAATTGCATCCAAATTTGCTACTTCTCTGCAAATTATATAGACTTTACCAATTACAGTCGCATCTGCAGAAAACTTTTTCTTAAGATTGAAATTAATAAAAATTTACTTAAGATATTGCATTATTCAAGAATGATTTACTTCCATAACCATTTTATCTATCGAATCCGAACTAACCAAAAAACTAAATTATGATGATGTTACCAAAGAATTTGCTATTAAACATGTAAGGAAATGAAACAAAAGTCGCATATTGTAAACTTATTCTAATAAGTTGCATACCAAGTTGCATTTTATAAGTTTATGAAGCAATTACTTTTGTTATTTGATTAATTAACTATTCTTTTGTATTATTGAAATCTTAACGTATAATGTTATCATTTTCAAGTACTCCTTAAGTCCTTGCTATAAAAAATTGTGCATTGTAATAAATAGCAAAATACAATAAGTTATTTGTACTAGATATGTACGAAATTGTTTCGAGGCCCTGCAAGTCAATTTTACACCAGCCCCAACTTTTTTTCTGGCCGGCCCTAGTGCATAGACGAATCTTTCTCACTCGCAATTACTACAGAAGACTGATAGTTCAAAGTGACGTAAAATATCCTTTCTTTCTTTACATTTTAAACTTAACCGCTTGCCTTAAGTGACTACGCCGTAGACAGACCATGATATGTCTTTCGCTATCGCCATCTAGTGTCACTGAATGTCTGAAATCAACCAATGCTGGCATAAAACATTTATTAAATGTTTTTGGCTATAACTTTTTCGCTTTATAAAGAATTTTCACACCGTAAATGCATTGAGATATATAACATCTTAAATATAAGTAAGTATCCATAGATAACAATTCTACTTCAGAGCAAAATACAGAAGCTAAACCTTTAATTGAAATTAACCCAATGTTTTTAATGCACTTACGGGAGGAGGTAAAGACTACCATTCTTGTTATCTAACTCATTTTTTAAAAAATAAACCACATCCGCAACTTTAATATTGTAATTTATTTAAATTCAAATAACATGATTTTATTTATTTTCCTATTTTTGTGAATCACAGAAAAAAAAAACTACAGAAATATTTCGATTTCACTACAATTAAGTTGTTTATTTTATATAAGCAATTACTAGAGTAAACGGTAATTTTTCTCTTCCAGATGAGACATTTCCCGTTTTCTTTTTCACCACGAGAGTTACTACTAGGTAGTCATAAATTATTGAACCCATTTCTAAAATTAATAATAAAAAAATTATAATGTAGAAACTTTTTTTAAATGAGAGAGTAGCTCAAAAAGTTTTTTTTTTCAGATAGGTAACGCGCCGTTCTGGCGCATTAAATCTGCGCAATCCAACACAAGTGTCAAAATGGCTACCGCGCAGCAGAAGGAACGTCTCTGGTTCCACGAAAGCAAATTAATTGTAACAGTTCAAAGAATTATTCGGTTAGAGTATCGAAATTGTCAGTCCCCAAGAATTCCATTAAGCGTCGGTATGAGAAATTAAAGGGAACAGGAGAAGTGCATCAGTGAGGGAGACTTTCATTCCTTAATTGTTCATACCAATGCTTGGTGAAGTTCTTACTTGGAGAATGACTATTTCGATACTCTAACAGAATAATTCTTTGAATTGTTTGTTTTCGTGGAACCAGAGATGTGCCAGACGTGCCTTCTGCTACACGGTAGCCATTTTGAACTTGCTTTGGATTGCGCAGATTTAGTGCGCCGTAACGGCGGGTTACCTATCTGAAAAAATGTTTTGAGCTACTCTCTCATTTTCAAAAAAATGTTTCTACATTATAATTTTTTTATTATTAATTTTAGCAATGGGTCCAATAATTTATGACCATCCAGTATTTCCAAGGTAGCAACGTTGTCATTTCTTTGTCACACTCTATGGCTTTATAGCATACAGTGTGAATTTTAATGAATCTATAGCTTTGAACTGAAGTGACTTCTCGGAGCCTCACTAGATGTTTCCATGTTTGCGTGCAATGAGAAAGGGCATAAAAGAAAATTGCTTTACGTAACTTCTACCCTTTTTCAATATATCTTCCAAGCAGTCATATACAACCAATTATTGTATTTTTATTCCTAAAAATTGGTATTTATGAGGAAAAAAGGCAACATTATTTCTACAGAAGTGGTCTTCAACATTCAAAAACCGATATAAGCTTTCTAGAGCAATAGCGAAAGGCCTGATAAGAAAACGTGAAAGTTTTGCTTATGTTCAAGATGATAAAGTCGACTAGGCTGAGCTGCTGTGTTACCTCAGAAGGTTTTTCGCTTTGAAAACATGATTCTTTACATTCCCGTTCTATGTTCTTTTCAGTAAAAGAAAGTTTTTAGATATATCTGCAACGTCTCAAAAGTTATTACAGTTCATAAATGTTGGTTAAATAAAACGCACTCTGTTAAAAAGACACGAACACTTTAGATTCAAAAGCAACAACAACATCAAACATTTATCTCTGAATTTGATGGTTTAAGATAATTTGTTTATGAGATTTATTAATGCAACAGGGCCGCATTGGCCTAGTGATAATTTCTGTGCCTTGAGGCCGGAACCCGATTCCATTGCATATCCACCGTATACGGCCTGTGTTGGTGTGGTGCCCATAACCCACTTACATCGACTCACCCATAGGAGTCCACAAGGAGGGACGGACGCTGATGTGGTTCGGAAGTTTGGAGAGGGGGTGCCAGCTCAGGTGTAAAGCAGCTGTAAAGCTCTCCCACAATCCAGGATATCATAGAAGGATTAAACACATTGAAATAAAGCACTTCTTCAGAAAGTAATGGAAGGCAAGCTACATGTTGAGCAAGTATCAACCGAAAGACAACTTGCTGATATCATGACCAAGCCACTGACCAAACCAAGGTTATTGATATGGTGTCAACATATAGGATTGATGTAATCTGTTCAGTATTAATTTGTCAAAAACCCAATAAACAAGGGAAAGTGTTAAAACTAGTAATTCAGTGTGTTAATTGTATTTTGACAGCAGTTATAAGTTATTAGTATACAACTCAACTTCAGGTTGCTAAGATACTTGTTCTTAAGTTTGTTTCATTTAGTTAAAAATTTTCCTTTCTCATCTTGCTGTGTTAACTAAAGTTTTAATAAAGGTATTCTGTTAAAAATCATCGTTTTATGATCTATTTTAAACAGGTTATGAGTTATTTTAAACAGTCCTTGTCATCTCACCACGGTTCAAAATTACGAGGTCCGCCCCGCAATAGCCCTTAAATTGCTTCAAAACGGGACCTTAATATAACTAAACCTTACTGAATGCATCAAATAAGATTGTTCTGTTTTAGGATATCCTAATCCTTAATATAGAACAAGGAACTAGAATGTTTCCTCAGTTTCGCTTTAGTATATAAAACACACTTAACGTAAAATTGAGTTTTGTTGCTGACACACACACAGAGAGATGTTTTTCTTTTTCCTATTTGTATCTTATTTTCTTATAATTTCGCAGGTCGTGCTGGCTTATTCTACTTTTTGAGGTCGGAGAATTCTGGAAATTAGAGACCCGATTACATTGAAGATCCCCTGTGCTCGTTTGCATGTTAAATTTGTCCGTGAGGCAAAAGTTTTCACAATGGTGCCGTGTGGAGTTTGAAGATTGATGTGCCGTCTCAGTGGATATCCACTTTATCTGACCACGCCTCAAAACTGAGGCGTTGTGAATTAGAGAGAAACAAACCACAATTTTCGCTATAATGAGCCCGTTATAGGTCCAACTAAGGATATTTTTAAGCGCAGGAGAACGAATCTATTTATATAAAAGAGGAAAGTATGTGTCTTTGTTGGTTTTTTGGTCTTTATGCACGTTCACACCGTTGGACTTACACGACTAAATTTAGCACAGTGATGGATTAGCACAAGAGGGAGCTAACGCCGTAAAAATCATTTTAAAATTCGAATTAGATTTTTAGTGCTTTAATTAAACAACGAAAATGAAGCTATTTTTAGACATTTTTCGCAGCTAACTTCTGAAATACTTATGGCACGAAAATTATTTTTGCATCACCTGAAAGAGAGGAAAAAATTATTTTCTTAATGATACCAATTTAATTGTACAATTTTTTTCTCTAACTGGAATTAACGTTTCAAAATTCTTTTTAATCTCAAATTGAAACAATGCGTTTATTGTTATAAAATAAAATTCAAACTAATTTATTGTTTCATCAAATCCTTTATTTACGTGTTTTTACCTCTGTTAAAGCAAAGAAAATATTGCTTTTTTGGTCAAGGTAGACTCCTTACTGCCGCTGTTATTTCGTAGCACGCACTTAACTTCGTTTTTATTTCGTAGCTTTTAATATACACTCAAATATTCAATGACGTTGGTTTAGTTACTAGGCGATGTTTCGTTTAAATTTCACAAATTTTTGAATGATCCTAATCAGTGTGCGGCGGACTATATGAGTGTCTATTTATTTTTATATTTTCTATATTTTGAAAGTTTGTTTCAGGCGTGGTAACGTTGTTTAAAAAGAGTAGAAAAATGCTTTTTTCATATTTGAGTTTCAGTTTGACTTTATTTATAGTATTGAGAGAGAGAGTATTTATATTTAGTTTATAGAGTAGCAAACATATCTTAGAGTGGCCGTACAAGTAATAATTTACAGAGAATTTCAAACACCCGGATAGGTTTTGAAAAATTGGGAAAATTGAACTAAAATCATGCCTCCAAAGAAACGAGATTCCTTTGATAAATCTTCAATCGGAAAAAAAGAACCATTCATTTAAATCATACTGTTATAAGGTGATAAAAGGCTATATTTGAAAGTTTTAATTCAATAAGAAAGGATTCAAAGAAGAATTACGTTTGTTAGGGAAAGTTGGTGACAATAATTTTAAGGGAGAAAAAAACAGGAGACCGGTATATGAAAAAATATGGATTCCGAGCAACTTCGGGTTTTTAGCTAGTTTAATATAAACTGAATGTACATATCGTCGATACAAAAGCAAACATTCGAATGTTTCACAGTTTGCCTTTATAGCGACGTTATAAAATGTTTCAAAATTTAATTAACTGATATTTATTCTCAAAATATTAAAAAAGGTTACTGTCATCAAGAATACACAAGTGTCCGACATTGCGAAGTTCTAGCGTATAGGGAATCCAACCGAGTAAGTGTAAAATCGATTACAAAATTCCATCTTTACAAACATGATATAAGACAAGTTTAATGGAAGTGTCTAAAAAACAAAAACAATGTTATATGTGTTATATATCATCAGTTTTTTCTTTTGGAATCAATATATACTTCAATAAAATCTCAAAATGGACACTTTAGAGGATCCTGAAAGAATGCTGACATTACTTATATTTTATGTATATTCTTCTAAATTAAGAAAAAGAAGATTTTGTAATCAATTCCATTATGCATATAATCTTTAAGCCTCTTCCCCTGTGAGCGGTACAGATGGACTACCAGAGGATTTCTGCTCTTTAAATAGGGATTATAGTCAAGGAAAGCTCAAATTAAGAGTACGGAGAATTAGTGCTCTCAGTTAAATAATCCCGAACATGATCCTAATGTATATGAAAGTAAATGATATATTTGAACAGATTTCAGTTTCAGAAACTAATAATCGACAATCTGAGTATTAAAACTCTACATTTAAAACAAAATTTGTCTAATTTTATGGAACTCTTTCTGAAAACGTAGAAATGCGTATGACGTCATTTTTATGTACCATCAATTGAATGGCTACAATAGATAAGGTTTCTTCGAACCATGTGAATTCCATTATTGAGGTTTGAAGCGGATTGAATTCTTTAATTATCCTGTAAATGAAACCTTGATTGTAGAA
>BGPR01001151.1:212153-237933 GCA_013235015.1 Araneus ventricosus | reverse complement strand
ATTTTTTGAAGATTGCTATCATGCTGTTTTCACATTCTACAGGTGTATTGATGTCATTTTTATGTACCATCAATTCAATGGCTCAATACAGATAAGGTTTCTTCGAACCATGTGAATTTCGTTATTGTGGTTTGTCGATTCAGTTCTTTAATTATCCTGTAAACGAAACCTTGATTGTAGAAATCACATATAAGTTTTTTAAAGATCGCTATCATGCTGTTTTTACATTATAAAGGGGTATTTACGTAATGAGTGAAGAAATTATAAGAGTCAAGTCAAGCCACATTAGAGGTATATAAAATCCACTAGGTGAATAAATTTTAATCATTTATTTAAAAAATTAATCAACTTATCAAAATTACTAAGTTATTATTATTATCGAAAGCTCCCAGCATTTCGATATTATTGTGGCATGTGGTTTCTGCAATCAACGATGCAAATAGTTTATGGCATTATTAATAAAAGTCGTATCAAGAAAAAAACTTCACAATGTAAAAGTCTTCTCTCAGAGAGTTATAGATAGTGCAGAAACACAAATTATCAGAAGAAATATGGAGGGAGGTCATATAATAACTTTCTCAATATACCAGTTCCTAGCGGATGTAACAAGCAACAAATGCGAATGAAATTCGAGGTGCAGATATTTCAAAGTATTGTTAGAGAATGAGGGTAAAACAAATTACGGGAGGCTGTCTTTTTCAAACAGCTGCTGATGTTAAAGGCGTAGGACTACTTTACTCGCGTGACACTTTTCCGATTTTCAATTTTTTTGTAACTTCTATTGTTACCCTTTATCTCTAAAATAAGACATTAGTTATGTTTTTAACACATGTAGTTACCGAGATATAGAGGATCTCCCATACAACGTTTTTTGTGACGTTTTGGCGTGTGAATCAAATTCCTTCCTGAGCCCCAATGGGAGGGACGTAGTCCTACGTTAAAAAAAACCTCGAGCTTTCACGACTTTGAAATGCTGTTCTCATTTTTAGTATTGCTTTTTGATCGGCGCAGTGAACGAACTGTGAATGGTATTAGAACGATGCCCAAAGCGCGGAAAACGCCGGCGTAAGACACAACGTAAAAATGTGGAAACAACCAACAACGACATAGAACCGACACAAAAGCAAAAAAAAAAAAAAAAAAATTAGTTTCACATAAGCTCCCCGTGCACAACTTCAGACTCGATGAAACATTGCGTATTATTGCTTTTGATGCGGGTATTATTTATTACTCAGGCTTTAATAAAATCAGTAGAATATTTCTTTAGTTTACATGAAAGTATTGAACATGTAACAAGAGTACTTTCTCACCGAAATAATGTCTGGAAAAGGGAAAAAATTTCCTCTAGATGGAAATTCGAAAATATTGCCTTTCGTTGGAAAAGTTCATTGCAAATCCTGTTAACAAAGTTTATCAATAGCACAAAAAGTCTCTCAAAGAGATTATAAGTTGCATTATTGTTATTAGTTAAATGTTTAAACCAAGCCTTTTAAAATGTTATTTGATGATTTGTTTGGATGAAAGTGTTTGATATGAGTGCAGTTAAAAAATATATATTATTAAAAATATATTACACTAGCTGCCTTCGGCTACCAGCTGGATCGCCCGTTTAAATTACTTTTTATTTTTGTATTTGATATTAATTATAGCATTACTCGTCGCAGTTTCAGCCACGATAACTCAGCAAAGATGAACAAAAAACTGAATAATTTATTGTATTTGACAGATAGTAAAATATTTAAAGACGTAAATTCTAAAATGCCAGCGATACAATTCTGTATGATGCATCGCAGCTAACGAAACTTACCAACTGAGTTTCAAATAACTTTCACTCAATCCATCTATCAATCATCGGTAGAATGATTAACGCTGAATATGGTTGCGAAAGACGAACATGCTGGAGGCCCGTGTGAACTAGTAGGTACAAAAAGTGAGGCGGAAAAAATTCGTAGACATCTAAAAGACCCGGGATTATAGGAGGTAGACAATAAAATTTAAAAATTAGTTAGTTTTCCCGAACACTATTGCTTTTTTGTAATTCTTAGTTTCAGGCTGTAATTTCTAGTTTCTAATAACAAATAAAATGAGTTATCACTTGAGGAAATTCAAGTTTGGCGACAGTACTGTACTCTTAAGCCTAACCAAAATTTTAATAAAAAATTACCTATAATGCAATATACAAAAATTTGAAAGCGTTTTCATGCCTCATAATTTTAAAATGTCGGGAAAGCATGAGACTAAATGCTTGAAGAAAGGACGAAAATCATTTCAGTATACCTCACACACAATAAAAACAAACAAACCTGAAATCAAATATCTGTTGCCACGCTTTATAAAAATATTACTTTGAAGCAGGTGCGATAAAATAGTTCAGCAATGCAATGAATATTAAAGAGAAAATTCTGCTTTGGTGTTAATTTCCCAAGAAAATAATTTATACTATCACAACCGTAACAATTGCAAAAGTGCGTGAATAAAAGATTTGCTGAAATAATGAGATGGTTTGAATTTTATTTACAACAATAAAAAACATTGTTACAATTCATTAAAAAACATTTTACATTACAATTCATTTTAAAACATTCTGAAATATTAATTAAATTTGAAGAAAATGTAGCATGGAAATAAGATTGGTATCATTGAAAAGCTAATTTTTTTATCTTTAAGATGATATAAAAATGTTTTTTTACGATAATAGGATCCGAAGTTATTTCGGAAAAACGTTAAAATTTAAGGTAATTTTTAAATAATTTAAATTCTAATTAAAATTTCGAAAAATCCTTTCTTAATGAACACCTACTCCCCAAGAAGCAACCGCCTGCCAAATTTCAAGTTTCTAGTCCCAATGGTTTGGCAGATTTCGTGATGAGTGAATCAGTCAGTGAGTCATGCTATTCGCCTTTTATATATAAAGGTTATTATAAAAATTAAAGTGACTATAGCATAATATGATAATCTTCTCAAATAAATTACGAAAAAGGGAACGAGTTCGAAAACCACATTTTTATATAGAAATACAGCTGCAAATACTGCTTTCATACGAATATAGAAAAATTAGTTTGGTACTGTTATTTATCCATTTGTGTTTGGTACTGCAAAATTTTCAGTTACTTTATAATGTTTTACCATCTCAATCACGTAGCATTTTTCAAGCACGTTTCGGTTACTTTTAAAATTCTTTTCACCCATCTATAAAACACATATACTATGTTAATATATTACAACCTAATCTTGGGTGAAATATAATATTTTAAACATTCTTCCTTATTTTTAATTTAATTCCCCTGTTTGCGTTAAATAACCTCTGTAAACCAAAATTTTGGGGCAAGGTTTTATTCGGGCATATTTTTCCCAACGAGTTAAAAAAAAAGGATGAATAATTCTTAGATCCCAAAAGGTGAAGAGTCTCATTTTCTCCTAATTTCTGAATCCAAAGGTAGAAGGATGGAAAAATGGGGGAGATCCGGCTTTCTTTTTTCCCTCGCGATATTTTTTAAATTATTGATTTCGGAAAACCCACTTATGCAGATGCGTTTTCTCACGTAGCTCTGGAGATACGTGGGTGAATTCATGAATGGTATATAAACGCAGGCAGTTCGTACTACAGCTGTGGGCGCGGCGCTACTACTACCACCACTACTACTACTAATCAAGCGAATGACGTCAGAAGCATCTCTGCATACTTCTCTGGCAGCCCGGATTGCGCCGAGGGGTTGCCGGAATTAAATGCGGAAACTAGGAAAGTCGCCAAGTTTGACTGATTGCCAGAGTTTGGCGTTCATGTTACATTTGATTGCAGGACTTGAAATGTCAAGTGTGAAGAATGAATAGAGTTGCAGTTCTCAATCTTTTAGTCTTCGGGACTCAACTTTAGGGATTAGTTTTAATCATGCTTCCCTTTCAACCATTTTTGTGGAATTTCGCCTCTCATGATTTGTTACAAAAATACGGCGCCTACCTAATTTGAGTGATTTTATTTCCAGAGCTCCTCTTGTTAACTTTTTTAGTTTTCTTAAAAATATTGGATTTTTTAAAATCATATTTAACTTTATTTAGCCATGCCTTCGGGTGGCTTCTTTTCATTGGCATGTTTCTATCATAGCTTCGTTTCTTTCTCTTCAGAACGATTTTACAATATTCGGCACTTGGATTTCGAGAGCAATTTTATACTTCGATTTTATTTATTTCTTTAGACTGAATATAAATGTTTTAGTACCATGAATGTGGCGCAGCACAGCCAAAAATGACTTTTTCGCCAAAAAACTCAAACTCAATTCGCAAGATTCGTATTCACAATCTACATTGAAAATAAAGAGCATAAAATATATTTTTTTGATCCATTGTCTATTCTTAGTTAATAGTTATTTGCGTCGGGGAGGGCAGGTGGTTGAATATCGCTAAATTCGGGTCGCGATTCACTCTCTATCACAGTGTTTGTCGTCATTGTGATGTGTTGAACATTACGTTAGAATTCGGATGCAATTTCAAACAGTTGTAATTTCGAGTCGCGATTTACTCTCAGTCACAGTGTTTGTTGTCATTGTGATGTGTTGAACCTTGTGTTAGATTTCGGATGAAATTTCAAACAGTTGTAAATTCGGACTCATATTTCATTCTGATAATAAAGTGCGTGAAAGATCTTTTTGGATCCACTGCTTGTTTTGTCATTAAAATTTTTTGTCGAAGGGTGGTTGAACATCGTAAAGTTTAAGACCCGTTTCCAACATAGGCCTTGTTTGATTCCTTTGTGTTAAGTTAAGCCTCGTGTTAAAGTTCGTGTGCAACTGCAAGTAGTCGCAAATTCGTATTCACATTTCACAATGAAAATAAAGTGAGTGCAAGATCTTTTTTTGATCCACTGCCTGTTAGGCGTTAATAGTTATTTTTGATGCGATGGGTTGGTGTTGAGTATCGCTAAATTCGAGATTCGTTTTCTCCGAAAAATTACCGTGTTTACCATCATTGTGTTGAAGCCTTGTTTGAAGTTCAGGTGCAATTTCGAGTAGTAAATTTGTAAGAATTTGTCATCAAAAGAATCCGTAGAAGTTGATGTGCCTTGATAATTCTTTTCTTTTTGAAATTTGACTTAAGAATTACTTACTTTTCAGAAGTACTGCAACCAATGGCTTCACTAGAAGCCTGTGTGAGAGCTTTCGCGCTATGCTATTTTTTTAAGAAGCCCTGGTTTTAAACATCAAGATAAATTTTCTGACCTCTGTATTGCACGTTGGTTTAGTTTTAGTTATATTGACGTCCTTTTTTGAAGCAATACGAGGGATACTTTGAGACGGAACTCATCATTACGAATCGTGATCAGAGGAACACCTGAACCTGCACCCCCCTCCGAAATTCAGTGCAGCATCAGCGGCAAGTTGTTTAACCCGCGACAGATTTAACGTGTATCCAATTCTCATTCGGTCTTTCGGGGATTCGGGTCTCGAACCTGTTACGTTCCGGTCACGAAGCCGAAACTCCGCAATGACGCCACTGCAACTGTGCAACGTTGGATAATGTTATTTAAATCAGCGGTCATTTATTAATTATTTAAGCCTCTTGACTTTCGTGTAAAGTTACGCAATGTGGCGCGGTTTGTATTAAGCTTCACATGATAGTGTACAGAACAGAATATGCTTTTTAAACCTCTTTCTTTTGACCAATTTGGTTTAAAATTTAATATAAATCTTTTATCTTATTGTTGAAATTACTTACCAAATTTTATTTATTTGGCTTGCGGTGATATGTTATGTGTTTTTGAGTTAACGTTGTTGGCACGCACGTGGACAATCAAATAGGCAGTTTGCCCGTTGACGGATTTAGTCCAAATTTAGACACTAAAATTTTGTTGTCCGATTTAGCGATCTAGTTTATAGTTTTCTTGAGTTATCGCGTTCACATACACACGGATAGACAGATAGGCAATCAACCCACAGACAGATTTGTTCCACAATTTGACACATATCTACAAATCTTGTAATAAAGCCATATGACATACAATCTAGCTCATTGTGTGTTTCGGATGCTCAGAAACAGACAGACTAATCTGAAATACGCAATGTTTGTTCACAAACAGACGGACTGATAGACATAATTCCAAAAAAAATGTTTTTTCGGACCAAGGAAGGTCTATTTTTGACGATTGCAGCACTTTCTCCTCTTATACTTCATATACGAGAAAGTAATGAAAATATTATATGCCGACAGGAATCATAAGATTTATCACTGTGCCCCCTACAAAATGAATGGGTCTTATTACAGCGTTTCTCGTATCACCCCATTAATAGGTCATTAATAGTCCATCCCATTAATAGGTTTCTTGGAGGTATCTGTGAACCAGGTCTTTCTTATTTAGTCAAGTTAATCCAAAACCCAAACACTAAACTCTCAGGTTTATAATTTATATACCTAGAGTGACTAGTTCCTACAGAAATATGTAAGGTTATCATTAAAATTATGTCGTGAGGTGCTTTAGGAATTACAGATTTGTTTGCTGAAATTTTTCACTAATTTCAGTGATTGCAACGAAAGATATTTTCTTGCTTTTCTGCAGAATTTTTTTATACATTTCTCAAACGTAAGGTATATCTGTTTAAGCATGCTGAGCACGAAAAAAGAAAACATCATAATAAACGAATTTATTTTCAATTCAGACTGCGTGCAGTATAAAAGGACACGCCTGTTTTCCATGAGGTGGCGTGATTATAATAATAAGCAAATTAAAAAAATCTGTACAGTAGTCAGATGTAATTAATTATAATTCAACTTTGTAAACAAATTTTTTGTGATTACATCAGAATTTTAAGAAATATATGATTTCGAAAAAAAAATTAAGAAAATAAATACAAGTTGGCCATAAAATAAAATGAGATGATTGGAGCCCCATTCCCAAATCTGTGTTGAGCCAAATGTAACCGAATTAGTCTAAATACTATTCCGAATATAAGATTTCGATTTATGAAAAAAAGATTTAATTCCAATTTTCACCATCAACTGCAGTATAGCGCAGTACACATAGTAGCATAGTCAATAAATCGAAAGAAGTACAGTCCACTACGTATTTTAATTTTCTCAAATCTTTAAAATATTAGCTCAAATTTAATTCAATAAACTATTATTAGCGGCCGCGCAGGATTCTTGATAGCTTAGAGACAAACGTCTGCACATTGGTATAGTGTGGAATATTGGGAAACAATGCCTGAAATCAAGAGTCGTTCTTTTCATCTGATCGTTGTTTAAAATTACAAGGTACATACCAAAAAAAAGTCCTCTTGTAGCTTCAAAACGGGGTGCTAATCTTGCAACGAACTACAGTAAAATCAATGGTAACCCGCACCCAGCTAACCGGCAATATAAATTTAAATCCCAAATTTAGGCATGAGAGGTAAGAAAAAGGGTAAACAAGAAAATTATTGAGACCCTGATCTTTAATTTTAAAAATAAGCTTTTATATAGTTTCCATTACATAAGTCCATTTCTACTGCAGAAGTAAACTAAATAAGAATGAATGGATGCCAGTATCTCTGGTGTCAATCATTCATCCGAAGGGGCCAATAACTGATTTTGCACTATTTATTCTCAATATTGTTACAAACGTGGAAAGTCGTTTCCCAGCAATGTGAACCTTATGGTTGAGAAGAGAGTTTTACAGGGGTAAGTTTGGGATGACGGGCACCAGCCACGTCTGGACCCCTGACCTGAGAAATTTGCCGACTTTGGCGACGAAATATGGGATCTCAAAGGTGCTGGAATCTTCTCGATATCTCTATTAGAAGAGGAGATACGCTTGAATGTACTGGATGATTCCATGTGACGTCACGGCCTGCCGGGAGAGAGTATATAAGGAGAACGCTTGGATGAAGGGGAATGTTGATTGACTGGGACCGCCTTGGAGCTCGAACGTCTTTGGTGTTCTATCAGCTGTGCGAGCTAGTAAGCTGTTACACGCTTATCGGTATTGAATAGTGTTGATCCGCTTTAACGACTTTAGGTTTCGTCTGCAGTGCGAGCTAGGAAGCTGGTGAGCTGAGTGCTATTGAAACTGCTGTTATTGTCGTTATTAGTTATTTGCTGACTGTTTGTGTTGCTAAATCTCAAAGTACTGAACTGTTATTATCTGTGAATTGTTGTCTGTTTACGTTGCTAATTTGTGTAAGATCTATTGTTTCCTGTTACCTGTGCTACGTGTTTTCCTGCATATTTGTGAATAAACCTTCATTATCCATTATCCTGCGTGTTGGACATTTTACACCATACACCCACAGAACGATTTTTGTAACAATATATTGCAAAATGCCTTCCAGGAAACACTTTTTATGGGACCCTTCATTCAGCGCCAAGTAGAGTAATTCGGGAAAAGCTATGATGAATCTCAACTTGGTTGAGATATTTTTACAATTTTTCCATAAATAACAGCATAAATATGTCTTAAGGGTGTGAATAAGTATCTTGTTTAACCTATGTTATGGGCAAATGAAGAGAAGGGCAGGTTTGAGGGGATGTAGACAATTCGGTTCTAGCCATACTCACTCTTGATGAAGACGAAATAATCGAACATATATGCTGGGATAGGCGAACGATTACAAAGAAGAGGCAGAGAAGGAAGATGAAGACGGCACGAAGATCAAGAAAATTACGTGGATGGAAGCAGACGGAGAACTGCAGACTTTCGTCTGATTTACCACGAAATGTTTATCAGTGTCAGCACATAATGTTAGTAATCTACACATAGCGAATTCGTAAAACTTCGGTGACAATCTTGTAAGCAGACAAGAAATGCGTAGCTTTCAAGTGATAATATGCATGGACATTTTTTAAAATTGTGTTTATTTTTGTTTTCCTGAGTGGTAAAGTTATGCATACGCGTTTTAATTTTAAATAATTTTAACAATTTTAGATTTAAATTATTTAATTTGGGTCTATAGATCGAAAAAAATGACCAACGGACTTCGCATGTAACAATTTCCAAAGATGTTATCACAAATCCTGAACAGGTAAGTTCTAGAAACATAAATTGAATTACCTGGAAAAATCTCTTTTCTAGCTAATCAGCGAGATCCCGTTCCTACCCTTTAAAAGTGATTCTGCTGTATTATGTTTTAAAATCAGTCAGATTTAGAGTACACAGTTTTTAATCTTAATTTTGAAATTTTATTTTTATTTATTATCATTAAGTTTCGTAGTTAATAATTTCATACTATCTTCTGGAATTTTTTGAGCAAAAGTGGTCAATTTTTTTTCTTCTCATTACTTTTTTTGATAGCGAGAAAGTAACTATGTAACCAATTCAAGTCAGTAACATTCACATGACACGCGTATCTGCGAATAACATCTAACTGCGTTAGGTTGTGATGTGACGTCAGATCATCTATCCTCATACAAGTTGCACAATGGGTTCCAAAATGAAATTGTCTCAGCGCATTTGACGAGCGTAACGTGAACATGAATTTACTCCAACGCCAGAAATAAAGATATTAAATACATACAACAACGGAAAATATAACGTTATTTTCTGAATACTTCAGTAATGCATATTTTAATGAAATGACAACATATTTTTGAAAATACTAATAAAATGTAGAAAAACAATTAAAACAAGAAAAACTGCAAGAAAAATACTCAATAAGATAAGATAATATTAACATAGAACAACAAAAAGCATTTTTTCATGTATTCTTAACAAACTAGAAAATCACCCGTCATGGTATGACGGGTGTAAATTGTCTCTTCATTCGAGAGATTTCCCATCAAATTTGACGTGTTTAAATAGATATATATGCGAGAGAAGTGTTTAAAATTGATTGAAAACAAACAAAATAAACATATGTATTATGACAGGAAATATTTTTTATTTACATATTATTTACATATTTCTTTATTCAAAAAATTTCTTGGTAAACAACATTCCATGTGAAGTATTTTTCGTTGTTTAACAATTTTATTATAATTCAATAACAACGAAATTCTCAGCTTGTCAAACGGAAGTCAAAAGTTAAAATTTCAAAGGAATTCTTTTTCGAGATTCTAATCAAAACAAAGCACTTCCCTGCTTGTCAAACGTTGCCAAAAAATATTATCAAATTATATCATCACGATTACAATAAATAATCAGATGCAACGTGGCGTTCAAACTATATCACTCGCATGATATACCACTGACGTAATTTACTGTTTTCTATAAAAAAACGGAAATTAATTTGAAATATATGATTAATATAATTTAAAATTTCTCGAGAACTATTGATCATAGCGAGATAAATTTTGTATCAATCGATATAAAATTTTATTTCATTATTTTAGAGCTATTAAATTTGAAAGTAGAACGACAATTACTCTTTTAGATTTAAAATTACTGAAATTTACGTTCTATAACAATAAAATAATGCTGTTTAACGTCTCGCAGTGCTATAGCGCGAGTTTTATTGTCGGTGACGTCAGAGCGTTACCGAGAGACAGATCTGGCTGTTATATTAGTAATTACAACCTGTCAATCAACCTGTTGAGAAAAAAAATCATCGTTTTCGATTTTTCTTACAAAGTGGAAAAAAGTTATTAACAAAAAGGTCACTGAATTATTTCTGAATTCTCGGTTCATTTAACTTCTATTATACTAGAAAAACTTTTCTCTGTGAATGCGTAAGCAATAGTCGATACAATCATTACTTCTACTAACAATATTCTCTGAATTTTTTTTACAAATTAATATATGTTTCTCTTCTTTTCCATGCAATTCACAAGTCAAAGCTCTAAATATATAATATACGTCTCCTATTTTCTATCTTTTATTCCATTCAGAAGTTTGTTTTGGAAAGGTAAGATTTTTCTCTCAAGAATAGTGTTTGTTTGCCCTCGTTTTGATACGCATCTTACAACAAAAAGTAAGACAAAGTAATAACTCTATGATTGAAACAACATCTCTAAACCTTCCAGCTAGCGTGCCTGCTCAAATTTTATGACAAACGGGATTTTTATACCCTGTTCTCAGATTCGGTCTCAAAAATTGTCTGAAAGTCATTGCTATTCCTTCATGCGACCCCTCTTTTCAGGATTAAATGAGTTTGTTCGATTTTCAAGGTGATTTCGTACTGTTTTGTGCTTCCATCGTAAAGTTTAAGCCGCGCGCTCTCTCATGCAATTTGATAATTTTTTCACGTCTCAACGTTTCATTTTGATAATTACATATTTAACGTGCAAAAATGCGATTTAATACTTCATTTTACATGGTCAAAACTATTTAATATGTGATAAGCTTGCTAATAATCCACCAAGCCGAAGAATTTTCTTGAAAAATTTAGCACTTAGTCTTATGAAGAAACAATTTATTACTCGAGCCAAATCTGATGATCGCCATGACATTACTACGTCTTTTAGTCTTAACGTGAAGTCATCAAAACGTGAAAAAATAAAACCAACCAACACTCAGACGAAAAACTTGTAGTTTGTGCGTATAAGAAAGAAAGAATGAGATCATATTAATATCTATGAAATGCAGTAGGTGCAACAGATATACTTGAAAACGTCACTCTCTAACAAAAGTTCAATGTTTTGAATGCAAGGTCAGTGATTAGAAACTAACAATAATGTCTTTGTGGTATAATCTTAGACATTATTTTAGTCTTTTCATTATATATTGCTTAATATCCTTTTACAAAATAATCTTATTTATACCCCATTGCTTTCTCTGATTTCAGTATAATTTTAGAGTTGGCAAACAATATTAAAATTATTTTTCACTTTTGATGTAGAGATTTTCTTTTCTGACCTGTTTCTTTTTACTATTATGAACTGTCTAACAATTGCCATAGTATAAAGGAAAAAAATTATAGTGTAGTAAAAAGTACGACACGCGCCTACTCCTGCAAGAAGTTAAAGCCCCCCCCCCGCTGAAAGGTTAAAAACCTAAAAAAAAACATATTAATCGTTGTTATAAAAAGAATGACAAATAAGACAATAATGAATTTTAAAGTCAGATTTTTATTTTTGGCGATCATTTTAATAGCACGAGAGCTATTGGAGACTGAAATTGCTTCATTATGTGCATCTTCAGAAAACATCTCATCGCTTTCTTTCTTTAAAGAATTATCTTATTAATTGTAAAAAAGTGACATTTTCTTTTCAAAACAGACAGACTGATGGTAACATTTTTTAGGGGAAAAATTCATTTAAAATTTCTTTAAATAAAGGAAAAGCTCGATTTCATAATCAATACCTGATCGTATTGTATGTGATAGATTTTCATAACATTCATGTCAAATGCATGACAATCCTTCATCTACATATTTTTGATAGTATTTTTTCATACGAAGTAATTGAGCAAAAATATATAATAATTTATAATTACATATTCATTATTTCTAAGATTTAAGATGCATTACTTTTTATTTAATTAATGCATCCCTGCTCAAAAATCTTAAACTGTTAGCATTTCGTGTATTGCAACATTACAAAAGGAAATCTATGCAGGAATAAATGCTTTTTCCGAGTCTATTAAAGTAAATAAGAGTCTTTAAAAAGAAAAGCGGATTTGGTTATACTTTGAGCTTTTAAATGATCGATATTATTTTGCATACTCTTCGTCTAATCATTTATAAAAGAAAACCACCTGTGACATTTTAGACGTTTCCAGAGAATCGGTATATTCAGTATAATAGAATTCACGTTCCATTCAAAAAGAACATAAATCCAGAACTCCCACAAGGAGAATACTCTTCGCAACGAAAAAAACCACTCCACATGATTGCCGCAAAAGAGATGCACGCTCTTGCGGGCAAAAGGATCCTCCCCCTCTCTTTAAGAAAAGAGGGGCCGAAGCAGTCATTTATTCCTCTGCTACCTGTTATTCCCCTTTTTCCGTGACACAAGTAAGGAACGATGTTTGCCTGCTTCTATCGGTGGATATTCAGACTTTCTTTTGAAAGCTTCACCGCCGTTATAGTGTAAGCAAGGCGAAAACAGTTTTACAGAGCAGAAAACGCGAATAAATTTTATTGAACCTTGATGGAGGTAGGGCAGTATTAACCCATTAATATCGAAATCGCATTTTTTCAATAATATTTTGTTTTTAAATTTATGTTTTAGTGCCCTCCTAAGACTAACGTCCCTATTTAGGTAAAGTTCTATTAATGTAATAAAATGTATTAAAATCTAAAATTATGTGAAATTCCAAATAAAATGCTTATTCTGTATTGACTAATATATTTCTTAAATGCAAGTAAATTAATTTAAAAATAATTGAACAAACGTATCCCCTCCTCTTTTTGAGATTAAAAAAAACATCCTAGAGTCTGACTTGAAAATAAAAAAAGCTGCATTATCAACCGCTTGATACGTATTCCATTGATTTAATATAAAAGAAGCGAATACTTAAAATTACTTTTGAACGTCTTTCCGCTCGTTACAGTGATAGTCGGTCGAACTTTCTTGTGTGACAAAATACCGTCAGATTTGAATCGCTAATAACTACGAGACTAATAATGCGAAAAGAATGGTTGACCCCACAACGGATGGATCATATCTGTAAGAGTTTGTCGCATAGTATTTGTTTTGCCTGTGACGCCATCGTACCAGTGTAGGCACATGCACGTGATTGTTATGAATTAGCTTTATGTAAGGTTATAAATAAGTGTAGCGTGGAAACGCGATTAGCTAGGAGGTTGATTCTGGCGTCATTTTAACGAGCTTGAGGAGTATTACTAAGAGCCAAAGTGAGACAATAAAAATATGTATCTGAATATAAGTAAAAATCGGTATTAAATTGGAAATTTCAAACTCCGCATGTTTTTTTATTTTTTATTATAACATGCAGAGTTTTCTTTCGAATTGCACGAAACTTGCAGAATACTTGACAATTCGTAAAAGAAACATTGTATTAAAATTTGAATGCAAGGATTTGATTATTATGGAAAATATGAGCATATGCAGTAAATAATGTTTTACTCCTCATACGCGAAATATAGTTCTATATACTGTCGACAGATGGCGTAATCAAAAGCTACTCTAAAAATATAAGAAAAGCGCAGTTCAGGTCCGCGTCGTAGATTTTTCGTGAAAATGTTGGGATAAAATCATAAAACAAGTTTTTCGTATCAATATATAATTTAACGGCGTTGTTAAAACAAAAACATAAAAAGAAAAAAAACAAGTGTATCGCATATAGCAAGGGTCTGTGGTAGATGGTGATTTATCTATTCTGTAACCATTATACTACTCTGTGTAAATATTGTATTAAAGATAATGATAATTAAATTTCATATTGATACGAAATACTTGTTTTATGATTTTATCCCAACCTTTTCACAAAAAATCTACGGCGCGGACCCGAACTGCGCCTTTCTTATGTTTCTGTTTGTTTTTCTGTTGAAAAATAATTCCGGTGAGTCTGTAACGCATTTTTAGAAGGCCTCTGAAAAGGAAGCTAGACATTAATGGGTTAAGAACTACCTTGTAAATTAGGATATGTTTAGGCCAATCGGACCCTCTAGTGCTAATATTTCAAGAAATTTCGTACAAATGATCATATATCGACAAAGACTGATTGAAGTAGATCTTCCTCATTTACTTCTGAGAATATGTAACAGTAAATTTAATGCATATAAATAAATTTAATAAAAATAGTTTGAATAAACATTTTTAATAGTGTATTAAAAAGATAATTCCTTATTTAAACCTTCAATTTATTATTATAAATATTATAGAATATTGTAATAAATTTTTTTTCAAATTGGCTACTTGGTGGAACGTCAATTATGGACGTTCATGTAGACAATGATCCAATGATCAGAATAAGTGCAAGCTACTAAAAGAACACGGGTTAAATGTCTATCGCAATTTGAAGTTTAAAATTTCTTTGTTAAGAGAGCACTGAATATCAAATTATATGCATAAGAGATTCGATTGAAGTTATATTCCCGGCGAACAAGCTTGTAGCCGAAGGCAACTCTTGAGTAGTATTCGTATTTTCTTTGTCTCGTTATACGAGAGTCCACTGTAATTAAGAAGATAAATGCTATTTCTATTCAACGGGAATAGCAGCACATATGTTAGAAATAGTTATATATGACTTTTTTAAGTACAATTTTATAGCAAAGTGAAGAAATTCAAGTATGAGTTTTGGAAAAGTACCTGTCTCCGTTGGCGAATTCGCTCCAAAATTTGTCACGAATTCACAATATTGATTTAAGTACAATGCATCAAATTTTATCTAACTTCTTGCGTTTTCATATATACAAGGACAAACAAACACAATTTTAAAAAACGGGGGAATGATTCGGATTCAGGAATGTCTATAATGCGCATTCCATCAACAATCTTGGGGTAGAATTATTTTTATGATTACAATACTTTCCCTTTGTATACTTAGTATACGAAAAATTGGAAAGAAAGCGAATTGAGGGATTTTTTTTTCCTGTAACAGCTCCCCGTTTGGTAAGGTCCTTGCAAGTGTTTAGTGCTCTTTACCTCTATTCCGTCCTTAGACTGTTTATTTATTTGATATTAGGAGAAGTAAACTTCATTGTGAATTTGTAATCTTATTTTACTGCCAAACAAATAGATCAAATTTCTGAAGTGTTATTTAAAAAACAAAAGACTCTAATATTTTAAGCAAGGAAATCTAGATGAATAAAAATGAAAATTTATAAATAGTTTGTACGCTATAGAAATTCTAACTACTCGATAGATTTTCTTCAAATTTCACTCACAAATGATAAGGAGCATAAGAAGGGTTTTAGCGAGGGTTTCGTGATAATTAATCAGAAAGCTGATTTTTTTATTAATTAAAATAAACACTGTTTTTAATATATTTATTTTATCCCCAGGGTTGCGATTCTTATCGAGTGAAAATAATTTAGATATTGCAAATAATTTTATTTATTTGCTTTCGAGTTGCTACTTACACTGCTTAATTAAATTTTGTATCAATCTTTAAAAACTAATTACTATTTTTAGAAAAAAAAATTAGCTTTCGGTGTTTTTTAAAAATTGTTCGGTGGTCCGTGCAATTTTCTGGGAAGCTACGAGATTTAAAGCTTATTTAGTGAAACTGATATTCTCATTTTAATTAAAATTAAGATGGCAGACGATAGAAGGAATTTGTGTACTATAACCATGAATCTGACAATGATGCTGGCAGAAACAAAATACTCTCATCCCGAGTGAATCCGCGTATATCAGATAGCTTTTAACAGAGTTAATTTTAACCTATAACCTTAAACAAACGTCCAAGAAAAGGCACTAAATTTTAAGTGAAGGTAATTTCGCGTTGGTATTATTGGAATTTAAAGCAAATCCCGCGTAGGCACTTGCAAACCGAATTCAATCTTTTTTCCTATCACCTCTTCCTGCCCCCGCCTCATTTCGGGGCCTATTTACATCTGTCATAGATTCCTCCCCCGCAAGGAGTTTTGGAATCTCGTTGCCTGCTTTCCGCATCTTCCCGTTTACTGCATTCGCATTGATTTTCAACATCTCACAAAAACCGCTTCGGGAAGGATCTCATTTGCATGGACTTTTTTTCCAAACATCAGTGAGAAATATTTCATTTTTTTCTAAACCTCATATTTGCTCTTTTGTTTGGAAATAATAATGGTACTTTTTCTGGAACTTTGCTCTAGCCACTTTCCGATTGATTTAATTTGATGTGAGCAAAGTTTATTCATTTAAAGATAGTTGATATTTAATCAAGAATATTGTCGCTCGAAAGGTGGCACACATCTGTAAAAGGATTTTAGTAACATAATCTACTCCAATCCTATCTGAAATAAAGACAAGGCACAGAGTATGTTTTTAATAACGGTAACAAATTACGCACTTGACCGTTTAGTACTAATGTCACTTGTTTTAGCATTTCACCTATTTCTGATTGATTTAATTTGATATTTTAGAAGCTACCATTAAAGTTTGTTTTAACCGTTGAATCAAGATTATTTTGTTTGATTTAATTATTTTTCACATAAAACTTTATTTCTTGCGATATATTGATGATATAGTTAATATATGAAATGCTAAATAGTTTCAAACGCTTAATCAAGAATATTCCGCTCTGATTTAGTTATATTTGGCATAAAACTTGATTTCTCAAGTTTATTGATGTTGCAGTTTCTAAAGTATATGAAAGATTTGGATTTATTAACTTTAAAGCTAAAGATATCCCTATCGAGCAAGTTTTAATAGTTTTATATTTCAATTTTGTTCGTCCAGATTTTCAATATTCTAGGCTTATTTCGAATTCCTTTTTGATATTCCTGTTTGAAATCCTGAAGAGAAATTTACTGCGTACCTTTTTTTTATAACGTCATCAATCTTATGATTGAATACGTCAAAATACTAAACTGTATGCATTTTACAAGTATTGCACTTACTAACTGTATATACTAACTGTATGCAAGTGTTCGTGTAAGGAGATTTTGTTTTAGATTTCCCTGAGTGCGAAAGCAAATATTTGGAATTATGTTGATTTGTCAGTGTTAGTTAGAGATATAATGAATTAGATGTATGAATTTTGGGAAGTGGTTTCTTCACTAAACTGCAGATTGTATCAAATTTTGGGACAGACTGGTCAATCGAGACAGATGTATTACCTAGGCAGATACTCAGTTTTCATCACTGTTCTAAAAAAACCCGCTAAAGCGAATCACGCACTTTATTACTTAGTCTATAGAAAATATTATCCATCTTTTTAATTATTTGAGAGTTGCATAAGTAATACATTAATATTATGAAAAAAGTACTTTAGTGCAACCAAAGTACTAAAAATATTCGACTAGACTATTTAAACATTGGTTTTAGATTAATACGTGGCAACGGAGTTTTCTTAGTTTTACTTTCTAACAACAATTTTTTTTAATCTTTGTTTCAAATTCGCAGCGCTAGTAATGCGTTTTGTAAGGTGGTTATTTATTCTTTATTATAATTCTTTACAATAGCATATCTCTCTAAAGTAATAATTAACTTTTATTTACTTATTTTATTTCTCGCTGATTTTTTATTGTTAGTTTTATTTTTGTAATAATTAAATAAAATGGTCACTATAAGTGTCTACACTATGCGATATATGAATAACCTAAATTAGATGTTATATAAGCTATTTTATGTGTGAAATATACGAAAAATATTTTATTTTATGAGTGAATGTACGAGGGGCTGGGGAGGAACACTGCATTTTTTTCGTTATCTTTCTCAGTTGGTATTAAATGTTGAATAAATGCCTTTAAATATTACTTTTGCAAAGAAGCTTCCAAGTAACAACCGAATATTTCGCTGAAACGTCGATTTTATCTTTCTGGTAAGAATTTCAACAAGAATTAGATTTGCTTTAGGTTTTTCACTGACATGACCAAATGTGATTTACTTAGATGCATGATTGCCAACCTTATGATATATTTATGAAATTCTGTAGGATTCTTTTGAACGTCTAAGCCCGAAAGTTGACCTTTCCTTTCGGCCCAATCAAAAGTTGAAATATTTTAATCATTGCTAAAAAAAATTGAAATCTTTAATGAAAGTTGAAATAGTTTAATAATTAATGATTAAGTTTTTTAATCATAGCAATTACGCCTCTCTGAGACTCGCTGGATTCTTTTCCTACATTATCTCCGTACTTCATATGCAAAAGTAGTAAAAAGTTATCAAAACAACTGCTAGAAAATTTCTGGAATTGATAAACTTCGACTTAGGGAAGAAACTTATAAATGAACAATAAAAATTGTTTATAAAAATAAAATTTATTTGTGAACTAAAAAGTAATTTTTTTTATTTTAACTACTTTTTACTATTAGTCTTTAATTTGTAACTGATTATTGTAAATATTTTGAAATCTAGAAATGGAAATCAAGATCATACAAAGATAGCCAAAATAAATAAAAATTAAACTCAGAGGTAATCGAATAAAACCAAAAATTCCATTGGTTCATCCAACCAAAAATTTAATTGATTTCTCTTGTTCTCCGTTTTTTGTTTAGCTGCTGCAATTGCGAGCTACTTAAACATTGTTTTCATTTTATCTAATTTTTATTCTATAAATTTTATTATTTATAAATAAAAATTATTGTGTTATTATTTTGTTGTTCTTGTTTAAAGTTTAAGATAAGATTCTTTTTTAAATTTATTCTAATTTTTCTAGTTGATTGTTTTTAAGAAATCTAGAAATAATTTTTTCCCCAATTCTCTACCAGATGGCGCTATGGCGAATGGAATAAAAATTTAATTAAACTAGCCGATTAACTTATAGTTAAGCTTAAAATTACAAAATAGTGTATTGTAATCAAGAATATGTAAGCGTATAAAATTTAAAAACTCTAGAGCATCAGGAAGTGAGAGAAAAACTGACAATAAAAGTCCATATTTATGAATTATTTTCTAATAAAAAACTACATGAAACAAATCAAGATAAATAAACTGCGCAAAAATACAATTTTATGAGGCTCATGGTGTAGCCAAAAATCATGTCGCAAAATTCCCTCCAAATTAAAATATTTTTTCTTGGTTTTCTATTCAGGAAGCAGACACATGGCAGTAAAGTCTCGCTCATCGAATTATATGCATTTGTAATTTAATGAGTTGTATATAAGTCTGCACTTGTCCCGAAAGAAAGGAAATGGAAAACTTTATTTTTAGGAATTTTCTAATGAGGAACTTTCTTCGAAAAATAAACAATATTATTACATTGCTTGTTTTATGGCCGTATTTTATATTTTAATATTTTCTACCCAAACAAGGGATGTGAAATTCAATTGGTTAAAACATTCGTCTAGTTCTATTACTAACGAAGATCATCAAGGTCAAATTGAATGTCTTAATTGATATTCTTATAGGACCTTAAAGAGCCGATTTACACTTCGTAGCCATGCACATTAGGAGCAAGTCGATTGGCACCTCCAGGGGTTCGCGAGTCCCCCTTCCTCAAGGATCACTTCTCCAGACACTTGAGGTAATGTGATTTACTTTACCAAAAGAAATTTAAAATTCAAGATTGCAAAAACTTCGCCAAATCGATATCCAACGACCCCTTCAGGTTCACCAGCACACTTCTCTAACCTCTATCCGCATTTGCTCCTCTCTCCGTATACTCCAGGTGGTTAGCCAATCAATCGCACCCTTCCCTCTCCTAAAGCGGTCGAGTCCACCCTTGACTCGTCCCTACCGTCCCGATATCGATCGAGTGAGAATCGGTCGGATCCACTCGACCAGAGGAGAGGGAAGGTCGGATGGGACAAACAGCAAGCTCTCCTCGTGGGAAAAACCGGCGTTACTGTCAGTTTTTGAGTTCAGTGTCCTACAGCGCGTGATTTCGATACGGAAGCCAGTAGTTCACTGTATTTGTGTGTTGTATTTATTACGTTCGGTTTTGTTTGTTCCAGTTTTTGGTTGTATTATTTTTTATTTTGACCTCAGCATCGGAAGATGAGCTCATGATGAAAGTCTGGCGATGATTTTGTTGATGAATTCAGCGGATTCTTGTTGTGGATGAGTGCGGATATCTTTTCGGCTTTTGTTTAGTAGCTGTTTGTGTGTTTAGGATGCAGTGAGATGGATTTTAGGGTACGAACATGTGTTGTAGCGGGAAACTGAAATAGCAGCGATGTGTGTTTTGGATATAAGTGAACGTTTTCAGTGCATTATGAGTGTGATAGATGAAGATAACGATGAATCTGCAGCGCAATATTTGGGCTTATTTTTTTGAAAAATGGTAATTAAGTTAATTGTTCAGTTATTATGAAAGTTTATTAATATTTTAGTAAGAGAAAATTTTTATTGTTTAAAAAGTATAGCGAAAAGTTTCTATTATTAGATTTTTTCATATTCTTCGGCCATATTGGATTATTACTGTTGATGTTATACAATTTTTTTCATCCATCCGTACTTCTTTTAAACATAAAGCAAAACTAGCCGTCGTTGTTTGTCTGGAAATAATTGTCTTACCTGCATAGAACTGATTGCTGAAACACAAACTGAAAATCAAACAAACTTTTAATTTTTTCAATACAAGTGAAATTCAAACATTTAATTTTCTCTGTGGCCAAAATGTAATAATCCGGAAAAATATACAGGCATAAAAACTATATGTTCACCGCAGAAATTACATTAAAATCCTTCACATCAAATGTCATAAACTAAAAAATCAGAGTGTCAAACTTATAAATAAAGAAAACAATTCCATTTGTAATGACTAAATAATATCCAGAGAAAAATTAGATTGAAACAATTCTAAAAAATTAACATTCTGCTTAAAAATATTCGTTATAATTTTGTGCTATAAGCGAACCATAAGCATTTCCATTGCAAATTTTAGTACTAATATTTATAGAAAAATGAATTCAGTGTATTTTTGTGTTAAAAATGTTCATTTAATTTATAGTATAACATTCTAGAGATGGTAAAAATGCTGTTTGATGTATTCATCACCCTTTGAAATGGCATGTTTGATTCACACTAAAGCTCTGTATAGATGTATGTTAAGATACTTAAATGCCTTATTTAGAATGTATGTTTCACTATTCTTTGAGACTGACAAGAGCTTGCAAACTTAGCAATTTGAATTTCATACTTATACATTGCTATACCTCCGCTAAAGGCATACAATTATGCGCCCAATTTTTATTGAACACTGTAGTATTTATTATTACATATCATTGTGTACTGATTACCCCATGACTGATCTGCTATAGCTATTGTTATAAAACACGCAATAAAAATTAGCAAGGAATGTTCACCACAAATTAAAATTTCACTTGCTTAAAGCAGCAGCTGCACTTGCACTTGTAAGAAAATTATCGCAGTATTTATCACTCACTAATTTATAATTAATTCATCGGCGAAGCTATTTAAGACGTCATGCGCCCTCCCCAAAAAAGCATGAAAAATTGTATTTGCCTTGTTTACTTCAAAGTAGAAGAACTTAAGCAAAATGGATATTGCGAATTCGCTCCGTGTGATGTTATATGACTGTTAATATTTAAAAATATAGTCATCATCTGTTCCTTAAAGTACACTAAGTAAGGGTATAACTAGCTGACTTCAAGGAAGTAACGAAGAGAGATTTTTGGGTTTGATTTTACTATAAGAATATTGTTATATTTGCTTTAGAAAAGTCGTGTACATGTAATAAAACCTGAATATTTGATGTACAGATAAGATAACTGCAAGGTTTTAGAAATTATATGATGTCAGATATTTATTTAGAAAAACAGAAACGTTCTCTTTAACCAATGTGTGAAGGTTAATAACACTGAAAAAATTTCATTGTATATCTGTGTGACATAGTGCTAATCAACTATATTTAACAGACTTTCAACTGCAGGGGAACTTTTAATGTCATAAGTCTCAAACGGCAAAATGAACTTTTTGAGAACAATTTGTCCAGAAATAAGAGAATAAAAACAATACAAAATATCCTAAATTATAAAAAAACTGTTCGTTTATGAATTAGAATATCTTTGATGAGGTAATTTCACTGCCACTGAAATTTGTTCACTGCCAAATAAAAAAAAATTCTCCCATGAAAGACGATAAGTAAATCGTTTATGAACTCTACTGCATTCCTAAAAAGAACAAATACAGCAGAAGATTTGAACGAAAGAACTGGTATCGAAATTAATAACGCTCGATGCTTAAATGATTACGATAAATGAATCGACGAGCGGCCGAGTGAAGAGTGTAGCGTAAAATCCTCCACCTATAGGAACAAAGTATCATAATTTGTTCCGCGTAAAAATAAATCAAAAAGAAAGAAAGAGTATCAAATATCGTTCAGCTTACACCGACGCAGGCGCAGTGGAACTCTACCCTCGTGACGTCAGCGTCTGCAGCGCCGTGTAGTGGACCCGCTGGGCAGGGAAGCCTGTCTTGCCTCTGACATCAGGAAAACAACAATATCGCTTTCCCCCTTAACTCTATCCCCCTGGAGCGAGCGGATCGGGGAGGGTGAACAGGGGGGGCCCAAACGACTATTTTTCGTAGACGCACAACACCTCCCAATTTTTTGTTTTCCTTCCAAGTTTGGTTAAGTGATGGCGAGAACGATTCTCTAGTGAGAGGCATTCCAGGGAGAAAAAACTGAGCCCTGTTACACCCTGCCCCGTCCGTGGAAACCCCTTCACACTGCCGAAGCTTTAGCCATGCCTATCCGAAGAAGGGTGGCAGACGAAAATTTACCGGTGAGTGGACAAGGGGCAGTCTCCGGACCGCCGGCCAGGAATAAGTAGTCGACAGAGGAGGCCTACTCTTAGTAGGTAAGTCTTAAATTATAAAATTATATACTATCCCATAGACTGTAGCACTCTTCCTTTTGGCATGAATTAAAAACATGGTGTACAAGCTTTAAGACCGATTGTAAGCAAAGTTGTATGCAACAAATGTAAATAGGCACTTAATATAAGATCGAAGCTGTAAAATAAATTTGTATGCCCAAATTTTCTAATAAACTCTTGTAAACTTCATATGCAATTAAATAGTAACAAAATAGTGGGAAAAAATTACATAAGTTTCCTATCATTTTTTTTCAAAAGTGATTTTCTGAAAAAGTATTAACTTTCAAAGCAGTTCGCTACTGATTTTAAAGCTTTATTGTTCTTCCCAGATTAAAAAAATCAAAATTGCAAAAAGAAAAAAATATCATCAAATTTTGCATAGTTTTTACAATAACAGTTTCATGCATGTTATATGAAGGAACTGTATAAAATTTATAACACTTAAGTTCCTCTTGAATTTCAATGACTTACCGGGTACACAGAGATAGTGAAATTAAGTAACAAAGCAACAAATATAATATGCTGAATTAATCATTTGATTATTTTAAAGAGAAGTTTTCATATAAGACAATAACAAAATTTCTTATTCTTGGCTACAGAATTTGTTGCAATAGAATTTCTTTTTACTTATACCAAGAATAAGATAAATAAAAAAGCACAAAATTTCAAAAATCATGCCATTTCTTTTTCAAAGTTTAAATTAGTCAGATTTCATTTAAATAAGTTTGTTTTGTGAAATCTCAGTAGTAAATAGTTCATCTACTAAAAATGTTGAATAATCTTCCAATAAATATGTATTAGTCGTCTGTAATTCCCCTGCAAATTTTCTCCTTTTTAAAATCCCGTTTGCATTATTTATTTCTCCTGAATGACCTGTTGTATGAACAAATGAAACTCAAATATTGGTAGAATAATCCTCCTTGATAGTGAAATGTAGTGTGCACCTTATTCTTTCTCCTTCCTTTCCATAGATTTAAACCTTTATGCCAAAAGTGTCCTTATTAAACCCTTCCGATCAATTTTCAGATCAACAGTACTTCAGACAAAAACATCTTATTTGAAATTAATTAATTATACTGTGAGACAGCAGGTTCATGTAGTATTAGAACGGAATATTGACAAATAATTTAGCAGCACACAAAAGCAAAGCTCAAAGCTTAATATCCCATAAAATTTAACTTAATTTGTAATTAAATATTAAACTAATATTTTTTTAATAATTTCGTGCAAAACAAAAATAAAGATGCTGTCAGCTGTCCTACTTTTATGGGTACATCTAAACAAAATATGTGATATTTTTTTAATAAACACTAGAAACAAATGTAATCAGACTGTAATTTTGCATTTCTATCGCAAAAATTTTGCAATTGTATTTTAAAACTGGAAGCCTGAATATAAACAATTTAGTGACTACAACTGCATTGATACACACTGACTTCAAAATATTTGTTAACAGAATTAAATTACCTACATCGGTTCCTTATATTTACAATACTAAATTTTTATAACATATTGCCAATGCATTAAGGCAGATATTTTAGCTTTAAGCACAGCTAAAATATTTGCCACAACCAAAAAAGACCCTTTAGTGTATCTTATTTATGACCAAAAATACCCTATAGTGTATTGTTATTAAATGATACGATAAACATGAAAATATAGCTAAAATAAAGTTTCGCTCAACATTTTGTATTAAATTATCTTCTGAATCATGGAAAATTATTTTCTGTTTTTTCATTTTATACTTAGTGTTCAGTTTTATTTCATCATTGAAAGCATATTTAAGTTTATAGAAAGAGACATTAAAATTTGTATTAGAAATATTAAAATCTATCACTGTGCTTTTTTCTTAACTTAAACAAGAACTTTTGTTTAAAAAATGGCAGTAAACTTCAGACAAAATTACTTTCCTCCCGCCATTTGCTAAGTAATGCTTTATAAGAAAAGTAAACTGGGAGTATTTCTATCATAGATTATCAGCCTTTTTTTATAACATTAAAGAAAAAAGCGAGCCTGTAAAACAAATAAATAACATCCGATACCTTTCAGATGCAATCTCATGAATCGTCTTTACTAAATGTGAAAGTGCGTCTTGTTTTCATTTTTCAAAATCTCATAAAAATGATGTTATTATGTTTCTCTTATTATTTAGAGGAATTAAGTATAGAATATAATGCGAGAACTGAAATCTACAAGTGTGTTTGACATTTCTGCTGTGAGCATTCAAGTTCCGCCAATAGCAGCAGCATATGTTAGCTTCACTGTCTTATCAGTCTTATAAAGGAGAAACTAGTTTTATAGATGTTTACCAAATACATAAAATATGGTGGGCATCATTTCGTTCTTCATGTTTGAAAGATGTTTTTAAATATTTTATATTGTTAAATAAATCGTTTCAGGTAAAATTAAGTTAAATGATATTTCTTTTTCTTTATCAAAATAGAAATTATAAATCTTATGAAGTTTAGTACTATTTTCAGATAAATGGCAGTGATCCTTAAAAATAAACAATCTCCATTATTAATGTTTATTATCATACATTT
>BGPR01001151.1:174916-212143 GCA_013235015.1 Araneus ventricosus | reverse complement strand
CCTTTTGAAACAGTATTTCATTCTGAATAAGATTTTGAATAACTGAACTGATAATCTACAATTTAGTTTGAAGCTGCTAAGAATTTAACTTAGTTTTTTTAATTTTGCTTATATCATTTAACCTCCATTCTTCTTAATCATTATCTCGTTTTCATCATTTATTTACTTAGTCTAATACATAATGATGAAAGCAATTTTAAGTGTAAGAATACAGGAAGGTTCATTTTTAATACTATCTTATTTATTAAGCTTTTGAAATTTTATATATATATATATACATCAGATAGAACTTCTAATACTAAACTAGAAAATCAGCAGTCAAAATAATTATTTCCCCCCAAAAAGACAAAATTATATAGTCTTTAAATCATTTATAATGTAACATTAATCACGAATACTGCGATTTGAATTAAAATTATTTTTTTAAGTTCATCATTTTTTAAACTCCTTCCCTGGGTGGAATTCGGACCTTGGGTTTCTTAATCAGCACCAGAAACTTTGTCTACCATTAAGTATTAAAGCCATAAGAAGGCATTTGTAATCAGGTCTAAATGTATAAAATTATGAAATAAATTAAGTTGAAAGCATAAATTCATATTAATCTCCTTTATATTATTTAGACGCTATCACTCATTATCACTTTTGGTTTTGTAGATAGTTTTAAATATCTCCATAAATTACGTGGAAGTTTCTTGAAACAGAACTAGCATTTTCTGTCTTTACACTGAACAGTATGTTTTTAAGGACTCTCTAAAAACATTGGTGGTTTTGAATGCGAGGGGGAAAAAATGAAATTTTTTTTCCGCAAATAATTTCAAGTGCTGGGGATTTTTTCCACTTAAAATTTTTTTATTCATGGTGCGAAGTACGTAATTTTAAAAGATAATGAGTAATAATTTTTTCTAAATCCTATTAAGTGGTAAAATTATGCAAAAGAAGAAAAGAAGGAGAAAGTGGAAGAAAAAGTTTAAGCAGCACTGTGCTTAATCGCGAAACTTGTCAAATAAATTTTATTACAATGGCCTTTTTAAATCAATTTTATCATAAGAAAAAATTGTGGCATACTTTTCTTTTTACTCTTTACTTTTCATAACAATAAAAGACAATTAAGTGATTTTTTATTTCATGCTTTCTTTTGCCTTTCAGGATGAGGAGAAAATTTAGTATGACATTTTAAAAATTTATTAACCACTAAAACAAGATTATTTAAAAAGAGCTTCATACTGAATGTAGTAATTACACCTGTTTTTGTTAAATCAAATTCCTCATTTAAGTTGACAGGAAAATGAGATCATTTAATAAAAATCTTGAAATTGCTTTTTCAATAGAAAATTAAACATGCTTTACCATTTATTTAAACGCTTTTAACTGATGTTTTCAGATAAAGATATCTTTTAGTTTTCAACTTATGCAGTAAATATAAAAAATGTAAAAATTTCATTAATGGCAAGAAAAAATTGTAAAAATATATACAATTTGTTGAAAAGATTTAGGTTTTAAGGAGACAAACTATCCTTAATAAATTCAGCCTTGTGATACTATCTTGATATTTTAAATTATCAAATCCTAATATTTTGTAGTTAAATATTTGAATTTTAAACTACAGGTAGTATAAAGACAATTAGTAAAAATATTATTTCATTAAGTTTAGTGTAACAGACTTACCGCTACATAAACTTTTAGCAGAAGAAAGATTTGATAAAATATTCGAAAACAGCCCTTACCTCAATTGATTTTCAGCTGTTCAGGAAAAGGAAATTTTTGGCTAGGATATTCTGCGATGTAAATATACGTACAGTAAAAAAATTATACTTGGAAGTTGTATACATAATTACAAACTAATTGTTACACAGTAAGAACGAAATGCATCAAAAGAACCGAAGGAAAAAATGGCACAAAAGGAATTTAAAGAGAAAAATAATAATGAAAATTATACTCTCAAACTAGATGCTGCTTATGACAATTAAATCATTTTACAAAGCAGTGAAAGATGGGGAAAAAAGCAGACGATTTTCTAAATGAGCAAACATGTTACATAAACATATATATATATATATATATATATATATATATATATTCTCTTAATTTTTCTAATTGGAAATAAATGCTACATTTTTAACAAATCAATCTTTTAAACTTCTAATAAATTAAACAAACTTCACAATGAATATATTGTATAAAATTATTATTAAAAATATTCTAAATTATTCTAAGCAGCAAGACAAAAAAGCAGACGATTTTTTAAAAAGTCAGAAGCGTCAAGTCAGAATAGCTTGAAATAGAAATAATAAATACTCTCAAACCAAATGCTTCACCTCAAAGAATTGCTATCCCAATTTTTCTAATTGGAATAAAATCACATGGTTTCATAAAACAAATGTGTAAATTAACTAAAATTCAATTAAATATGATATGAATGAATTCTGGCAATTCAACTAATACATTATACGAATGAATAAATTGCATTTTCAAAGCTCATTGTTGTTTCTAATATAGTCACTCGACATTTAAAATATTTACATTAACATCTTAAATATTCCATTGAATATGGAGCTGTAAACTTTTACAGAATACAAACTATGAAATGTTTTAATTTATGATAACTGAATAATTTAATTATTTTTGAAGGAAAGAATGTATTTGTATTTAAATAAGAATATTTAATTCTTAAACAATATAATATGTAAAAGTTAAATATATATTCTAAAGCTATATTTCAAACAGAAAATAAATATTTAAATTTCGGAATTAAGCACTGATAAGAATATTTATAGATTTACGTGCTTTAGTGCTTTGAATTTCAGTCATTAATTATAAGGAATTATGCTTTAATTTTTAGACCTTTTGTGTAATTTGTAATTTATTTTCCGCTTATTGATATTTTAGTTCATTTAGAATTTATTACTGAAAAAAATATCCTTATTAAAGTAACAAATTAGCTTACTTCTTGCAATTTTTTATTATCTTCTAAAATTTATTTTTTAACCTTAAATTTAAAAAAATTCTGCATTTCAGAAAGGAAATAAAATCTGCGTGCCTCATTTTTATGATACTTCATTGGTTATTCTTTGTATACTCTTTTCGCCCCTTTTTCGGAAATAAAACGCCATTATATAATTTTAAAAAAATAATAACACTTCCATCAAATATATGAATATCATTTAAGTACTCCATATAACATATATATTCATATAACTTATAACTTCATATAACATTAACACTTCAAAATTAGGTTAGCCTTAAGAAAAATACGATATCTTTTTACACACCTTTATTTAAATTTCCTTATGTCATGTTCATTCACTTCCTGATGAGTTTGAGTTTTGTAACTTCATACATTTGTGTGTCTTCTACGAAAATAAACTATTTAAATATTTTCAGAATTTAATTATCAGTTAATCGATTAATTTAGATAAATTTTGATTCCATACAAGTAGAGTCACCTGATAAGGAATTTAAGAAAAAATGGCTAAAAGATTCCATAATATTTAAATTAATGAAGTACAAATTAAAGACTAAAAAGTAGAAAATAATTAACTAAAAAATACTTTACTTTGTTCTACAAAAAAAGTGTGTTAAAAATATTTTTTTTATTAAAAATAATATTCTTTTTATGTTAAGCATTGAATACTTAGATGGAACTTTCATTTAAGCATAAAATAAGACAGCTTAAACTGTGGTTTATAATCCCAAATGGCGTCTCAAAAACTTTTACAGAGACTTATTCACTCAAATTTTTTAATACCTGAACGTTTTATGCAATCAAGACCCAAATACCATTTAATAGGTTTCAGGTTTACTATTGCAGTTGCACTCATGAGTATAAAATTTGTTATGTAAAATTTAAAACAACTCAATATGTTGCACAATAGATGACTTATAACGTAATAATTAATTTTGTTAAAATATAGTAATAGAATTTCTTTTTGCAGAACAAAAGTAGTTATTAAGAAAAAAAAATTCGACTTTAAAATATTTAAATTACAGTTGCTGATTAGCTATTTGAGATGAAGTTGTCGTTTTATTTATCTTGAATTTAATTAGTTTCCCAGATTTTGAGTATACAACCTTCTTTTTTTTGTACGAAAATGTTGTGGCATTTTTTTTTGACCGCGATAAGATCACGAGTTGAAAATTGTTTAAGGAAGGCTTTAGGTCTTGAACATCTAAAATAATTATGAAAAATAGACTTCATTTGATAATCATGCTATATATCGTTTATTCTCTGATTAATAAATTTTAGAACATAAAAATTAAATAACTTCAAAAAACGATGTCTTCCTAAAAATTATTTATTAATACTGCTTTATATTGAATAACCCGAATGAAAATTCATGCGAAATGTAAATCTCTTTATTTCATTTCATGACAATTTTGAACGATAAAAAATTGAATAATTCAATCTAAAAAGTTTTTTTATGAAGTAAAGATTCCACCTCATACCAAATGCATAAAAATAATTTTCATGGTCTTCCTGGTTATCAATGTATAAATTAAAAGTAAATCACATTTAATAAAATCTAAATAAATAAAAATTTAAATAAACAGCCATGGATAAATAGCTAATTTATTTTATCGTGCAAATAAAATAAGAAAAATTCGCTACCCCCATTTATTCATAAAAATTGAAAGTTTGAAAGTTTTTTTTATTAGGATTCTATAATTATGATGTTATTACTTTTTTCGAAACTTAAAAATTTCTTTGAAAACTAATTTTTGTATTCCTTTCAAAATGTATAAAAGAAAATCGATGCCGATTTCAAAGAATCTTAATTAATCTTTTATTTACTTCAATTGTTTTTAACAATCTCTGATAAGCAACTACTGATAAACATTTCAAAGTTTTGTCAGGGACATAAAACAAGAAAATATAAAAAAGAGGGAAAAAAACTTTAGTCGTAAAATGGAAATTTTATGTTGGGATTCTACGATTATGATGAAAAAAAAATGTTCCGAGATTTTGAAGCGCGGGAAAACGACTTCATAATAATTTCATGCAGATGGGGTTATTGAACTATGCCCAGCGTCGTGTAGTAAATGAAGTCTTCATATCTGCTTTATTTATTCTGCTGGTCTCGTCTATTGCACCTTGCACCAAATATTAAAATGACTTTTGAAGCCCATAAAGGTTTTTGAACCCACCATAAACACTTCCCAGCATTCCTTTGGTGCCTAACAGAGTTTTTAAATTTCATTTTGTGACACGAGCTTCCGCTTGGAAATTTTTTTTACTGCTGAGCAACACAGAAATGTACTAATTAAGTTGTACTGGAAACACAACAAACAAGAAAGATTAAAAACAAAATGCAAAATGTTGAACTTTGATAGCAATATTTAATAATTATTACCACCGTTGAAACTATTTAAAAAGGAATTTACAGTTCAATTTAGCTTCAGAAGTAAGCAATGATGATTTATATATTGTTTATTTCTAATACCTCTGTTGTCTTGATTGATTGATCGATTAATTGATTAACCCCTTAAGGACAGCATTTTTTTGCTATCTAATAAGATGACCGCTCCTGTTGGAAAGGGGCTGTCGTTTTCATTTATCTAAGAAGGCATAGAATACGTGAGATGCTTATGGATTCTACAAAATTTTTGTGACAAATTTTAAAGCTAATTAATGATTAAATTTTAGTTTATAAGCCTAAAAATGAGATAATTCGATGCGCGTCAATATGACGGGCGCACAGTGGAGTATTTGTACCAAAATCGTGGCCAAAAGTCCAAATTTTGAAATGTACTCAACAATTGTAAAAATGGTATATTATAATAGCTGACTGATTGGTGCGTCGATCGACGTTCATTTCAGGAACATGATTCATATCCTTTAGCTCCTAGCCTCAGTTGAAAAACAGATTTCTTCATTAGTGAACGTAGTTTTTATCACATTTCAGCTTTACTGTAAAGTTTAAATATATTTTTTGTGGCTATATAAACTGATAGTTTGTAGTTAAATAATTTTTACATGTTAAAGAAAGGTAAGACCTCTGTTTTAAATTATATATTCATTCGAATATACTTATATTTCACATAATAAAAAATTTTAAAAGTTAAAAAAAGTTCGTTTTTATGCCCTTTTAGCTCTAATTTATACATTGCGAAAGCTTTTTAAAGGTGTGCCGGGCTTTGCCGGGCCTATTTTAAAGTATAGACATAATATTTATAATACTAAGGACCAATGTCAAAGATAAAATCTTGCGCATATTTGCGCCATTTTTTTAATAATTTTTTTTATAAACTACTTTTTTTATTTTCATGACTTTATTATGACATTTTTTGACATAAAGTGAGTTTGCTACTTCTTAGGGTCCATCTCCGATGTTGACGAGTTGTAACCCTGTAATGGGGAAGTTGTCGACGTATGACAGGGGAGCTCATTCACGGTGACAGTGTTAATTGTCGTGGAGGCCAGTCCTGCAGTGCCTAACTTGGTCGATGTTTCCGTTTATGATTACCGTACTGCTAAATTACTAGACCAATTTGCGTGCACTTTAAACATGAAATGTCAGATATTATAAAAGAAGAAATTCAGTACATTACAGAAGTACCAACTGAAAGTAGAGCGTGAACGATAAAATACTCTGTGCTACTGACAATGGGTGATGGAAGAGCCTGCAATACTGCAACAGGGATAACATCTACAATTAGGTGCTACATCTGTGGACTTGCATCATAAGACTTTAAATAAATTACATAAGAGATATCTAGAAAACCAAGTTATTTCGAAATTTTGTCTGTCAACTTTACATACATGCATACAATTCTTTAAGTCAGAACTTCACTTATCATACAGAATGCCAATGCATAAGTGACAGGCGAGAATGATGAAGAGAAAAGAATTGTAGGAGGCATTAAAAAGAACATCCTAAGAAAGTTCAAAGGGGAACTGGGATTGCTTCTTGACAATTCGAAGCAATGCTTTCGAACATCAAATGATGAGACTTTTTCAGATCTAGAATTCTTCTTAGATTGCTTCACGAATCACTATAGTAAATGTAGAATTGATTAAAAGGTTGATAGTGATATTGGAAGCTATAATAAATGGGTATCACATTGATGAAAAAAGATCTAAGTGTATGTTGATGAAACAATATTTATATGGACCTTTATAATTGCACCCTATGACTCCAACAAAGTTTTAATAATTAGGGTCACTGTAATTCAGCAAGTGGAGAACTACATATTAGCCAGCTGTCACAAGAAGCTACAAAGGCCAGAAACAAATACTTTAGGTTTACCGTTCGAATTATTTCAGAAAGTTCAATAGGGAAGTTTTCAACATAGATGTTCTGAATATGTTTCTTTTAAGAAATGATTCATTTATGATCTGGGATTGACAAAGACCAAGTGAGATACTTTGTAGCAGCGAAACACTACAACTTCTTCAAGAAACGTCCGAGGGCGGTCCTTCTAATAAACAACAAAATGAGAATGATGAAAACGAAGAACAGAGTTCTAATTAATAACAGTAAAACCGTTATTCTATCCTAGGAACTGGAAAACATGTATATATATTGTAATGCCTCAAATTTGGCAAACTCTAAATGTAAATATGCATTATATATATATGAAATATATTTATATCAATAACTGAAATTTTATAGATAATATTATATTATAACCTATTTAATTGAAAATTACATAAAAGTAAAACAAATTTATCAACATTTACTTTCCTCTTATAAGCAGTAAAGAGTTAAGTAAACTTTGTATTTTATATTTATTTAAAAAAAACATTCTTTTCTGTGTTTATGAGTTTATTTTAGTGTGTTTTTTAATATAATATAAATCAAACGTCAACAGAAATGATTTTAACTTTTAAAAGGATGAACAGTATTTTTGAACAGGATTTTGCGACAAATACTCCACTGTGGGGCGCGACGGTTAAGGGGTTAAAGGGGTTTTATGGGAGTTTCAGCTACAAAGGTTATCATCCCCTATCCATTCCAAAGTTCTTTTCAATCCGTTTGAAAAAAAAAGAAAGGATAATTGCCATCATAATATGGACGAAACTATTGCCGATCTGATACGGCCAAGGCAAAAAAATGGCGCACTGCTAGTAGAGCCTCTATATTCTCGTTCCACCTCTGTTCTTTACTGGAATATAATTTTAAGTGTGGAAATATTCCCTGGATCTTTAAGTTTAAGTTTTACTTTCTTATTGCAGTCATTTGCATTCCTTGTTGACTATTTAGACATACCGCCGGAAAATATTAAGAAATTAGGACATATTGTCGGTGTTATATGAAAATGTCATATGTAAAAACCACTCAAATCGAAATTTTGATATAGCAGCTGGAATCATGGCACCATATGGCATTTTGTGATAACATACAACAATCTCGTATCGCATATAGCAATTTGAGTATAGATGTAGCTAATCTATACGAGTGTTCGGTATCAATAAAATGTTTTGGCAAATTTGGCATAAGACATTTTGATATAACATTGTAGATATATTTACAATACAACATACACTCACGTCCAAAAGTTAAGCAACTTTCTTAAGATTCGAAACATTTGGAGTTTATATTGATACAATGGTGTGCAATCAGTTGAGGAGAATCGTGGGACATACAATCGTCAGAACTCACATTTTACAGTGAAGATTTGTCAATTGGGCATTTAGGGGCTGTTCAGAAAGTGATGAAGAAAAAAAGGGATTTCGACTCATTCCGTTTCACAAAAAGCTGATAATGAATTGCAACTTTCATCTATGGTTTTGTTTGATGTGCACAATATTTAAATAATTTTTCTAAAAAAATAGCACGAATATTCGGAAAAATATAAATGTTTCTTTAAAAAATCCCAAATTTTTCCGCATGTCTTTTGCTTATAACATGCAGAGTTTTCAAACCGAAATTAACAGAACTTATTGCAATATGGTAGAGAATCGTTGTATTAAAATTTGAAGTAGTAATTTTGAATATTAAAGGAAATATGGGTATTTGTAGACAATCATTTTTTACTGCACATGTGCGATACGAAGTAGCATAATTTTTCTTTCATAACTTCAAAGCCAGGTCAACTTACACCATTAGAAAGGTATAGGTATTACAAGAGATGAATTGCTTTTGTTCTCTAAGAGAAACGAAATGATGAGGGTTTTTCCACAAATTGATAATTTTAAAACTTGAATCTTCGTATAGTAATCGACGAACTGCAATCTACGCATTTAATGCATAAATATACATGAGTATTCAGGATATTCAAATTTCATATGATTCACTGTAAAATGTGAAATCCGACGATTATATGCCCCACAATTCTCATCAACTGATTGCGAACCATTGTATCCATATTAATTAATGTTGCTTAACTTTTGGACACCAGTGTATCTGATGCACTCACATGACGCCGATGCTAATTACTTATTGTTACTATTCTTTTATTTTCCATGAGCATGTTTGGGTTCAGCTAGCATGTTATATATCTTTTCCGCTTTTACATTAAAGTCCAAAATTTAGGTGTGATCACAGACACAACTGTTTTTGGGGCTCAACGAGCAGCACAAGTACAAAGCTCCTAAAATATAAGGCACGTTCAAATGAAAGAGGAATCGTGGTTCTGACGGTATTATTCCATGATAGAAGTTTGAGATATCTCTGGCAGATGGTTGTGTATGTGAGGAAACTAAAAAGGTTAGTGGTGATGTGTCGACGAGTGAATAGAAGCGACAAAACAAGTAACGTCATACCATGGATTACTTATAATACTTTCCTTCTGCATACTTTGTATTGGAAAAATGAATGAAAGATAGTTCTCTCAAATTCTTAAACTCAATTTTATACCCTCTGGTAATGGCCCGATGGGAACATGCTCTGGTTGTCCCACTCTAATTACTCCTCTGAATTGAGCTATGAGTAGATATTATTCTGATCCAGTTGAGAGCAATTTGTTCAATAGGCTAAAGGTGTCTACCTTTAGCTTATTGAACAAATTGCTCTAGCTACCTTCCTTGATGGCACGATGTTACTGTTCAGCAACGGATTCGATTCGATTCCGAGACTACCGCTTTTGGACGATTACACCGGAAAGGAGTGTCAGACAATGACTCAGATGAGCTCATTTCCGGAGTTCTTTGTTACTGTTCAGCAACGGATTCCGAGAATACCACTTTTGGACGATTTTACACCGGAAAGGGATGTCAGGCAATGAGGCATATGAGCGCATTTCCGGAGTTTTTTGTTAGATCACGCTTAGTAAAATGTAAAGATCACCCTTGCATTCTTCACTTCCCCCTATTTTGATGAAAATAACTCCGCCCGGCGCATGCTCAAAAGCGCGGAGGGTTTCCGAATCCGTTGCTAAACAATACTTGTTTTGTCGCTTGTGTTTACTCAACGGAACATTACCACTAATTTATTAAACCAGATTTCTCCTGACATATATAGCCATTTACCAGAAAAATTTCAAAGTTTAACCACATGGAATAATGCCGACAGAACCAAATTCCCATTTTTCATTCGGCCGAGCGATATAGTACGAGTTAAATTCTATCACAATCTGAAGTTTAAAAGTAATTTTCTGAGTGAACCATAAAATGTAAGCTACACTTAAGAGATTTTGCTGAAATAAAACACAAACATTGAAACCAAACGTCATCTAAGAACTCATGCATTTTAATATTTTTAGTATCTTTAATTAACTTTCCAATTTCCATTCTAAATATCATTTACAAAGTTGATAGTTAACTGGAAATTGCTATAAATCCTTTTAACTATATTTTAGCAGGTTGGTAGTTAGTTGACTGGAAATTACCAGAATTCCATTTAATTGTCAACTATGAATTCCATTTTACCATCACAATGTTTGAAACAAAGTGTCATTAATAAGGTCATTTCTAAAAGACTAAATGAAAAGATATGTTGATGCCATTTTTTTCCGAAAAAATTGGCAAAATTTCATTAAGCGCCTTGCATTTTAATAATATTTTAAGAAAACATCAATCGTAGGAAAAGCCTTAATTTTAGTTTTCTTAACTGTTAATTTTCGAATTCTGTTAATAGTTCTTTATTGAAAGTAGTTAAAAGCAATTTACCTCTTTTTTAAAAGATTTGTCTAACTATTTGGCAAGATTGTCTTTTATCTTAATTGTGCTGACTATGCCAAGCAAATTGGCATAACATTAAAATCTAATTTGAGTACAAAAACAAAAGATGTTTTTTCAGTTTTGACCTCGATTTTGTATTACTGTTCTTCAGTTTTTGACAACGTTAGTTATACGTTTCTCAAATATTTTATTTCATTGCCAGAACTGCTTTTTGTTTATTGATGACAATAAGGTTTCTCCCAGGATGAAACTTGAGAAAAATAAAATTTTAATTTATACATGCATTCATTTCTTTATTTTGAAAAATTGAATATATTTTAACATTGAAAGAATAGACGTAATGCTCTGTAAAAAGTAATGGGAATACAACTCTTTTGACTCTATGTGTAAGTTTAGAAATCCTAGTAAAGTGCGATATAACGAACGATAACCGAAATAAAATCGAAATTTACGCAAATTTGGTAGACAAATTACAAACTCTCTAAACTGCTTTTATAAAAGCTCTGTTGAGTCTCGCTCGAACAAATCGCTATTGAAAATTTATAATCAAGAGTAAATTTTAAAAGTTTTTTAAGAACTCTTTTTGAACACGATGATACAGAGTAACCTAATGTATTTAAAGTCCGATCGTAAAAAACTTTCACACAAATATAACCAAATTCAGTTTCGATTCCATCAGACACGATTCCACCAAAGATCCTCCTTGAATACGTGGGCTACGTTAAACCAAACGCCATCTTGTTGGTGTGGAGGGGAAATTTGGAGAGGGAAATGCAGTTTCAAGTTGCGTCTTTGTCATCTGATTTCTGTTCAGATTTGTGAGATTTGTTCAAAATGAGACACTGAGCTAAGCTAAACTGAAAAATGCAACTAAACAGAAACAAAACAACAAATTAAACTAAATTGGTATAAAAATAATTTATTGCAGTGTGTGAAATTTTAGTCCAAAGTTATAATTTTCTTTTCATTATTCTCCTCTGTAATGTAAATCCGTTGTCATCTTCTGAAGATGGCTCTAATCCCACTTACCTATCCAAGTAAGTCCATCAGTTAAAGACTCATGATAAAGGAGAAGTTTGGCATATTTTGTAGGTCAAAGCGACGTTATAGCAGTTGTGTGACATCTGGAATTGAAGTCTGATTTAGATCCATTATACGGGGTGTGCTGCCTCACTTTTGGACTAATAGATGAAACTGATCTACATTTGTGTTTCGCTTGATGGAAAAACAGAGAAATCTCCAGCAGCCGGTAACGAACAATTTGTTGCTAAAGAGCACATTTGTCGACCAGCTTTTGTATAACACTGTTTAAAAGCAAAGGCAGAGAACAGATCCCAAGACTTTATTCCTCCGATTTGTGTTCCTCGGCCTTAATTTGTTTTCCTTAATCCATTAAGCCCCCGTGCAAGCTTCTATGTAGCTTAAAGTCTACTTTCTCTACCGAGCATAGGCTTTTAGGCATGTTGGAGCTCTGCTAGAGAAAAAAACTATTCTGTAATTGTTAGAAAGAACTGAAAAAAGCGCATTGTTCATCCGATAGTACAGTTCATATTGCAAGAATTTGTTAACGTTTTCCTTGCAGGCAATGCAGATGATGTATCAGCGAATTGTTTTGATCTGCGTACAGGCTGGTAACGTATCAGTAACTCATTAACTGTGCTGCCTCCTGAATTAATCAGAGGGGAACTCTAACACTTGTAGATCACTTTCCTCTCTTGTCCTGTTGTAGGTACACACGTTTGAACATTTGAGGAAAGAGAAAGATAGGCAATCCCATGGGTCGTCGACAGTAACTACTGATCCTATCTTCCATAGTTTTGAAAAGGCGGAAAATATTTTAATTTAATTCCGAGAAAATTCCTATTTTAATGGGCATGTAAACGATTTCGCAAATTTTTAATATTTTCAACTCTACTTTTGTGTGATTACAATTTAACTATGAAAAGTTGTTTAATTTAGTGTTGGCATACTAAAAGAAGTATTCTATGAATTTAAAGTTTTTCACTTTTCCCGTTTCCTGGAAATCTCCTGGGACTATTTGTCCCAATCGTGTAGTCGACTGGGACTATTCCAGTAAAATATCTGTACAACTCTCTTTCTTACCATAAGATTAACATGTCAGGGAAACAACTTTACAGTTTCATAACAATAATCTTACAGTAATTTGATCACTGATGGGATACATTGTTCTACTGTTACATACGATTCGGAAATATATCTCATTAAAAGAATTCGTTCAAAATTTCTTAAATCTTATATTAAAAAAGGCTAAATTATTACTTAATAAGTGCAATAAGAACTATTTTACACTATGGCATAAATATAGTTGTACTTACTGTAAAATTAAAAAAATAGACCAATTGAAACTTGAGTAATGTGCCTGCTGAAAAACATAAGTCCACCATTTCCAATCTGGGAGCGTTTCCAGATTTCTTTATTCAAAATTTTATTCCCTAATTCCTTAAGAACACTGAAAACATAAAAAACTCATGTAAAAGTGGAATTTATTTACCAATAGGGATGAAGTCTAATCTCCGGGACATATATGCCCATGAGGGCCGAAAGAGTTAACCTAATTAGTCTAAAAGCTAATATTTAGGAGATATGAGCCGCAAAGTGGGTAACTTAATCGTTTTTGCTTTGGAAAAGCGTTTGGTTCTTGGAATCATTTTTTTTTGAGAAAACACTGAGTGGTTGCAGCCATTGAACAAGTTTATATATCATCAATTAAATATTTTAACAAAAAACCAGTAGTAGTAACAAAATATGTTTTTATATACTCAGAGAGGAAATCTGTTTGTTTACAATTTAGTAATTTTTTATTTAAACAATTTAAAGTTAAGGCTAGGTGACTTTATTTTTGTATGATTGCAAAAGTTGCTCAGATTGGGCCACAAAGAGTTGCCTGAATTGGAATAGCACAGAAAGTATTAAAATAACTACTAGTCCTCATAAATTCGAATTGAAATAAGCCAAAGCAAAGGAAAAGGGACATTAAAAAATCAAATGTTGGTTCAAAAAGAACAAACACTAAGGCTATGTGTTTTTGTATCATATGTAAAGAAGCGAAGGGAGGAGAGAAAATGATACAGTGCATAAAATGTCACACTTGATGTTCACACATTGTGTGCTGGTGTGAAATTGAGAATTAAAAATACTTTTGCCTTAATTGTGCTTAAAGAAATTGGTACTCAAGTTTGGGAAACCAGTTTATTTAATTCGACCGATTACACAGTTTTAGTATGTCATATTTTTACTACTTTAAAATGTATTTCTTAAAAATTAATTGCATTGTTTTGAAGATAAATAAACTGAAAAAAATACCTTTTTTAATAAAATTACGTTTTTGCCGCTGTACATTAAACAAGTTTAGATGCCTCAAATAAAACAACCTTCCCCTATTTACCGACTATTGGGGCAGGTATGTTTTCCCCCTTTAATTTTCAAGCTGATGATCTCCAGGGTTCGAAACATAAATGCTATGTTCTTAGTATTCCATCGAAGAAAGAGCGTAACTGTAGATCTTGAGACATTTTTTCATGTGAAGGCTGTTTGAAGACGATCATTTTACTCAAGAAACACGAGAATCGTGTGTAATTTGTGAGAGCTTTGACCTGATTGCTTGCTTTGTTAAATTAACATATCGTTTTAGAACTACACGAGGTACCGACGCTATAATTTTATACTTTTGTCGAATGACAAGGACAGTACCTGGACTGACACGCCTTTTCCAAACTTCCATCCACACCAGCAGGAGTCTGTTTGATCTCAACGGGTATAACGAGCACCAGGCTTGCATGTATCTCGAGTTGTTGGTGGAATGGGTTTCGAACTATACTCGGGTTCCGACTCTGAGATTCGACTGAGGCCGAAACAGAGTATCGTGAAAGAAACTGAATACTCCGGTCGGTAAGCCGGAAAGCGAAATAGATGCCTTTTCTTTAGGTAACCAAAAGAAAATTTCATCTCCCGTCTCCATCGCTTCCTCCTCTAATTTCATGGAGAGTGCGTATGAAAGAGGATGAATGAAAATACAACCGATTATAGCTTTCCAACAAGGTATCACAAGCATAGGTTAAAAAGCATCCAAAATACGGGTGGAAAATCACTTTTCAGCCTCTAACTTCTAAACAATTGCAGCTATCGAAAAACTTCCATGGCAGAAATTATTCGTTATGATGAGGCTAAAATTCGCCAAATTGGAATTATCCTTTTTTATTCAATCGTAAGGGAGTTATGGCAAATGAAAATTTCGACCCTCCCATCATTTCCATCCCCTTTAGCTGGATGGCCGATCTACGAACTCGGCCGAGATTTTCATCCTCACTTCAACATATCACTCATGGGTTCAAATTCAATCAAAATGATTCCAGTTACGATTTCGGTACTGTATTTTGCTCTGAATTTATTTTAAAAAAAAGGATTTTTGACTCTCCAAATTTCCTATTTGAACAATTTTCTCTGAAAATGCAAATTTTTTAGCATGTTGAGAACATTTTTTTAAACCGTCACATGTAAGTTTTTATAATTGTTTTGGCAATAAATTGAAAATCACGTTTAAAAATTATCACCCGTTGAATCATCATCTTAAAAGTTCTACTAAAGAAACATGAAACTCAATTTAAATTAATTCTACATCTGTATCTTTTTGCACAGACATAGATTTCTACATTTATATCTTTTCAAGCACCACAAAAATATCTTATATTTTTAAGTTGTTTACCCGGAAGTAAATTGCGATTATTGACCTTTACAATCATTATCCGAAACTTTTAGAACGCTGTTCTTCCGAAAGTGCTATATAATCATTCGAAATTACTGCGATTTATTTCCCAATATTTATTCAACAAACAAATTTATCAATAATAATCTTTATATAGTCATTTGAAATTACTCAAATGTTTTCTGAAAATTAAAGTAGCTAACAGACTTTTCCATAAATATCTTTATACAGTCATTCGAAATTATTCAAATTTTTTCTGAATATGAAATTGACAAACAGATTTCACAATAAGAATCTTTGTAATGTCATTCGAAATTATTCAAGATATTGACCGCATACTAAATTTTTAAAAATATATAGATTTTTCAAAAAAGAGCTCTCAACATGTAGCATGACCTTAAAACATTCAGTGAACAATATGGGAATATTTTCACTGAAAAACACGGTAGAAAGCAAACCAAGTAACAATATCCTACAGCTGGAAGAAAAAAAAGCTATAATTTGAGGGGTTAGTTATCCGAAATTTCTCTCCCAAAATGTACGAGGGATGGGGAGAGGAGGAGAAGGATATTCGGACAGCGGATTCCTTTCTGGGCCCGTTCTTTTTGGAAAGCAGGAGCGCATGCGTGATGTATCGAGGTGAGGGAGTTCGATTGTGTCAGACGAACGACGCTGTGTTGCTTTGGCATTTTGCCAAGAAAGGAGAAGCTATCGAAAGTAGGGCACTGGGGGGAGGGAAATGGGGGTTTCTCACTACGGGAAATCACACATTCCCTCCTGATTAAAAGAATGTAAGATAACATTTGTGTCAGGAGAGTTCACAAATGTGCATACTTTGATGAGCAGAAAAGAATCTGAACATATAATTCCAATTAGATGAAGGACGTATCTCCCAGAATCCACAGCGAATGATTTTGGATATTTCCTGTCAGTTTTTTTATCAAATTGGGAGAATTATTGTATGAGATGATGCATAAAAATTTCAGAAAATTTATTTAAAAAATTATCTTTTTTATAGTGAACTATTCTCGAGTTTCTTCGAGAAGTTTTATATTACATATTATAAGAAAAAATTTACTACTAGTCTTTGCCCGCGCGAATTTACACAAAATTACACTCGCTACAATAGCGGTGCTTATAATTTTAATTCACTTTGTTTGAAAGATATATTGACTTATTTAGCTAGCACTCTCTATATATATCCCCTTTGACTGTGTAATTTTTTAAATCGCTATTTAGATGCAACTTTTGCAAACGTGTTCAAATACAGTTGAGCCAAGCGAGTTGTTATTTACATGCAGAGCTTTATTATTATAATATGATCCAACTCTATAAAAGTACTAAGTAAACACATTAGCCTGTGAAAATGGCAGAATGTAGCAGAAAATAGACTTGTTTCCAACCCACGGAAATCGCAGGATACGCAGTCAGGGGGTTAAAAGCAGACAGGAATTTTATAGAGCTAACTGCCATATTCGCTTTACACATGCCTAGCAGTGGCCTAGTCAATTAAGGCATGGCACGGTCGAGGAATATGAGTCGGAGGAAGAAGGTTGTAGGCTCTCTCCTCTGCCTGAGCTCTTAACCAAAATTTCCAGAAAGTGCAAGACCAATGTGCACTTTCGCAACAAATTGCCCGTTGCGGCCGAGCTGGCTGCTGCAGGTTCCTCTGAGCGAAACTCAAATCTGGGATTATTTACCCAAAAGGTTATACAGGAAGGCAACTTATACTATTAAACCCCATCGGGGGGACATCGTGAGTTCGCGGAGGAGAGGCTGCCGTATAAGTTAACAGGCTCTCGTCAACCCGATGGCACAATAATGGTGGTGTGGCTCTTTGGGCCCACTTCCGAAGAAGGGTCGTACCCCGGTAAAACGGGGGGTTGCTGCATGAGCCGCTCGTAATGGGGGCTATTATGCAGGAACCACAGTGCCCGACTATCTGTTGCGGCGGCCGGTCTTTCAGTTGTTTACCCGGATGCTTAGGCAGGGCGGGGTGATGCTCTTTGGCCTTATACTATTAAAATAAGCCGAACTTCTACCATAGGTGGTCCAAGGTCGCTTTGATTAACTCTATCGATACGGGAAGGTCCGAAAAGTACCTTCAATCAAAAGACGGCGGCCGTCCGAAACGCCCAAATATTACTCTGGAATTTCCACCCCCTTTCGTTAAGTGTGATTGATTTCACACCGCGGCGTGCGCTTTCTTCCTTAAGGTGGCTTCTTCAGATGGGTTAGGGGGAAAAGGGGCGAGTCTTAGAATTCGGACAGTGCCAGCTGTCATTGTGGTTTTTGAGGGGGGGAAGTGAATTTCTTCTTCTTCTTCTTACTAATCCTCCTGATCTGAATCAGATCAGACCCATGAGATCGTTCGCCCTCATCACCTCCAACACGAAACCCGGTCGCTTAAGCAGGTCATCATACACCAAGGCAACACAGTCAAGCAGATGTTGCGGAGTGGCCTCAGTCATGTTGCATTTTGTGCAGATATTGAACTTCTTATCACCGCGAGAGAATCTGAGGGTTTTTAAGTGTCCGGATGATAAGCCAGCCAAAACTGTTTGGTATTTCCTAACCCCCTTAAGACGTATAGCAACACCTGGGCCATCACAATGGTACCATGAATGAGCTGGTGGATGCCTCCAAGAAATGTTAACCAGGGCCTTTCTTCTTGAGTATAACTCAAGATAAGTCAAGGGTGTGAATTTCCCTTACCTTTGAAAGAGGAACTCGGGTGTTCCCGTATTTTGAGGTACCTCTGTTCTATTGGTCTTAGGAATCAGAGGATTAACAGAAGGTTGCACACTACTTCTTTAATGTGGGACCTTGACTCGTGGATTTGGCTAGATCGGCTACCAAGTGGAATAAAGCCACTATGTTCGGTTATGGATGTCAACGATTCATTCACATGCTCACGTTAACCTGTGTAATTTTTGGAAACTACGTGCTATTCCTTAGAAATATTATGATTCCATATGATCTTAAAAAATGTCTCTTTTAAAAAAATGAATAGTATAAAGTCATACAAACTGTTTGTGAGATCTTTAAATAATGTTGACAGACTGAAAAATATTCACAACTTTTGCTTCAAGTGAATTGATGATTGAGTAAAATTAAAATTTCAGTTTTTTTTTAGTTTATGTGTACTTTTTTGTTGAAAAATCGTTTTACACGAACCTTTGAACCAAAAAGGAAGAATTTTTTTTCCTTAAAGAATTTTAAAATAGAAATATTCAATCGAATTCAAATACAATTATAGAATGTCAAATCAATTTTGTCTGCAAACAATTGTTCACGAAATTACTAAATATCGCATGATGTGACAAAAGCTTGTTTTTTTTTTATGTTACAGCATAAACAATAATTTTTTATATATCGGCTGTTTTTGTGCGTTCTTGTAGGATATCTGAAAATTTATAATGAGGAGCGATTGTTACGATATTTCACAAATTCTGAAAACTATCAAGGAATAAAAAAATTGATATAATTTCAAATAGAATATTAATATGATACACATACATACACGAACACGCACATGCAGTGGAATTTGGGGAATTCGAAACTGACGGGAACCGAATAAAAATTCGATTTACTCAAACATTGGAATTATATATATATAAAAAAAATTGGATCTATAGCATGGGAAAACGATAATTTTAAACTAAAAATAGCACCGAAGTTTTATTTTTAATATTTAAAAGTTTTAATAAATCATACATAATTAATAAATAAGCAACAAGTAACTTTAATAAATAAAGTGGTTATAATCTTAACGATTTTCAAAATAATAATTTCTATAAATAGGTAAGTCATTTTAATAAACAAAGAGTATATAACACTTTGAATACTACAATTGCACAATAAAATTTCAAATTAAACAGTTTGGTTTACATTTAACTTGTTTGAAATTTTTCAAAATAGTGAGGAATTTTGTATTTCTTTTTTAATTGAACACATTGTACAATAATATGCATGAATTAAGGCCTTTAAGATGATTGAGGCTTTACAGTTACTGAAAACATAAAGTATGGGCATATTTAACAAATGAAAACAGTTAAGAAATAAGATAAGTTTGCATAATTTTTAGTTTTGATTTTGAATTTACGAAAATAAATGCAAATTTTAGATGATATTTTGATAATATGCAAATAGGAATTTCATGGAACCATACAAAAATTCGAATTCAAAATGTTCTTACGAACCAAGTTTGAACTCTGTTTTCAAGCAATGTAATTGAGGAAGCAAAGGGTATAATTTTTAAAAATTTATTAAAATTAAATTTTATACATCAATTCATCACCTCACTTCTAACCTTTTCAGTTTTTCAACATTTTTCAAAAACAATTTCTAAGTTTAGCTTGCTTTTTCTGGAAAGAGAAGTGTGTTAAATTCCGGGGCATTGTTGAGCTTATTTTTTCTGTGCTAGCAATTGAAAGTTAGAACATTTTGATGTCGACAATAGTTTTTCATTAAACCCTTGAAATATTAAAACAGAACTTGAAGGAATAGAACCTTGTTTGAAAGGAGGAGAAAAGGAGAGAATGGTTTATGGAATATATTGGTATTTGGTATATATTTATTAAGCGGCCCTGAAATTATCCCTAAAATCTTTATCAATAGGGTTTTAAAAGATATTTCCTAACTCAAAAATTTCATTCGTACTTTTGTCTAATGATAATCTGTGCTAATAATAATAGCGAATGTGTGCGTCTCTATTGTCTGTTGGTGCCTCCACAGGAAAGACCACTGGATCTAAAGTTACCAAATTAGGTATGGATATAATTTAGTAAGCGACCTAGTGTTCCTTCGGAGTGTTTTTGAAATTTTTATTTTAACTAGAATTCAAATTAATTAAAATTTAAGCAAAATTTAGGGATTTTCATCAATAGTTTCCGGAAATAGAAACATAAAAAATGTCCTTGCACCTCTTTAAAATTCCAAAAATTATCTTTTTAATAATCAAATTATTAATTAATTTCTCCTTAATTTTGACAATGTTAAAAAAAAATTTCTGCCTAATTTCCAACAGTACCTTTCATTTTTGCAATGAAATTTAAACAGTTTCCATTGTTTCTCCAATATTTAATCGTTTTTTCAATTCCTACTATTAGTTCACACTCTCCCCATATTTATATATCTTGTTCAAATCTTGCAATCGATTTTAAACTAACTTCCCAATGAGCTGGAGACTTGAAACTTTAAATATAGCTCAGAACTAGATGACATTGCAATATTAATTCGCTTTCTTGTGTGTCTTTCTGTCTGTCATTTCATATTTTGCATGACGCATGCGCAGTACGTTTTTCATTATATCTCGAAAACGATTAACATTACAGACTTGGTTCTTGGATATACGGTTGGCCCATGGGATCATCGAAGCACCCCCATATTTTATCCATATTTTTGCGCATGCGCAGTACATTTTTCATTATATCTCGAAAACTATTAACATTACAGACTTGGTTCTTGGATATATGGTTGGCCCATGGGATCACCGAAGCACCCCCATATTATAGCCATATCTTTGCGCATGCGCAGTACGTTTCTCATTATATCTCGAAAACTATTAAACTATTAATTATTAAAGTAGGAATTGACTTAATTTTTTTATATTAATTGTTTCTTCCTTTATTAAAAACTAAGGAATGACTTTTCCCCTCTATTCTTTGGCAATGCCGAAATGAAGTTTTTTCTCCTGATTTTGCTTCATAAAATTTCTAGTGGAATCTATTTCGAAAAGGTCTCTAAAATACTAAGTGATATCCGATATACTGTCAGATTATAATCGCTTTTCTTTAATTTCTTATCAGCATGTTTTAATTTCAGCTAGCATTCTTTTAGCCGTGTAAGAAAGATTCCCCGCACCATTTTAATGTTTAACCCCTTAACCGTCGAGGCCGTCTTATTGACATGCATCTATTTATCGCATTTTTAGGCTTATAAACTGAACTTTAATCATTAATTAGCATTAATTACGTAGAATGCATAAGCATCTCAAGTATTCCATGCCTTCTTAGATGAAGGAATACGACAGCCCGTTTCCAAAAGAGGAGGGGTCATCTTTTTAGATGGCAAAGAAAATGCGTCTCTTAAGGAATTAAATGAACCTGGCATTTTACATGAGAAATAAGAAAGCGGATCTACAGCACCGTTTAAGGCAACGTGCAATTGGATGTTGGATGGCGTGCACAGTTGCATTTTTTATGCAAATGTGATGTTATGTGACTTGACTCCATTATGCAACTTTATGCACACAGGTGTAGGGTTACTAAGATAGGACGGTTTGAATGGTTATCACAATTTGATGCTTAAAAGTACTTTGCTCAGGTAACCATGAATATCAGGTTACACATAAGAACTTTTATTGAAATTAAGCATAGCCACTATTCTCGGCGAACCAGCTGGTAGCCAAAGGGGACTAGTAAACATTATTTCATAGTCTGCACAACACATAGGCCTTCCATGTTCAAGGGTGCTCTAAATTCTGTCATATCATCCATATAATTAATTATTGAATGATATATTTTTCTAACACACAGAATACCTGAAAGATGAGTGTGCATTTCAAAAATCAGAAAATTCCGGAATTTAGAAAGAAAAATTTGGAATTCCCGTTATATCTGAAGCGCGATCTCCCCTGTTGTAAAGAATCTTAATCATTGCAGAGTCAAAAAATTTTAATATTGTAACGAAGTTGTCTTGTGGGTGTACGTGAATGCAATCCAATAAGCAGGATTACAAAAATAAAGCTCTTTATTTCACAAATATTCCAAGCAAAGAAACGTAGCACAAGTAAAAATTCACAACAGAGACTACCAATAAGTCTCAACACAGCGCTCAAAGGTTTCTTGTTAGCTCACCAGCTTGCTTGCTGATCAAATTCCAACTCATTCTTCGTGACTTCAGAGCTTGTCTTTATACTTTTCAACAAGAAGTGACTTCATTACGTAGGAAGTGACGTAATCTCTAGAAAGTTCATGAAACCAGTAGAAATAGGTTGAAAGCTCGAGGTTCTTCTAGAAAATTCCCTTTGTCGCCAAAATGGCCGCCAAGTTTGTCACTAAGATCGCCAAGTTTGTCCGCCAAGATTAGCATCTCAGGGAAAGGACTTTATGGCTTTGTAAAGAATCTTAATCATTGCAGAGTCAAAAAATGTTAATATATTCTTAAAATGAAGCTTGAAATAATTCGGTGCTCTTTGTATAAACTTTTATTCAACTTGATTTGTTTCATGTCTGTAAAGATGGAATTTTATAATTGATTTTTCCCTCACTACCTGTTGTTATTGAGTTTTGAAGTTTTCTTAATGTTATGTGTTCTTAATGACAATATACTATTTTAATATCTTCAGAACTTATTTATCAGTTAACTTATGTAGGTATGGTCACTTTAATTTTGATTCCATAAGCGTGGTGCCATCTGTTGTGAATTTGAAAAAAAAATTATTACAAGGTTCTATAGTATTTAGCGCATAATGAATTATAAATTAAAGACTGAAAGTGGAAAATGGAATGAAAAAATCTACTTTTTAGTTCACTAATAAAAGTGCATTTTTAAAAACTTTTTTTTTACTTTATTTATTTTTTAAATTGAGCCAACTTGTAAAATAAGATGGATTTATTACTGTTCATTTTTCTCTCTCAAAAGGTTTGCATGAATGGAAAAGGAAATAAATACTTACTAAGTTTTTCTTTTCAAAAAATGTAAGAAAGTTCGAATTCTCATCCTCTCTGTAATTCCGTGATTGCTTTCTGGTAATAAGCTGATTCTCTTGGCGATTAAAATTATTCTGGCGGAACGCGAAGAAACTTCGAACTTCACATCGTTCTTAAGAGCAGTAAATTTTTGCCATTCCTCATGCAAGTGGGAAAAAAAAGAAAAAATCAAAAAAAGGAAAGAAAGGAAATTTTTGCTCTTTTCGAATGTTTACTGAGTTAAAATAACCCCCGTAATGCGTGTGGAAGAGTGCCAAAAAGGGAATTTTTTCCACCTTTCCGAATGTTTTGAAAATTCTTAGAAGTAAGGTACCAAGTTCAACATATGCTTTTCTTTAATCTTTCCTACGTGCATATAAACAGGCATATTTCACGCAGACGATTTTATTTTTTTTTATTCCGCGAAAAAACAAATAAATAAAAGTCGTCTGCAGGGAAAATTTCCGACCCTGTTGAATATTCTATCAGGGTTAATTGCACAAAGAGGTCATTATCGTCTGCTACAGAATTTTAATCACTTTTATAATGAATGTTTTCAAGTTAATGCCAGTATTTTACCTTATCTCTGAAATTGCTCTTAAAAAGCCATGATTGGTTTTTTTCGGTGTTATAATCTTAGGTTAAATTGTCGAAATTTAGTTTTTAATAATATCCCGATAAAAGAAATCTTTGTTGAATAATTAATTTGTTTTGTGTTATTCATAATTTATCGAGCTCCGAATTCGCCAAAACGCAAAGATTAAGTATAAAGTTAATTAATTTCGGAAGTTTTTATTGTAGTATGGTTAATTTTTTTAAAATACGGAGGGTTTTTTTTCAGATTTGAAGCTTAAAAAAAGAGAAATCATAACTTTTATTAGAATACATGCTTTCTAAAATGGAAAACGGAACTCAGAATTTCTTTTTTTTCATCAAAAGTTTATAACGTTTATTTTAATTTTATGGAATCATCCAGTATTACGGGAATAGGCATTTATTCATTGAAGTATGCTTTTATATTCAAGTTTGTTTTGCTTTTTTATGCTTTTTGAAACTTTCAATTATTATCTTGATTGCATGTACCTCTGTGGTATTTTTATGTAGGACTTTTGTATGTTTTTATGTGATATTAAGTAAAATATTTGCTGGGAAACTAAAAAAAAAGAATATCTTAGCTGAATTGTTCTCTAACTATTGGTGAATTCATGGGAATTTCTCAAAATTCATGAGTATCATAAAGTAAACACCTAAAACACCAATATTTTTTAATTATTTTTGACTTTGAAACCTGTTGAATATCCTCAGAACGTTTAAACATCATCAGAGTAATACTCGTATCTTTAATTATGATCTACAAAATTTGAATATGTAATATTTTTCTTCTTAGCTATTGCCGTAACGATCTGAATGCCAATTCAATAACGTTGGTGTGGCGTGGAAGCTTGAAGAGTAGGGTGTCGGCTCCGATACCGGCCTCGTCATCTGACCGTGGTGAATAGTTTGAAATTATGAAGTCAGTCCCAAAGCAGCACTGGTGAATCTTCGAGATGGTATTTTATTCTAACTAAACTAAACTAAAACAGCTCTATGTAGTATTTTAATTTCTTCGAAATTTATTTAATTGGAAGAAAAATACTCTGAAGTTTAAACTGGGGGTGCGAAGCAGTTGTGTCTGGACCATCCTGTGGCAGGTGAGAGTAGGGATGGGAAAAACCTACCGGTTGTAACCGAAAATCGTTTTTTTTTTGTTTCGGATAACCGGTTTTTCGGTTATTTTTTATTCCGGTTATAACCGGTGAATTCCAATAAACGGGGGGAAAAACCGGATCGGAAAATAGGCTCCATTTTAGTTTCGATAAGATTAAGATTTTCCAAGTTATGAAGCTTTGAATTTCATCATCTTAGGCCAATCAACGACAACCACTTCCTCGAGGCATCTGTTGGTTGGCGGATTACTGAGAGTTTTTATGAATAGATAAATATTGGCGAATGGATTGATTTGCTGTAAAAACAGTATTAATAAATTTTTTTTATCTACAAACGGCGTTTTTTTTTATAAAAAACCCCCCAAAAACCGGTTATTTTGAGCGGTTATAACCGCCAGGTTAAACCGGAGGTAAAAAAAACTGAATAGAATAAAACCGGTTATTTTAGCAATAACCGTCATCCCTAGGTGATAGAACCGACTGCCTTTTGTGTGCTTCTTTGATTCACGTTAAATTCATCGAGTCAAAGCTCCTTATTTGGGGTGGCGTGGAATTTGGAGAGGAAGCTGCCGCTTTAGGTATCATTCTCGTCATCTGATCATGATTAAAAATCAAAGTTCATTCCCAAGTAGCTGAAAAAGGCACTTTAACTCTATTGATACGGGACCGTCCCATACGCCCCTTCAAGCAAAAGACGATAGCCGTCCGAAAAGTCCGAATGTCACTCTGAAATTTCCACCCCCTTTCGTTAAGTGTGATTGATTTCACACCCGCGCCGCGTGCTTTCTTCGTTAGAGTGGCTCGTGTTTGGGGAAGAGGGGAGTTTTCTTACAATTCGGAGAATGCCAGCTGTCATTGTGGTTTTTGAGGGGGAAAGTGAATTTCCCTTATCTTTGATAGAGGAGCTCGGACGTTCCCGTATTTTGAGGTCCCTTTATTTCAATGGCCTTAGGAATCAGAGGGTTAATCTAACGAAACCAAACAAAACTAAAGTTGAACCCTCACCGTTTCTTTTTCAGATAAAAATCACTCGCAATTCTGAATTCCAATTCATACGCAACGCTATGCTAACGTTGCGCACCAAATTGTATGGGATCGTTGAAATGCGATTTCTACGTATCCCGTGACCAAAGGTTTAAAACAATAATAAATAGCGAAGTAGTTAAAATTATTTTTTCATCATTTACAGCAAATTTTGTCATCGTGCTCGTAGTTATACATTTAAAGGTCCCCCATTTTTTTGTCCTTCTCTGCATGGACGAGTTTTCCGGTTTGCTTATTTTGGGTTCACCAAATTCCCGTGCCGAGGATCCGCTTTCATTTTCCTTTTGGCGAATCAGTGCAAAGGAAATCGGCCCTGCAATTTCTACATTACCCCAAGTAAACAAAATAGAAAACACGCCCATAAATCTACTACAGTTTGCTTAAAACGAAATGAGAAACAATTGAAGAGACGGTTTCTTTTTCAAACATGTTCTTTCGAATTTAATAAAAAGAAAATCCCGTTAATTTCCCTCAAATTGAATCCTCCCCCACTATTTAATCTACCATTCAATTTCTAAGAAAAGGACAAAAGGGAAAAAAATTCGCGCCGCAACCGCTCCAGCGAATCACGATACGGATGCACACGGTGTTCATGACACACTAGAGCAGAGTGCTATTTCCGGTGATTGGCCGCAGAACAACGAATCGATACGTTTTACTCATTCATCAGTATCGATTTCGCCCCTTATCGAAAGAAAACTCTTCTTTTAGAACCGAGTTGACGTTGTCAAAGTGCTATTGCTTTTTTTCGTAATGGAATGCACTTTATGCTTTTTATATAGCAGGTACTACTATTTATTTATTGTTGTGTTAAATCACAAGGCAAGTGATTGCTGATAAATTGGAGTTATAAAATTAGAGATCTAATAATGAAGACTGCAGTTAGGAGTTTATCTTAAAGGGAAGTTACTTAGAAGTTTTATGTCTGAAATAGATTCCTATAAAATGTAATAGAATCTTTCTTCGGAATAAAAATGTGATACAGCCAAGGGTGTTAAAATTAATTCTTGGGTTTAATTTGTTTTAAACAAGCAAGATACAAATAATTTTTTCAGAAAAAAGATGGATTTTTTTAAAACTTTCTCGTATCCTAAATAATACAAAGGGAAAACATTATAATTGTCAAAAAAAAAATTTGATCTCGAGATTATGAATCTTTACATTTTAAATCTCCCAAAGACAAAAGAAATTCAAATTTTTGGAATTATGTCCTTCTAGCTATCGCTCTCTAAACACGATAACAGAAAATGGCAAATAGTTGAACGGATGAAATTTTTTATGCCGTCTTCACACCAAAACTACAGATTTCTATCAAATTTTGGATGAAATCCACCATCGAGAAGTCGGTTCATTTTTTTGACTTGGCTTTTTTTATTCTTTCATTTTATTTATTTTTTGGGGGGGGGAGAGGTTTGCGCAATTATAGGGTTATTTTAATTTACTTTCACTTTGAACTGCAATTCTTTCAATGGAATTATATGCATTTTATCTTGTGTATGTGTGGAGTTTAAATGTTATATTTTGTACGTATTCTATGGTTTATTTATTTCCTTATTTTCATCTTTTATTTGGATGAATTAAAAATATAAGTGCAAATAAGTCTGAAAACATCGAAATTCCGAAATCAGTGAAACAGACTACCAATGAAAAAACAGTTTTATGTACTTTTAGATATTTACTGATGCCAATAGAGAACTTCTGGTTGCATATCATACTAACAAAACCATTTTTGACAGCACATTAAAAGCAACATCCTTATTGACTGAGAGAATAGAGCTCCTGTTTTAATTCTACCATTCTACATTTCGTCTGTAGATTTACATCGCACGCAGTCACGATCAAACGCCATGTTTGATTTTCTTCGAATTTGACATGCTTGTTCCTTGAAGACATTAAAAATGACGTATGTGTCAGGATTTTTATTTTATTTTTTGATTCCATTTTAAGCTGAAGACTTTCTTAATGGTTCCGTCATGTAATATTCAGCTTTATCCAGCGATTCTAGCCAAAGGGAACTTCATTCATAATGCCTCCAAAAATACTGATAATAGTAAATGATATTTAATTATAATTTTGTGAATGCTAATAAAGAAGATATTTAATTGTAATTTTGTTAGTAAGGATAGAAGCAGACATTTAATTCCAATTTTGAGAATATTGATAAAAGTAGAAACTTGAAAAGTAGAAGAATATTGATAAAAGTAGCGGAAATAATTCGCATTCGGGAAAAAAATTATTAAACTTTAAAGACTGCTATGAAGAACCAAACTTGTTTTTATATATTTATTTAAATTTTTTACACGAGGTCTAAGTTCATAGAACTACTAGTGTAAAAGTATATGAGGAAATCGAATGCAGAACACTTCCGATTTTCATTGCCTTTATTTCCGGCAGACCACCACCCAAATGCTTCCAGCAACTTTCGATAAGGCACACTCCTGTCGAGAAATATAATTTGGTGACCAACTGACTTAATAAAGAGAAGACGCAGACCAAAAGACTTCTTGTGTACTGAGTGGAGAAAACTAATACAATAGCGAGAAGCAGGGAGACTAGGAGATGGAACATGGAATGGGAAAAGAACAATTATTGGGCAACCGAGTGCCCTTATAAGCTGGATGAGGTTGGGAAATGTAAACACATCACACCACAGGAAATGGACTCATCAAGATATTAAATGGCTTCATATTTCTTTTCAAAGGAAGTCTGAATAAAATAGGTGCATATATATTCCGTCTGAACAATCAGAGGTAAAAATTATTATGAAATTAGTTTTAAGTAGTTGACAAAATTTTGCAGGTGTTAAATGTTTAAATTAACTCTGGTTGGATTTTGGTTTTCCCCCCCTTTGTTTTATTATGCCGAGAACGCGCTCATAAAACTTCGTCTTAAGCCTTTGAAAATGTACCGACGCAACAAATTAGACTCCGACATGCATTCCATTTAGATTTTCTTCAGGAAGGCGAAGTAAGACCACGACTTGGTAAGGCCGAGAAGCCCATTTTTCACTCTCCATTTTAAATGATCGCGATTGTATTTTGGGTGTTGGGTCTTTTGATTTAAGAGATCGGATAAATGCCAACAAAACAATTTTTACTTTAAATTCTTTCTCTAAAAGTGGCTTTTCCATTCTAAGGCATAATATATGGCTAAATTTAATGGGGATAGTCGCCGAATTTGAACCAGTCAGAGAGAGGGAGATCAGTGTTACGAAGCTATAAAGTTGGCTCCCTGAGATGCTAATCTTGGCGACATAGTTGGCGACTTTGGCGACAAAAGGAATTTTCTAGAAATACCTTGAACTACCAACCTATTTCTAATGGCTTCATGAACTTTCTGGAGATTAAGCCACTTTCTTCGTAATGACGTCACTTCCTGTTGCAAAAGTATAAAAGCAAGCTCTAAAGCCAAGAGGAGTTAGTTGGATTTTGATCAAGAGGAAAGCTGTTGAGCTGAAAAGACATTGGCCACTATTTTGAAAGTGCTGTGGTTGAGATTTATTGGTAATATTTGTTGTGAATTTTTAGAAGTACTGTTTTAATACTTGTGCTACGTTGCTTTTCTTAGAATATTTGTAAAGTAAAGAGCTTTATTTTTTTAAATCCTGCTTATTGGTCTGCATTCGCGTACATCCACAAGACGATTTCGTCACAATATGACTAAGCATAATGGGGGAGAGTCGCTGAATTTGAACCACCTGAGCGGTTTTTAATGTACAGTGAAAGAAAAGTGATTTTATTGAAAAACAAATGGTAGAATTCTTTGTAGTTCATTTATCTTCAGAACAGTGTAATTAACTTTTTATGAAATACACTTCCATTAGGAAAAAAGTAGCTTGATAAAGATGTCATCGGTCCAATCAGGGAAACCGGTTGAATAGGTTGGACCACCAATTTCTTCAAGCACAATTAAAGCAAAAATAGTTTTTGATTCTTAAATTCACACCCGCACACAATGGATGACCCCATGTATGACATTACATGCACTGTACCACTTCCTCTTCTCCCTTCTTTTCCTCACAAATGATATAAATGATACGTACGCTAAGTTTTTATACTTTTTGATCCAACATTTGATGGCTTTAGTGTCCTTTTATTGTTTTTTTGCTTTGACTTGTTCCAATTCCAATATTTGAGGACTACTAGTGGTGATAAACTGCTTTCAGAGATATTCTTGTAGTTTAAGATAATAATCCCATTGATTTAAATAGTCCAATTTAGGCTTATTGTCCATGGTCCAATCTAGGTAACATTTGGACAACAACAGAAAAATTCCCCTACCTCAATTTTAAATTATTTTCATAAAAATATTATAGTTAACTAGTACCTAAAGACAGTTCCTATCTGAGGATATTATAACATGTTTTACCACTTAATTTAGAAGAGAGTAAGGGCGATTTTTCTTTGTTAAAATAATTAATTGATAATACCTTAATCTAAACATTTATTCTCTAATTGTAACCACGTAGCACTTTCTCTTCAAAATGATTTCATATACCTATTTACATCTTTACAACATAATTTGCCTATTTTACGGACCAAATGTTCCATTAGAAAATTGCCTTTTTTAATTTTTTGAAATAAAAATTAAAAAACGGTAAAAAAATTTAAAAAGTTATGATACCGGTCCAATCTAGGCGCCGGTCCAAATTCGGTGTCTTTCCTTTATATGCTCTTTTATACGAAATAAGTTTATTTTTTCATATTTTTAAGAAAAATTAAAAGTCAGGCTTTGATTATCTTAAAGGTAAGAGGTTTTTTCTCCCCTCGCATTATGTATATCGATACTTCGATACCACTGGATCAAAGTATCGATGAGGTTTACATACATAATACGATGCTTTCGTGGTCATTGGTAGTTAAAAATGTCTTGTTTCTAATTATGCTGTAGTTCAGATGCATCGCAATGTTATCGAGGAAAAGCATAATTTTTAGCTTTAAAATCAAATTTTCATGTTTATAGTAACTTCCATTGGAAAATTGACTTTCTTAATTTTTAAAAATAAAAATTTAAGAAAAGGAAAAAAAAAATAAAAAATGATGTAGGTAGGGCTTCTAAATTTACAGTTAGTAATATAGCCATTTTTCTTTATAATAGCAATTTTTACGAAAACTTTTGATTGGATCTGGTTATTTACATGTATAAATTTCATTTTTATATTGAAAATTTAAATGTGTTAGAACAAGCAATGAAAAAGAGGGTGATTACAAAAAAGATAGATTACTTTTAAGGAGAAGTGAAATATTAACTCATCCTCTAAGGCGAGCGTTCCGGGGCGCTCTTTGTTGAGACTCTCGGAAGACGGAAAGCGTCTCGGTCCGCTCTCCTTTCCTTCTACCAGACAGACTATTTCCCTATTTCCAACCCTATTACCTGTAGGAACTGTCTTATCGGTGTGAGGTTAATGTATGGCAATAATGATTCTCTAATAATAGATTATCTGTTTGATACTGCTTTCCGTAGCATGGCTCTGTAAGTATAATGAATAAAATCCTTTGCTCCACAATCGGTGGGAATATTTCCGTGACACATCCTTAATTTATTGGGTGCTGAAATTCGGAGCGTGCAGTATAGGCTTAAATGCTTTCTTCGTCGAAGAGGTGAAAAAATGAAGAGGTCCATTCGAAGTAATTTTCATGTAACCTCAAAAAGGGACACAAATTTAATCTACTCGAAGCTAAATAGCGAAGAAAGTTGGGTGATTGAATGCTAGAACATATGTCCTTATCTCGACGTTCTAAAGTATTGTTTTCTTAGTTAAAAGTCTGAATATATGAATTCTTTCATATGTTTACTACTGGTCTAAGTATTATCTATCGTTTTCAATTCAAAATATCTGATGACCGAAACTTTTGATCATTATTAAATACACAACGAGAATTTCAGCTCAATAAAAAAATTGTCTATTATAACTTTTACTCTCAGTAGTGTGCATCTACGGTAGAAAATAATATTACTCAACAAAGAATGTCGTATTCCAGTATTTTATTCATGAAAGTTATAAAATCGACAATTCCCAAGTATAAAATAATCTTGACTCATAATCTTCCCTCCCACATGGATAACTTTTGGGGGAAAAAACCCTCACCCTTTTAAATATACGAACAATAATTTAAACAAACACTGGAGCTGTGACATAAAGTCAGTTGTGACGCTTCAAAATCGCCTGCAATGCTTGTAAAGGGTTTGGAAAAACATTCGAAACACGTGCCACCGGGAACGGTCTTTCCGCTTTGACCCCGGGAGTACAAACAGAAGAACAATGGAATTAACCGCTTGCACCCCGCGGCAAATTGTGGCAGCACTGATTCCATCAGCATGGAAATAGAATCTTCTTGCTCCCCTCAGGTTCGTAATTTCTAGTTAATTGCTCTACAATCGGTGGGGATATTTCCGTGGCGGGCAGGAAACAAACTCATTCGAGGAAGGGGGTGACCCCGTAACTCACTGTTACGGGAGGGAGTATAATTACTCGACGGGAGTTTACTTCCCTTTATTGAGAAAGGGGGGACTCGAAATTGGAAGCGAAAGCGGAGTAATCGGTTTTTAATGCCCCGATATAATAGAGGGCGGGCTTTTAATAGAGTTTTTGGTTTTGTGGGGGTTCTGACTTGTATGTATGTGTATATATGCACTGTGAGGTGGCGTTTTTATTATCCCTCCACACTCTTTATAATTCGCTATTGGTATTGTTAGGGCCGGTGCACAGATTCGATATTTCGTTGCCATGGAGAGAACACATATCTCCGATTTCCCGCCGACTTCTAGAGAAAACGCTGAGCAAAAGTGTCGCTAATTATTTGTCCGTCACTACAACATCGCGATAGGTATGTGTGCCCATCGCAACTGCTACCCATGTGCTTCATGCCACTAATGCTGCTCCAACATTTTGCCACCTATGACTTCTCCGACACAAATTGGATGTGTGCACCGGGCCTTAGAGTGAAAGGCAGCAATTACACTGGGAGGCGGAGGCATAAAATAACGCGAGGTGTTTGGAGTTCGAATGCTGTAAATGTGTCCTGCGGAATGTAATTAAATTTGCTCTGCATACTATGCTGATCATGAGAACTCGATTTGTGCAAAAATAAAAATTTCGCTCCTATTTTTCGTCTTCATCTTCAGTATAGCGCTTCTCACACAGCCCGAATAAAGCACAACTGACTGCAAACTGTACCGTATTCATGCAAGATGAAGCACATCCTCATATTGGATTATGTGGTAAGCAAGTTCTACTGCAACTTTTTATAGACAAATGGATAATGAGGATATGGAGTTGGGATTATTCAAAATGCATAAATTGACGTTATTAAGAAAATTTTTGCAAACTGTGAAACATTTTACATAGGCGTGGATAATTAGATGCGCATTTCCTTGCAGGCGATCACCGCGTTCTCTGGGTCTTACTTCTATGATTTTTGGTGCCGGGATCATCTGAAAAATGTGATTTATAAAGGGAGCGTTGATGATCCAACCTCCCTAAAGGATCGCCTAACGCTGAAAGTCCGACAACTCAACCTTGAAGTGCTGTGTTCTGCGGTAGAATATACAACCCAAAGAATACATATTTTTTGGGAATCTTGGGCGATCAGCTAGATGAATCAACGATGCCATAATACAGGGTGATTCAAAAAGAAGGAGCAGATTTAAAATATTTATTTCTAATGAACGACAATAGATTCACCACTGGATAGAGGAAAGTTCATAGTTTTATATCATGCATTCGGATAATCCCGGTAAAAGCGGATGTAATAACTGTGTACTCCAACCTTCAATAAATTCACTTTTTTCTCACACTAGTTTATTAATTCTACTATATACGATTAAATATGAGATATATACATATGTACAATTAGGATTCACTTTCAAGACTACTCATAATTACTAACTCGGAGTTCACCTCGAGAAGTCCTACAAAAACGTGCACACTCTGCGCAGAGACCCAATCCCATTAATGGCGTCTACCACCTCGCTTCCGCATATTTACGGATCCTACTGTGCTTTGGATTGAGGTCGCTTTTCATTGGCTCTCAGCGTCACGTGACTTTGCTTGCTTCTGAATTATGTCATAGGAGCGCGCTTAGTTTGGATTTCAGTTTTTGTCTTTGCTATTGTATCATGGGAAAACCAAAATTATCTTTATCTTGAATTCATCATTCCTTTTAGAAATATCCGAATAATCGTAATTAAAAGATAATTTTGGTTTTCCCATGATACAATTGCTAAAACAAATCCAAACTAAGCGCGCTCCTATGACATCATTCAGAAGCAAGCGATGTCACGTGACGCTGAGAGCCAATGAAAAGCGACCTCAATCCAAACCATAGTAGGATCCGTAAATATTCCTAGCTCCGGAGCAACTGTTCTACTCTTCACTTTACCTCCTTCGACTGAGAGCCGGAATAGGCACGTGGAGGATAGTGGCATGACAGCGGACATGTTCCAACACTGGTTGTTTCCACAAATTCAACAAGAACAGAATAATTTTGGAGTCTATTCTGGTACCCGCGGTTGGGGTGGGAGACGTCACTTTTCCCGTAGGTTACGAGCGAGAAAAATGACGTCTCCCACCCCAACCGGGCGTACCAGAATAGACCTGTTTATCTTCATGCAAGACGGTGCTCCACCTCACTTCCACCACGAGGTTCAGCAGTGTCAGAATGACACCATTCTTACACTTTGCGGTTTTTTTTATCTGTGGGGGTACATAAAAGACAGGGTGTTTGTTCATCCCATGCCTGCTACTCTTCAAGATTAGCGAAATCGAATTGTTACAGCATTGAGTTCAATAACCAGGGGCCAGTTGCTTTGTTAAAGTTACGTTTGTCGCATAAGGAATGGAGCTCTTGTTGAATGTATGAAATAAAACTTTGAACTTTCTTCTATCTAGTCATGTATCGAATGTGTCTCTATCTATTGTCGTTAATTAGAAATAAATATTTTAAATCCTCTACTTATTTTTGAATCATCCTGTATAATTTGTTGGGGGAAATTGGGAAACTGTGATTTCTGTAATTTTGCGTGTTCAGTTGTTGGTGAGAATTGGATATTTTTTTTGCATAAACTGGCATTTAACAGTTTAAATATTAACACCAAATTTAGTTACATTTGATTTAACAAAACGTTTGCAATCGTGGTCCAAACACCTCATGTTTTTCTATGGCCAACCTGTACATAAGAAGGAAATGACTCGAAAAATTGGAAAATGTGTTGTTAGAGATGCCAGGAATACGAAATTGAAATTTTTTTTTAGTGCTGTGTCTTCTTTTTTAATTGAGTCTAGGAAAGCGCGCGCCCTATGATGTAAAACATTTGTATCTTTTCTGAATGCACAGTGGAAGTTGACTACTTTGCAGCTGAAAAGACCGCAACAAAAATTCGAACTATTCCAGAATTCGAATTAAGAAAATTGACTCTATAAATGAGTACAGCACGGAAAAACGACAATTTGTAAATCAAAACGGCAGTAAAGATTTATTTTTGATATTTTACAGTTTTAATAAATAATTCATAAATAAAAGCATAAAGTAACTTCTACAAAATTAGCCTTTCAGCGTTTAATATTGAGGAAAGATAGTTGACGTTCAGTATAGAAGCTACACGAGGGGTATTTTGAAATGGATTTAGGGGTCTATTCTGGTACCCGCGGTTGGGGTTGGGGGTGGTTTTGTTCCGTTGTTAACGTGCGGAACCCAACCCAACTCCCAACCCAACCGGGGGGTGCAGAATAGACCCCTTAGTTGTATTGCATCATAGTCGGATGACGAGGAGGACTCCTGAACTGGCACCTCCCTCTTTTTTAAATTTTCTAAATTTTCAAGCGATAGGATGGTTCACACAACATATTTAACTTTTTGTTAAGAATATCTTTCAATATGGCCTTTTAAGTACATGTTATGTAAATGGGTCTTCAAAGGATGTTCCGGTTAGAGGGTTAACGCATATCAAGTCAGCATATACGGTGGATCTTTGGTGGATTCAAGTTATGATTCCACGATTATCTGGTCCCGAAACCGTGACTTAGCATGAAAGTTCGAAGAGTGGGATGATAATCAGAACAGGTATATTTTTCATTATCTGACCGCGGTTCAAATTTATGAGCCCTTTCGAGATATCCTTCGTTAAGCTTCTTAATTAATTGATAAATCCAATATCTCCAACTTAAAACACACTTCATTCAAATTTTTGAGCCGACTAAATCGACATCAAATCTGTAGTCTAGTTTGGAACTGTCTTCACCTTTTAGGTAATGTGACAATTAGGAAAAGTTCATCTGCTGCTATGGCCATTGCCCCATCTGTCATGGAAAAGTGGAATTGAGAAGCGTTGACTTCGCGTGCTCCATTTAACTGGCACATCATTTGTCGTCTTAATTCGAATCATCTGAATATTTATGAGAAAGACAGGTGTTACTGAAACATCTGTGGTTCGAAACCTAAGTTGAGAAATTCCAACCGTGAGAACTGATTGCATCACAAATTTTCCCAACTGCCGAAAGTTTAAGTACAATCATTACTAGCTTGTAGATCCATTCTACTTTTATTCATTACACACACACACGCACATGCACACACACACGCACGCACAAGCACACGAACGAGTTTATAGTTTTATAGTTTTCACTTTTTTGTATACGAAATATAGAAACTATTGTATTCGATAGAAACATTCAGCCTCGAGATGTTGATGAATCTTTTCGTTTTAGACCTCCCTGACACCGAAAGAAAAAGCTTTTTACAAAATATGTCTGTGAACACCGTAACTCAGAAACGGAACAATCTAGACGGATGAAATTTGGTATGTGGTTATTTTGGACGAAATCCGTCAAAAGGAAGTCTGTCTGTCAGTGGTCATAAGAACACGACAGCTCAAAAGTGCAACGACTTGTATGATAAAATTTGGCATATGATTTTTATTGCTGGAATTATAGATCTATATCAAATTTTGGACCAAATCAATAAAGGATTGACTTGTTGTCGGTATGCCTATCTTTCACGCGAT
>BGPR01001151.1:112905-174906 GCA_013235015.1 Araneus ventricosus | reverse complement strand
AAAACACAACTATCTAGATAAATGAAATTTAGAACGTGGTCTTGACATCAACACTATTGATCTGTATCAAATTTTGGACCTATCAGCCAAAGGGAAAAGGTAAAAAAGGCATACTGAATTTTCTTTACTATACTGTGATGATAAATCCAAAACGCGTCATATTGTAAAAATTGTGAAAAAGTCGCATTGTAACCATTACTGTCTCCGTAGTAATCGTATTTCGTACCTATTTATTATTTTCGAATGCATAATAAAATAAACTCGAGAGTTCAAACTGAATAAATTTCAGTAACCAAATAAATTTGAGTTCAAGTAGAGTGAGCTTGAGTTCGTGTCTTTATATCAACTTAACAACAACTGTTTAAAGATCAGCGGTGATTTTTTTTTCCCGCCAAATTGTTAGAATTACAGGAATTACCTATTTTTAGAATCCTTGTGATGAAAAAAAAAGTTCCCGGAAAACCTTTTCTGATTAAGGCTCCGATAACTGCCCACTGAATATTTATCTGCGTTGTAAAAACTCAGGTAAAGTGCTTTTTTTTCCTTTCTACGTCTTATACTAAAATGGGATTCATAAATTTTTCTCCACCCACATTAGGGTGAGCTTTCCTCTGGAATAATAAAAAAAGGAGGGAAAGGCCAGTCAGTAATCGAAAAGAAGGAGCTGACCTATCTAAAGGTTGACAAATGATTCTGGTCACGTGACCGCTGCTTCCAACTCCATTAGGGGTGGCGGAGGAGGAAAGAGGGTGGAACAAAAAAAGGATAAAGGGAAAAAAGAGATTGCGCTATAAAGTGGTGCAAGTCGGAATCTGATAGAAAGTCAATCAAAACTCGGAGGTAGCGATCAACATATCACTAGAGCCGCTGGCATATGGTTGTAGAGAATCGACTTCGTAATCCTAGGGTCTCAGGTTCGAGACCGAATTGCACCGAAGCACATGAGCCTGGGCATGAATACTCCTTCCGATTTAATGTCCACCAGCTTGTGTTCAACAGTGGAATTTGGGAGTCCTTGTTTGGTGTCGCCCTCGTCGTCTGGCCAAGGATTCAGATTACGCCGAAGTGCTCACGGACTTTCGTTTTCGTCATCTGGCCATAAATCCAAATTACACCTACCTGCACATGCAACGGAGCACGTTCAATCTGTCTGCAAAAACTTCACATGTATGGAATTGTGGAATCAGGGTAAAATTTTTAGTGTCGCATCTGGCTCACGGATCTTAGACTACGCCGCCGTGCTACTGTTCGTTTTCGTCGTCTGGCCACGGATCTAGACTACGCCGCCGTGCACACGTGTCGTTTTCGTCATCTGGCCACGGATCTAGACTACGCCGCCGTGCACACGTGTCGTTTTCGTCATCCGGCCACGGATCTAGACTACGCCGCCGTGCACACGTGTCGTTTTCGTCCTCTGGCCATAAATCCAAATTACACCTACCTGCACATTCAATCCGTTCGGGTTAAAAGTCCTCCTACTTACGTGGAACAGTGGAGTCGTGCCGGTTGTGTAGTCCTTCTCATCTGGGCACCGGATCAAAATTACGAGGCCTGATCCAAGACAGACGGTGGTCTAGTGGCACGTTCATGGCTTCAGGACCAGAAGGCTCCAGGTTTGAAAGCCGATTCCACCAAAGATTCGTCTTGTATGTGGGCATGCTGCATGTTAAATCTGGTGGCGAGGGCCAAATATTCTCCCACTGGAGTGTACGGAAGTTTAGAGAAGGGTTGCTGGCTCACATTTTCTCGTTATCTGGCCACGGTTCAAAATTACGAGATACTCCCAAAATAACCTTCTTTTTGCTTCAAAATTGGACTTTAACATAACTGAGCAAAAGATATTGCTATATAATTGACTTCATTAGCTATTGGGACCACGGAGATCTTGCGTCATAGACTCAGCACTAAGATCCAAGGAACTCGGATCCAAGATCCGATTCCATGGAAGATCTTCCATATCTGTGGGCTGAGTGTGCATTGAATACATCTTTGGGGAGTCCCAAAATTCTTAAGTTTGCATGATCTGGAAAGCAAAGTACCAAATTGGATGTCATTCTCGTTATCTGATTACGGTTGAAATACATAACATCCATCTGAAGTAGACCCTTGGGGAAAGATTCTCAGATCGGAGTATCAGAAATTCGAGACGATTTCTGCACTCGAAATGATTTTCAGTACTATTTTGGACAGGTCTGCTTTTTAAATTTAGATCCATATATATTAAATAATAATTTGAACAATGGATTTACGCTACTAATCTCTATAGTTTGTGTTTTCTTGCTCAGTTACAAACAAAAGACGCTTTCTGTTTTTCTCTCATACACTCAGTGTTAAACCACTTATTAAATAACTTTTTGAGAGCTGGAAGCGGCACAGAATTATGCACTTTGGCCTAGGGTGTGAAAACGTGCAAATCCGCCCCTGACTTTTCATTTAACAAAATAAACTATAGGGAAGAGTGGAGTAAAACTGGGTAGTGGAGTACCTTGAAATGGCGTTATTAATTTTCCTTTTTAGTGGACAAATTCTTAGTTATACTCTACTAATAAAGAAAAAAGAATGGTCGTAGTTGCCATGTTGTTGTTTTTAAATTCACTTCGTCTGTGAAGGTTTATTTGTTTTATGACGTCAATTCTCCAATGTTTGCTTCTTTTTAAACTATCCCTACTTATCATTACAATTATAAAAACTACTACTAATACAATTACTACTAATTATTACTGACTTACTACTAATCATTACAATTATAAAAACTATATTTAGTCCGGCTTATTATATGTTTACTAAGGATCCTATCAAACAATAACGATTTAGTAAAACAATTGCATGTTCAATCTGTTTCGTTTTCTATAACCTCTGCACTCGGGGTAAAACCGGGTACTTCTAGTGGGGTAAAACTGGGTACTAGGGGAAACTACGGATACTCGACCGAAGAGGACTTTCTTAGATTGTGAGATGGTTGGTAGTTTGTGAGGGCCATTCCTATTTGACCTTTGAGTCAAATGATCTGATGGAAAGCATTTCCAATTTATTCCGATTTCAAATATTTTCTTTTTTTTGTGATAAGTTCAAATAATACAAAGAATTATTTTAGTCAAAATTTTAAAAAAGAACTGAAATTTATTTATTCCATTATTTCTTCGCTTGCAAATAAACGATTTTTAATCATTTTTTTCTCATATAAAACTTAAGATGCGTGTAAAATTAAAAATTTTTTGCTTGAAGTCTTTGGAATTTTATTTAACGCATCGTCATTTCGACTGAGTTCGTCTCTTAGCTTGAATTTTAAAGAAGAAAGAATTACGTAGAATACATTTTTCTTCTTTTGCTTTTGAATTGGATTATTTTTATCCTTATACTTTTGGTTTCGGGTAATTAAAATGGTAGGAGAACCCAGTAAGTCTATTACTTATTTCCAATTTCTTGTTTTGTACAATATTTGTTAGATTCTTTCATTTCAGTTTTCCGCTATTCTGTTTTATTGTATTTTCCAAACCAGCAGTGTTTCAATGCGCTAGTGACATAACTAGTTCCCTGTTTTATTCCTACAGCTTTTATCACTAATTTAGATACGAATTTTGAAAATATTTAAAAATGATTGTCTTTATTCTTAAATTGTCACCTATTGTAATTATTGTTAAATTTTTAAAAAATTGTATTTTTTCTTAAATTGTCAATTATTATAACTATTATTAAATCTTAAAAAATTGTTTTATTCTTAAATTGTGATATAAAATAAAAATTTATGCTACTTTTCCACAGAAAATCTAGTTTTCCCTAATTTCCCATAGAGTTAACACGTGTACCTGGTTTTACCCTATTAGTGGGGTACCTGGTTTTACCCTATTAGTGGGGTAAAACCGGTTGGTATGACTTTTTCTCCAAAAAATCATTAGTAAAAAAGTATTGAAACTATGACTTTTCCTGAAAAATATATTGTACTCTGATAAATAATGAATATTTTAGTAAAATTTGACAAGCTCTATGTCGAATAGTTTAGTTCCAACAGGCCTTCGAACCTTAGGTACCCAATTTTACCCTACTTTCCCCTAATTTCACCACGTACGAAACATTCGGTCGTTTGTCACATATCAAAAATACAAACATAGAGACAGACAAAAAAAATGTAAGTGTGAATAAATTAGAAGATTGCTTCGAAATATATTTTACACTGAATAATCATGCAGTGGTGTTTATCTTGGGAAGAAACAAAACTGCAAGAAGCAAAACAATATTTAGAAATAAATCGCAGAAAAAAAAACAGGAAAAAGCTTTTCACTTTGCATCGTCCAAACATCCATGACAACCATTTGTAAATATCTTTCCTTATCTTCCGAACAGAATCTGGCGCTCGCAAAAGAGTTATCAACGAAAACGAAGCAGCATTTTTGCGAATTCCAAACGAGGTCGCAACTGTCGCAGAAACGCTTCACTTTGGCGACGCCAGTGGAATTTAGACGAAAGTAGTCAACTCTCCCCAGGGTTAATGGGACAGAAATATCTTTATTAGTCATAAAATTTTCTCTTGCAGTCCATTTAAATAGTTAGAGATCTTTTGGGAGCATGGATGCGCAGTCTGAAGCCGATTAATTTCCGTACATTCACGCTGGGTTCGAAAGGGACTGGAGTCTATATTCACACGATTTGAGAACGATTTTAATTTTAAATTTAAAAAAGTGATTAGACGAAAACATCGAAAAATGATGAAGAGATTGATTTTTGCTTTAAAATTTTAAATACAGTTAGATGTAAATAAGGTAATATATGAGTTATGTTAATCCTTAAACCTCCTCAGGGTTGCCTTTAAGCAACATACGCAATTTTGTCTTCTAAAATCTTGAGACTAAGACCGAAGCTCTAATGCCGGTTGTTGCCAATAGGATACATACTGAAATCTTTATTAAATGATTTTATAGCATATAGATGGCAGCATGAGTGCTGTTAAAAAATAAAAATTAAATTGATGCTTTTTTCCTTGAGGCTACATCTTTTTAGCTTTGTATGCTTGAGAATACCATATTTTATTCTACAACGTTGCAGGAAATTCCTTATCCATATTATTATTTATTAAAATTCATCTGTGTTTCATATTATTGAATTTTATCAAGGAAATTTTTTTCTGAAATAAAAGCCCAGTGTTGTCAGTTGGTAACGAACTATTTTTTTTAGCCATAAACCATTATCCATAAATACGACTTTTTAAAACTATTTTTTCCATGTTTTATTCTAAAACGTGAAAAAAAACATTAAAATTATTTTTTTTAAATCGGGCTTTTAAGGGTTAAAAGAGAAATATTGTCTGCATCAATAGAATTATTCTACATTTTCACGTTTTGGAAACGATTTTAATTTAAAATATTTTAAATAAATAATTAGACGGAAACAGGATAAAGATAGGGGAAACGATATTTATTTTAAAATCTAAAATATAAATAGAGATAAATAAGCAATATATGAGTTGTGTTAAAAGTGAAAAATCGTCTGCATCAACAGAATTATCCCGTGATTTATGATAATTCACGTCTTACTCTACACAGTCTCTGTTACGTAGGTGATGAATAATATTAGATTAAAAGATAATTTATACGTGAACCGCAAAAAATATGGCACTATCAGAATTGTACTCAACGTAAAAAGTCGTTCTTACACCTTGTCAAAAAAGTAGACGGACACAAAATTACACTTCAATTTCATGAAAAAAAACATTTATTCAACAAATCTTTTTGTGAAAAAATCGTCAGTATATTTTTTCATACATAATTATATAAGAATCAAATAAAATGTATTGTAAAACACATGAATTTGTATTGATTATCATAAGATTATATTAACAAATACAAAATGTCGTTGGTCAAGTTGTCAAAAAAGTAGACGGACAATCACAAAAATAGTGTGAAATTCAAAGTTTTATTGAGAGGTTTTCTTACCAGCTGCTTGTATTAGTTCAAACACACGGTTTGGCATTGAATAATAAAGGTTTTGAATGTCTTTTTGGCAAAAAGTATTCCATACTGAATCAAGAGATTCGTGGAGCTCCTTGACATTTTCATATTGCCTCCCTTGTCCGAAAACACGTTCAACTAACATAGCCCAAACATTTTCGAAAATATTGAGGTCTGGACTTTTGGCTGGCCAGGGCAAAACTTGAACATTCTTATCATCAAACCATTTTTTAACACCTTGAGCTGAATGAATGGAAGCTCCGTCTTGTTGATATATCCAGTTTTCTCCTCCTCAATCGGATCCGTATGGGAGAAGTTCTGTTTCCAACTGTTGTATATAATCTTTGTGGTTTTGTCTACCTTTGATAAAAACTAAACTTGATCTACCACCGAAACCAACAGCAGGCCATACCATCAAACTTCCTATTCCTTGTTGGCGAGTAGAGTAATATTGTTCTTTTTGTTTCAGGCAGTGCCAATAATATTGAAAGCCATCTGGACCAACTAAATTGAACCTTTTCTCATCAGAGAAAATAACGGATGTCCATTCAGTGGTCCAGGACATGTATTTTTTACCCCACGCCAGTCGATAAGCAATATGTATTTTAGTCCATTTAGGATGATGTTTTCGTTTCTTAAATTGAAACTGTTTACTTCTTTGCACATAATTAAACGATATCTGTCTTGTTATATGGGTAAGTCCAGATTCACGCTGCGCGGTAGGGATGCTAGTCCTTCTTTTTTTAAGCTGTCGGAGAAGATTTCTTTGCTCTTTTGGCGTTAGTTTTCGGGGTCTTCCAGTTTTTTTCCTTTTTCCATGAGCATCAGGATTCTTTAGAAATTCTGCAATTGCACTTTTACCAATTTTTAAAATACCTGCGATTTCTCGAATAGCTTTTCCATCGTTTCTGTAGGCTATGGCTTGATCTTTTTGGAATTCTGTTAAAGAAATTCCTCTAGGCATGGTAACCAACTTCAAATAACAATCAAAGTAAAAATTTTAAGGTTTTTGAAAGAAATTAATTTTATATTTTAAATGAAGGTGATCTAACTGGCTTATCCAAGTAAATACATGATAAAAAGTTACAAAAAGTTATCCAAAGAAACTAGAAGAAAAGCACCTCAAATGGTTTGTCCGTCTACTTTTTTGACAATGTGTATAGTATACATATCTATTTAACTTTAAATATAAACGGGTGTTTATTAAAACTTTTACGTCACCGGAGATTTCTTTCCACGATATGACTAGTGTATAATTTGAAACAACAATATTAAAAACAAAGAGCTTTACATTTACAAATTTTTAGTGTCCGTCTACTTTTTTGACAAAGTGTAGTCTGAATTATACTATATTGTAAACTATACATCAATTCACGCTGTATTCGAAATATATCGAAATAGTTGTAATAAAGGTATTAACATTTTTTGAAAATCATTTTAAATTTTAAAATAGGAAGAAGGTAACTGCAACAGATTTGGCAGCATGTGAATTAAGTTAGAAGCAATAACCATCTTCAGCAAATAAATTTATTCTGCGCTGCAAAATTCCCATGCATGTATGTTGTGTTACAGTCTTTGTACAAAGTGTTTGCTCATTTTGAAAAATTCTGACATTGAATAAAAAATGTAATTATACTCAAACGGAAAACATCTGGCAACATATGAATTATCTTAGTAGTTAAATTCGCATTCAGAAACTAAAAAAATACATTAAAAATGCTTTAAGATGTATAGAACTATCTTTTCAAGTTACGTTGAATAAAATAAAAAAATATATATATACAGGAAAAGAATGTAGGCTGTAATGCTAAGAGAGTAAAGCTACTAAATAGAATACCAAAGAAAGATACATATATTTTTCAACAATTCGAAAGTTGTGTCTATTATTTTAAGAGCGGAAAAGCGCAAAGCCCGAAAAACTGTCACAAATTTTTGAGTACGTTTACATCAGCTATAAATATAATAACACATAAAGATTTGGGTTCAATTTTAACAAAAACTGTAAAATTCATCATTTATTATCTAGACGGGCTACTTGCATGAGAGACTAAATCTAATATATAAGATTAAGATAATCTATTAAATTTATATGCATAAGACTAATTATAGTAAAATATTGCTTACCACCAATGGCAGCTTGTCCATTATGACTGCAGAGGTGCAGTCCCCCCTGAAATTATTTTAAAACTTGTATTTTCGTTTTTATTCTAATTGGCTTACGTTTCCACTTTAAGAGTTCAATGATAATTGAAAATGGCAAAAAAGTAATACAAAACGTAAAATGAAGACGGAAAATAAATTAAAAATTAAGCTGCAGAGAATTTTGTCCCTCATCAGGATACGAAATTAACTCAATGAGCAACGCGAAACGGTCGAAAAGCAACCGTTTCTCCGCTTGAATTTGCATTCATTTGAGCTGCACTCCGGAGCAGCTCACGCTTGGCGCGACTTCCTCATTTGGCTTTTATTCGCTTTTTCTCAGTAGTTCAGTCGTTATGTAGTTTTTTTAAATCCAATTCTGGAGAAGTTGTAATTTTTTGCCCCTTTATCTTTTTTGGGTGCTGATTACGAATCTGAGGTTTGCAAACAAAAAGTTTTTTTCGAATTTTAGTTCTAGACAAAAAACATTAAAAAAATTCCCAGTTTTTTGCTTATAACTCAAAAATTATCAATTTTTAGCATATCATCATTATATACCAAAATAATCAGCGCAAAATTTCCTACAACTTAGGGCAATACAACTTCTGCAGCACTGCTTGTTTCTGAGCCGACGAGCCGCCACTGCTTACCACCGTAGGGAAAGCAATGCCCTCTATTGTCATATTTGGCATTAAACGATTGAAAAAAAACACATCTATAGCTTATGTTTGCTTAGCCCACTAAGATGGCCGCGGTGGCCTAGTGGTAAGGTCTAGGCTTCGGGGCCGGAGAGTTCCAAGTTCGAAACCCGATTCCACGTCCGTCGTGCATTAGGCCTGTTTTACGTTAAATCATACTTAGGAGGTCAAACTTCCTCTCGCCGGTGTGGTGCGGAAGTTTGGAGAAAGGGTGCCAGCTCAGGTGCCATCCTCTTAATCTGACCGCAGTCCAAAATCCGCGGTCTGTCCCAAAATAGCCCTCGTGTTGCTTCAAAATGGGACGATAATGTAACTAAACCGAACTAATCGCCCGCTCAGACTGGCGACAGGAGCATCTAGAGAGTGTCCCTAAAAAGACATTAACAAACTTTAAGGGTAGGTCAGGTATATCGTAACAAGCAAAGTAGAACATGGGGTCGCAAACTCAAATGATAACCGCTGTAGTTGGCTGTGAGTTAAGTAAATGAGGAGGTTTGGTTTGTTTGGGGGTTTATGGCGCAAGGGCCAGTATTTGGCCATGCTGCGCCAAACAAGGTAAGTAATATGTGAAAAGGTAGTGAGCAGATATTAAAACAATCAGTAAATATCAAATGCAGAAAAATTAAACTTTCACATGCTTATTCAGCGAGAAGAGGTAAAAATGAGCAAGGCGCAAAATAGTCAAAACAAGCTGTTTAAATGTGTGGATAAAAACCAGTGATTTTTAAAAATTCAAGAAGGTAAATGTGAGGGTGCCGACCAATCATTGTGGTTAAAATAGGCGAGCTCGTGTTAAAAAATCGCAAACGATGGATTTGAAAATGTGTGCATTCAATGAGGACGTGTTTTGCAGACATAGTACAGCTACAGTGTAGGCAAGCAGGAGCTGGCTCACCCAGCAAATGATGAAGGTGGGTAAATCTAGTATGCCCGATGCGATCTGGTCAGAAATGTGCCCCTTTTACGGTTAACATTCTCTGACCAGTTCTCAATAATAGTAAATGAGGAGGATACACAATATAAAATCTACAACACAGGTTTAATAGATTACAAATTTACTATAGCTGAACATCACAGTTGCATGAATAACAGCATCATAAGTCGTACGCAGCAGTAGAGCAAGATCCCCCATGGAGCCCACCTAGGCCATGGCCTAGGGCGCATGCAGAGAAGAAATAAAATCCAATTATTTACAAATTTTTCAGTGTTATTTTTAAAACGACATATAAAATGATTTAAAAAAAATTACATTGGTTGCATTAAATATACTGAAACATACATTTTTTTCGTCTTCTGCGGACCTTACCATCCCTTGCCCTTGCACTTCTGTGCATTGAAATCGATTTGGTCAGATTTGTCCACTTCAATGATCCTTCAAGCCTATTCACGGACAAAAACGCGAACGAAGAAGTGTGGTGAAATGAGATAAAGAGAGAAAAAGACAATCTCAAGAAATTCGATGGAATATTTTTGTAGGCGTTTTTTTATGTTATTTCGTAAATAGTGAATTTTGAATAAAAATTTACTGCGGCTCAAAGATTAAAAAGATTGCATTAAGTGCTTAAATGTTTCAGAAATAATGTATATTAAATTGAAAATTATATATTAACTTTTTAGACAGGAGAGGGTGCGCAGAATATGTTTTGACCTAGAAGGTGGAAATGTGTAAATCCGGTCCTGCGCAGCATGACAGGTACGATAACGGCAAGTAGAAGGCAGGGTCAGAAAAAAACCCTTTGGAATACTTCAAATAAGTGTTCTAAGGACTTGCTGTCTGCGCATGTTGTTATTGATGCATCCGGGTTGTTATGTTTATGTAAATTTGTATTCCACTCTATCTGTGTTCAACATTTCATCTGGTGCGTCCTTTTCTTTTACTTAATTCACTGACAAAGAGCCCCCTGTAGCGTCCACCCCTTTGGTTTTCCGACCCCATGTGCTATTGCAAAAATGACTTTTTTCTGTATGCCTGACCTACTCTTAAAGTTTATAAACGACATTTTGGGACATCTTATATATGGTAAACATCAAGTGACGGATGCCAGACAAGAGCTATTGGTTGTATAACCTCATAGATATAATAATTTTTGCCCCCACTTTATGATTGATATCATTATATATTATGTACTAGCCGCCTTCGGCGACCAGCTTGTTCGCCGGGAATATGATTTCAATTGAATACTTGTATAATTTAATATACATAGCTGTTTTACCAACGTAATTTTAAACCTCAGATTGTGGTAGATATTTAACCCATATTCCTTTAGTGGCCTTGCACCTGTTCTGTTCATTGTCTACATAAATGTTCCTAATGGAGTCAAATAACTGACCATGCCATGTAACATCTAATTGCACGTTATCGGCACCATCTTCACTTTCTTATTTCTCTTGAAAAATATGCATTCGATTTTCAACATTAAAATGGCGCAGCATATTTTATGGCCAGCGGCATGATAGCTGAATGACAACATGCTGAAAAAGGAATGAAAACATAGCAATCATAATTCAGCTTACTGTATATATTTCTTAATACACGTAATATTTCAGAGAGCTTGGTTTACAAGTTCCATAAAAATTTTGATGAAATAAAATACGAAATCAAAATGTATTAAGATATTGCCTCAACTTTCAACAATGAAAGAGAAACACGCAGTTAAATATTTGTTTAAACATTGAAAACGTTTTGAATTGCGTTGCAACAATGAAAAGTGTTGTAAATTTTGCCAAAAAAATATTTTTTTAAATTTATTAAATTAGAGAAAACATTGTACGGCAACTTAATTGATATCAGTGAAAAGATAATATTTTGCACTTTTAAATGGTGTAGAAATGATTTTTGTGCTGTAATAGGTTTGGAAGTTATCAAGGAAAAACGCCGAAATTTTGCTTAATTTTTAATTAATTAAAATTCTAATTAAAATTTCAAAAAAAGGACTCCGGTGCACATTCCCACCCTCCAAAGTATGTTTGTGCCAAATTTCATAGCTCTAGGTCCAGCGGTCTGCCCTGTAGAGCGCCAACACACAGACACACACACACTCTCCTTTATTATTAATAGAGAAAAAAGGATATCTACGTAAAAGTCAAGGAGTATCCACTCCCCAAATTTCATTATTATTTGTATCTTTGCGCCTCCTCTTTTGTTACGTCACATATGTCAGGAACCGATGCGTTACTCTCATTCTCTTCCAGAATATATAACTCGACTCCAGAAAAGTGATCATATCGGTTCCTCTCGATGCCTTTGTCTCAAGAAGTGACCCAAGCGAAATCTCTGAGTCGTGTGGATTTCCCCGAGAGAATTTCCCGCGTCCCTTTTTTAAAGTCTATATAACTTTTTAAGGCTTGTTCTGAAGAATTCTTTTGAACTTTTACTGTATATAGATTAGAGAAAACTTAATGCGATTTATGTGGATGCTTCAGCCTGAAGACAATAGAAGTAACTGAAAAATATATTATTTATCCTCTTATATCATCTCCTCTTGCATTTTTGTTTTTTGAAAAAATATATAATTAACTATTTTATTATTTCTGAATTTCTTATTTACGTGTATTTTGGATTTTGTTCAATACCTCTCCTTCTTCTTCAAGGCAATTTCCCGGATTGGAGTTCAGAAAAGTTTATTAATTTAGTTTAGAGTGTTTTGTTTGATGTCAATCGAGAGCGATTTGTTGCATGACAGCGTACGTACAGTAGTTATCAATGAAAACGCACCACCCTAGGTTTTGACATATTTTATACACGAGGCTGGCACAATCACTTGAAGGATGGCGCTACTGCAAATTACATTTAATTTGATGAATTGCAAACCTATCAAGCTTACTTTCTTTTCAGCAGTAACTTTTGCCCGTTTTAAATTTATAATGGCATACTTATAACAAAAAATGTGTTTCTTTTTCATTGGCCACATCTGTAGGTATAACATTTTTAACCCTATTTAAGAAAAGATACCCTTTTATAGAACGAGGCGAGAATGCCCAAGGGTCGGTGGACAAACACTCCCGATTTTCCCCCCGATGGAGCACAACTCGCTTTACGATACTGTACACTTTTGCTTAATATCATACAATATTGTACGGTATTGTACAATATTGCCTGATATCATATTATATTAGAAAGTATTGTACAATATTCCCTGATATCATAATATATTAGAAAGTATTGTACAATATTGCCTGATATCATATTATATTAGAAAGTATTGTACAATATTCCCTGATATCATAATATATTAGAAAGTATTGTACAATATTGCCCCATATTATGCAATATTGCCCCATATTATACAATATTGCCCCATATTATACAATATTGCCCCATATTATACAATATTGTTCGATACAGCGAATATTGTATATCATTCTATGTTGTACAATTATCTGTGCGTAACTTTTCGTCCGGGTTTTCGTTTGCTTCATACCTCATATCGCGAGAACCTCTGCATTAGTCTAATCCTCTTCCAGAATGTGCAACTCGACTCCAGAAAAGGTCATATTTTGTGACCCTCATCAGTTCCTCCCGATTCCTTTGTCTCAACAAGTGACCCACGCGAAATCTCCGAACCGAGTTAGAATAATTCAACTGAGTCTTGTGGGCTTCCTTCTGAGAATCGCCCTCGCATTGTTTGCGCTGGGGCCCGATCGATAGCACTTGGCACTGGCAGTGGTCTTGAGGGCCAAACAGAAATTTAGATTGAGGGTACGAAGGGGAGTGGGGTCATTGTGAAATCTAGGGCGACGAAGAAGAAAAGGAGCAGACGAACACTGAGGGTCTAGAATCCCTGGCGCCTGTCTCAGACAGCCCTCTGATGCATTCTTTTTGGGTGTTTTGGGAGCCTCCTGTCCCCCTTTTCAGCCAGTGCCTTCACCTCAGCAAATGGACTTGTTTACTGGAGGGAATCCACGAGACACTTTTTGCTACTTGGGGCTGGACTCCGTTGTCTGCCTGAAAATATTGAATTCGTGATTTTTTCTTAATGGCAGCCATGCAGTTAGATGTAATACTGTCACGAAGGAAAAATTTGTGTTCTTAATGAATAATCGATCTTCTGAAGACACTTCAGGGAAATTTAACATTCACAGGACTGATAAGCTGGTAGACGGAAGGTCTGCTGAGAACTTAAGGCCTATTACCGAAAAATCAATGGGGCGCTGTGAATCTTGTCTGTCTGCACTGAAGTCTTTGTATCGTATGTCTGTGCGACTAGACAACAGCCTAGAAACAAATTAAAAGAGGTCTTGCAAAGAAAATGAGGGGAACAAAGTACTTCTATTAGCTAATGATATATGAACTCAGTCGCAATTTGTTGTAACCATCGCTTAAAGTGTAATTATAAATTTTATACAAATGTTGTATTTATTTCTATTATTATAGTCAATTACAACTTAACTCCTTCAGCTAAGAATTTATTTAATATTTAATATGGAGACAATTCCAAGTATTTGGGACAGATAAAGTTAGCTCAATCCGTATAAGAAAGTAAACCACACCTAAGAAATTGAACCATGTCGAAGTGATTTTTGTCTTTTAAATTAATTGATTTTTGTCTTTTAAATTAATCGTTTTTTCGTCCTAATTGCAGATTTAATTTTCGAAAGTTGTTTAATTCGATTCGAGGGTGAAACGCGTAGTTGAGGAACTTGGTCGGCTCTATGATTATTATAGTACATGACTAGAAGGGGTTAAGTCGGATGTGCGAGAAAAGCTGCGCCATGTATTAAAAAGCATTAAGCATCATCATAATTCGTTTCAAAGGAATTTATAAATTTGATCAGAATTTAATTTTAAATTCTGATTAGTTACTATTAACCGATATTCATTGTAAAGAAACGATATTTGAAATGAATTGTATTTAATTTCTTGTACCTCTTTCTAAAACTCTGGTTCATGGAAACATGTATAGCAGCATTCATTGGTGATGCGGTCGCTTGTAGCTTTCTACGAATTGTCACGGACGATAATAACATTCCAAGTGACATCTTGCTTTTCATTGACTCGAATGAGTATCAGATAATTTTTCGTATAAATGACTATTTCAGTCCCATAATATTTAACCAATTTTTATTCAGAAACCTCATCAGTGAGACTTTGATTTTACACAGGATGTCTCAACACCACATTTCAGAACTTCTAGGAGGTGTAGGCTGCACCCCTATGAGTCGAAAACATATTGCAATGCAGGATCGGAGATGCTTTCCTGACGCGGTGGTGTACTCAGAAACGTCAGAAATAAAAAGACGCCACGTTAGTAAATATTCGTTTTAATAATAAATTTACATGAACAAAAGTAACATGGGTAAAATATATTGTTCAAACTTTCGTCCACTGACTTCAATGCAAGCCTCACATCTACGGCGCATGGACTTAAGAGTTTTCTGGAATATTCCATGCATATCTGGAATTTCTCCGGCTGCTACTGCGAATCGTGCAACCAGCTCCTCGGCGTTGCCAGGCTGAGGTGGCCTAGTGGTAAGGTCGGGACAGGAGGGTCGCAGGTTCGAAATCCGATTCCACTGAAGATCCGCCGTGTATGGGGCCTGTTGCACGTTAAATCATACGTAGTGGCCAAATGTCCTCCCATTGGTGTGGCGCGGAAGTTTGGAGAGGGGGATGCCATCACAGGTGTCGTCCTCGTCATCTGACCGCGGTTCAAAAATACGAGGTCCATCCCTAAATAGCCCTCATGTTGCTTCAAAACGGGACGTTAATATAACCTAATCTAACCCTCGGCGTTGTCAACGGGGGTGTCATAAACCAGTGTCTTCATATGCTCCCATAAAAAGAAATCAAAACATGATAGGTCCGTTGATCGAGCAGGCCAACGCATCAGACCACCACGTCCAATCCACTGTTGGCCAATTCTGACGTCTAGGTGGTTACGAACGTTACGGCTGAAATGGGTAGGGGCCCCATCCTGTTTCAACTATATTGTCTGTCGCGTCGATGTAGAAATCTGTTCGTCACCTAAAAGTTGTCGCAACACTTGCTGCAGACAGATCAAGTAGTTACTACCGGTTGCAAGGCAACAGGTAAGGTCCGATGATGTGATCCCCCACAATGCCGGCCTAAAAATTAACCTAAAACCGACTCTGAGCTGCATGAGGTCGTATTGTATTAGTTTTCTCCATCGCCCAGAAATGGGCTTTATGTGTGTTGAATATTCCTTCCCTTGTGAAGGATGCCTGCCTCATCGAGGAAAAATATTTTAGCAGGGAGAATGGGATCTGTTGCACGCTTTTCAAGATACCATTGTGAAAAAGCAATACGAGCTGCATAATCACCCGGCTGAAGCGTCGCTACACGCTGCACGTGATACGGATGCCTTTCGTTTTCTCTGAGAATCCTCCAGACACTGGAACGGGAAACCCCGACCGAGTGCGCTGTACTTCGCGTACTCGAATTTAAGAGTCTCCCGATTCATGGCAGATCTTTGAAAGGAACCTGTTTCAGCTAACCTCCGGTGCAGCCTTGCAAAAAAATTATGGCTGGGAGTACGCCTCATAGGCTATCGTTTCGCGTACAAGCGCTGTGCGGATGACCCACTACAATCTGCAGCCCGTATGTCAAAAGCTTATCGGCTAACTCCGCGTTCGTGTAATTATCCACCTTATGGTGATGATTAGTTAAAAAAATTATAAGAATTTAAATAAAACAAAATAATGATCCGAAAACTTTGATTCACGTGCGTTAAATTGCAGCTGCTATAAGCGGCTTCGTATTTGACCGTTACACTGGAGCGTCTACAACTCTAACTACCTACTAACTCTACGTCCTTGTGCTAAATGACGATTCCGTGTGCTAAAGAACGCTCGGAACTTTCGCTCAATACCATCGACCGCGTCAGAAAAGCATCTCCGACCCTACATTGCTGTATGATTTCGACTCATCGGGGTGCACCCTACCCCTCCTAGAAGTTCTGAAAAGTTGTGCTGAGACACCCTGTATCTGGGAAACAGCATGTAGTAACTTCCCTTACTTCAATTGCTTTTATGCAAGGTACTCAAGAAGTCGGCATCCTAAAATCTGAAATACAGTTTATAGTCTCAGTTATATGAAAATGCCATAAGTCAAAACCACACGCAGCAAAACACACTAAATTTTGATTTAAAATCTGAAACTACTACCGACATATGGAATTTTGCGACAACATACAGCAATCACATATCACATGCAACAATTTGAGAGCAAATGGTAGCTAATCATTGTAGTGTTTTGCATTAATAAAATGTTTTGGCACATTTGACATACGACATTTTGATATAAAAGTGACAATATTTACAAGAAAGACACAAATTCCTTTGCGATTATCGGCTCTATGTTGGCAAGTCGAGAATTTGGCGTAAATTGCCCGCCGTGATTGGTTTCGTCTTTCACCTCTCTTCTCACGTCAATCACTTTTAATTTCGCGAGTTTAAAATCGAGTTCTTGCTATATTCGCTTTTACATATCACACGATCAGAAGTGACTGCAAGTGTGATACATCCTCTCCACCATCAAGCAAATTTCTTAAAGGAAAACTTGAAGTGGCTCTTTCTAAAGTAATGACACTTTTTGCTGTATCTGTCGCAGCTGTAATTTTCTAGTGCACGAGGTATAGAAAGCGGAAGCTGTGGCGCTAAGCCTAAGGTCCAACTTATGCGTGTTCTTTTCAAGAGTTCAAATGAACATTCCTTTTTGAATTTTTGAATTATTTATTTGGCGAACTCTAACACGACATAAATATATTCTCGAACGCTCATTTCACACAACAGAACATTTAGAATAATGACATTTGAAATCGGCAGATTACAGATTCCATTCTTTTGGCCTCACTCGTTCATGTTTTTTCCAGACTAATTGATTGAAGTGCATACTAAAAATTTCCCTTTTTAGAGATTACTGTGGCCCAAGTTGCCGCAGAAGCACTGCAATCATCAACCAGGAGATTGTAATGAATCTGCAGTCCGAAAAAAACATAAGAAAGGAGCAGTTCGGGTCCGCGTCGTAGATTTTTCGTGAAAACGTCGGGATAAAATCATAAAACAAGTGTTTAGTATTAATATGTAATTTACTTATCAATCTCTTTAATACAATATTCACATAGAGTAGTATAATGGTTACAGAATAGATAAATCACAAGTTTATCGCATGTATCAGGGGTCTGTGGTAGCTTGTGATTTATCTATTCTGTCACCATTATACTACTCTATGTGAATATTGTATTAAAGAGATTGATAAGTAAATTACATATTAATACGAAACACCTGTTTTATGATTTTATACCGACGTTTTCACGAAAAATCTACGGCGCGGACCCGCACTGCGCCTTTCTCATGTATTATTTAGAGTAGCTTTTGATGGTGCCATCTGTTGACAGTATGTAGAACTACATCTTGCGTATGCGCAGTAAAACATTATTTACTATAAATGCTCATATTTCCCGTAATATTCAAATTTTTGAATTCAAATTTTAATACAATGTTTCTTTTACGTATTGTCAAGTATTCTGTAAGTTTCGTACAATTCGCAAGAAAGCTCTACATGTTATAATCCAAAAACACGCGGAGTTTGAAATTTTCAATTTAATACAGATTTTTATTTATATTCTGATAAATATTTTTATTGTCTCACTTTGGGTCCTAGTAATACTCCTCAAGCTCTTTAAAATGACGCCAGAATCAACGTCCTAGCTAAACGCGTTTCTACGCCACACTTATTTATAACCTTACATAAAACTAATTCACAACAATGACGCGAATGCGCCTACACTGATACGATGACGTCGCAGGCAAAGAAATACCATGCGATAAACTTTTAGAGATATGATGTATCCGTTGTGGGGTCAAACAGTCTTCTCGCATTATTAGTCTCGTAGTTATTAGCGATTCAAATCTGACGGTATTTTGTCACACAAGAAAGTTCGACCGACTATCACTTTAACGAGCGGAAAGACGTTTTCACCTCAAACCAGCGGGAGCGGCCTCCCCTAAACTTTCTCGAGTACTTTTCAAACATTTGCCTTTTCCCTTCCCCCTGCGTTGATAAAAAGTTCGAACCAACTGTAACCCACAATGCAATGACTATCAGAAGGTTTTTCATTGTAGATTATAGTGATAGTGAAATATTGAGGTGAAGAATCATATTCAAAAAGATGCGTATGTATTAAAACTTCCCAATATTTATTTTTTTTTTATCAAACTCTAGCAATGCAGATTCCGCGTGCGGAGAAGAAAACAGGAGAATAGCTTGCTCGCTGAATATCTTGCGCATGCGCAGAGATTGCTTCCAGTACGCAAGTAAAACGAGACGCCCTAAATGTTTGCTTCCTTACAAAATCTCGCCGCCAGAATTGGTTTTTGGCAAACTGCCAAGTTTTCGGAGTGTCCCTTCTTTGCACTTCTACCAGTACGCATGCGCATGGCGTTCAACAAGTATGCGATTATACAGACCGACAGACAGTCAGCCCGTTGACGGATTTGGCCCAAAATTTTATACGGACCTACATTCATGACGATAAAACTGTGTACCAACTTTTATCCATCTAGCTATTCAAGTTTTTGAGTTATAGTGTTCACATGACTTCGGACATACAGACTTCCCGTTGACGGATTTTGTCCAAAATTTGAAAGAAACCTACAAATTATGTTTAAAGACCACATACCAAATTTCATCCCCGTAGCTCAAATAGTTTTCGAGTTATCGTGTTCACAGACAGACATAATTCTAAAATTGTGTTTTTCGGACTCAGGGAGGTCTAAAACGTGGAGATTCGTCAAAATCTCGAGTTCGAATTTTTTGACGATTACAATACTTTCTCTTTGTATACTTCGTATACGAGAAAGTAAAAAATATAAAAATGGAACTATGCCTGTCTGTCTGTAAACACAATAACTCAAAAGTGGAAAGAGCTAGACGAATGAAATCCGGTGTGTGGACTTAACACCAAAATTTTAGCAGTGACGTAGCGACGGAAGGGGTGCGGGGTATTGATGCCCCCTGCTTTAGTCTTAAAGGACTTAGTCTATGGAGACAAAACATCGGTAAGTATATATCACCTTTCAAAGCCAAATTTGATGGGGGCGAAAAAACAAAACAGCTCCCGGCGCCATTTGCAATTTTTAAGCCACTTATGACGAATGGGGGAGGAAAACATATTATGCATCAGGTGCCACTTGCCTGTGCTACACCACTGATTGTAGGTCTGTATCGCATGTTGGATGAAATCCGTCAACGAGAAGTCTTCTAGCTTGTACGTCCGCAGTGGCGAATCCAGGGGGGGCTATCGGGCCGCAGCCCCCCCCCCGAGCTAAGTCAGAATTCTTGATTTTATTTAAAACTACTATAACTGTTTGTTCTTAATTTATCTTTTTAAAATAATAATAAAAAAGTGACAATATTGCTTACTGGCTTGACAGGCTCGAAAATTTTCCTATTTTTCTAGTCATTCCACTAGTACTTGTAGTGTTGCCGCGGTCGAAGACATTTTTGGACTAGTTATTTCATTGTATTTTTTATTAAATTATCGAAAGTATTGTATTGTTTTTTATGATTCTTATTGTCAGGTGAGTATAGACTGTAAAGTTAAAGTGCTTTGGCTTACATAAACCATGAGGTTTGACATTCGGCACGGCGATACAAAATTTTTATGACCTCAGCCTCCCCCTCCCCCCGACCCAAATCCTGGATTCGCCACCGTCCATCCGTGTATATATGAAAACAATGAGTCAAAAACAGAAAGAGCTAGATGGATAAAATTTGACGCATGCCTTTTGTTATGAGAACTGTAGATTTGTACCAAATTTGGGATCGAATCCGTCAAAGAATTGACTGCCTATCAGTTTGTATATCCGCGTTTATGTGCAAGTACGCACGATAACTGAAAAACGCAACGAGATGAATGGATGAAATTTGGCATGTGCTCTTGGCATCAAAATTCTATATCTGTGTAAACTTTTGGGCTTAGTAGGTCCAACGGAAGAGATAAAAATTGCACGCTCGTTTTTAGTCACTATCCGATGAAGTTAAACACAAAACCTTGCCATATTGTGGAAGTGAATGAAAAAGTCGCGCGGAGAACAGTCCCGGTGGTTAAACTGCACCCTTCCCAAAGCCCGCAGGGAATTATGAAACACCTTGTGTTAATGAAATAGAGATGGCTCAAAAAAGATTTACAACGAGATGGATGGATGAAATTTGGTATGTACTCTTGGCATCAAAATTCTATATCTGTGTACAGGGATGACGCTAGTGTTTGCCCGACGGGGGGGGGCGATTTGCCCGACAAGGGGGCACGATCTACTCGACAGGGGGGACGAGTGTAATGAAATTGGTCTCAAATTTTCGCCAGATTATTATTTATCAACTACAGTTGAATATCCCGTACAAAAATTTTCCCCGACGGGATACAAAATTTTTCCCCGACAGGGGGGCACAGCCTCTCCGACGGGGCGCCATGCCCCCTCGGTCCCCCCTCTGGCACCACCCCTGTCTGTGTAAGCGTTTGGGCGTAGGAGGTCCACCGGAAGAGATAAAAATGCGTGCTCGCTTTTCGTCACTATACGATGAAGTTAAACACAAAACCTTGCCATATTGTGGAACAGAATGAAAAAGTCACACGGAGAACGCTCCCGGTGGTTAAACTGCACCTTTCCCAAACCCCGTCTTGAATTACGAAACACCCTGCATTAATGAAATAGAGATGGCACAAGAAAAGATTTACTGAACAAAACTGTGGCTTTTACTCCAATAATTCTTTAAGCTGGACAGCGTTAATGTTGCTTGAATAAAACACAATGATCTACAATCCTGGGATAAAACGAGTACCCATTCATTACCTCCCATAAGTTGTAGAAAATCATATTTTTTCATCCACCCTGCCCATTATCTCCAGTTTGAAGACGTACTATACCTTTCTCCCATATTCATTAACTACGCAAAGGAAACCTTTCAAGGTTTCCAAATGCAGAAAATCAATAAACCCTCCACTTCCTTTGAGATCACGTGAGATCTCTTAGTTGAAGAGTCCGGTTGATTATACTATTTTCCCTTCACTCCATACTTGATCATGCTGACATCCTGCGAAGTTCTTGAATGGCTTACAAGTCATTGTCTCATGCCCTTCCAGTCTTCTGGATCTTCAGTCAGATGTGAGGGTTGCAATTGTCTTTGGCGCCAAGTTGGCGCGACTTTTCAATGCCCGGCCGTGGTGACGAATCGATTTATTGAGCCCGTGATTCGTGTATGTGCAAACATTTTAAGTAATTGTTTGTGACAAGTATGGGCCGTAAAAGATACAAACCTTAGTGAGGCGTTAAGGCAGAAATGGCCGGTATTAAGAAAGGAGTGACAGGAGGTGATTGGCGTTGGGAAAATAAATGTGCATGCACTTTCTTAATTAGGCGAATCGCAGGTGGTAAGAGATTTGGGACTTCTAAAGAGATAGCAGAAGGTTTGAATATTATCTGACGAAAAACATTTCATACAGGAGTTCTTTAACTATGGGTTATGACCCCGTTTGGGATCACTGAAGTTTCAATAGTATATGATGGAAAACATTTAATACAGAAGTTTTTAAATTATGGTTCATGACCCGTATTTGAGTTTATCTATTTCAATCCAGTTTTGGTGTTTTAATTGTTTATATCAGGGGATTCACTTTGATTCATCCTATATTCTAATTAAGTGTTATAAATAATTAAAAAAAATCTCTTCGTATCTTAGAAACTCATAAATTTGTCATGCATTTTCAAATAAATATGCTAGTAAACTGCAGTTTTTCGGTTCTAGGTATGATTGAAGTTTAGTTATATTCACGTCCCGTTTCGAAACAACACGAGGGCTAAGTTGGGACGTATTTCGTAATTTTGTACAGCGGTCAAATGATGAGGACAACACCCCTCTCTAAATTTCCGCACCACAGCAGCTGTGTGTGTGAGTTTGCATGGATTTTCTTTCATTCTGGGTGTTTCTTGACATTTTTAAAATGACACCAAGTGTAGTGTTTGTACCCTTGGGTGGGTTTTGAGATTGTACTTTGCTCCAGTATTAATAATTCTCCCAGCCCGAGAGGTTTATCCCCCTCGGCTAGTTGAGCCACTGTACTTCATTAGAATATTTCCTCTTACTCGCTTCCTTAGTGGGCACATCAGAAGTTTGACTTTCTCTGATAATTCTAAGTGTTTTGAGATCTGCCCAAACTGTACTGCAGAACAGGCCACGCCTGATCATATTCTTGCATGCCTGGGGCTTTCCGAGCAAGATCTTGTTTCTAATCCTTTGTTGACTTTGGATTTCTTTAGGGTGCACAGGCTCATGGACCTGATATAGCTCTGCTGATCTTCGAAGATCATCGACAACATCAACAGAATATTTCGATGAAACTAATCTCCGCCTTTGTCTACGTGTGCAGTAGGTAACTTATAAAAATGTCAATAAATCCTGCTGGTTCTCCCTCCTCTTCGGGCCACTTGGGGCCTTAAGCCAATTAGGCAGGCTGGTCCGGGGAGGGTTGTGGGTACCGAGTCGGCTGGAGGGCGTTTGGTCGGTGCGTATGATTAGGTATGCGCCATACCCAGCTGTTGCTCAGTGCAATCGGGTTTCGAAACTGGAACTCTTCAGCCCCGAAGCCGAGACCTTACCGCTAGGCTACCGCGGTCCTGGTTAAAGGATGCCATGGGTGTTGAGATGTTTGTTGTTGACGGAACCTTTGTTGCGTTAGATTGTTATTTGAGGAAATGATGATAAATAGCTGATCGCAATGCGATGCGCTTCTTCCTAGAGTTTATCTTTCAAATTTGTGTTTTATCATTAGCCCTGCATTTGGATGTCTCCTCTCAGATGCAGTACTGTGAGGCATTTTAAAGTTTCTTGATTTTAATAGTTAAATATCTATAGAGTTGTAAATAGTCGCAGATTAATTTTTCGGGGAAAAAGTGAACTTATACAATTATACTTCTTACCAGGGCCGGCTTAATCCCTGTAGGGGCCCTTAGGCAATGTAAATTTTGGGGCCCCCTTGTCGCCTTATCAACTTCCAAAACTAAATATTTTTTGTTGGTTTTAATTTTTTCTGTATATAAGCAGTTTTAAGTAGAAAATTTTGAAAATATAACAGAACATTTAACTGTGGGGCACTTTCAAGAGAGTTGGTTTCGGTATCTCGCGTATAAAAAAAAATTAAAAATATTTTTAAACAAAATGGTAAAAAAAAATTATGAAATTTTTCTCTAGAACTAAATGCTATTTAATTACAGGAGCTGAGATTTTTTAAATAATAAAGCAACCTATTTTTTAGAATTATAAAACAATATTAGAAGTAGCAAAAGGTAATTAATTAGAAATGCTGTTAGAATAATATTCCAAAATTTAAATGGTACTTGATGATAATTTGAACAAACTCTAATGCACAGTCTTTGTAAATTAAATGAAAGTACAAAATTAAATTACTCTGAAAACACCGCGAAAACAACTCTGAGGTCTCGGAGCCCGTAGGCAATTGCCTACTTTACCTTTTTAATAATCCGGCCCTGTTTCTTACTTCTTAAAGCAATGAAATCAGCCCTTTTATTCAGTGAATAACTGTGCATCTAACTACTTATATGAATGGGTTAATATCACAATTGATTATCTGACTTCTTTACGTTTATCGTCGCTTAACAAGAAACACCACCTGTCCCAATTTTTTGAAATTTCAAAGAGGAAGAAAATAATCAATTTTTCGCAACCAATAACGAATATTTTTGAATCTTTTTTCACGTCTGGTAGGAACATGTGGTTCAGGTTCCTCATATCGGATACTAAAATAATCCAGAAATATTCGTTGATTGGTTGCGAAAAGTTGAGTATTTTCTTCCTCTTTGAAATTTTAAAAAATTGAGATAGGCGGGGTCGCTTGTTAAGCGATGATATTTTAAAATTGAAGTCAGAAGAAAAAGAGAAATAATTCGGTCAAAAAAGTTGCAAAAATCGTTTTAGGAAAAACAAAAAAAACGGGGGGGGGGGAGCGTCTACTAAATAAAAAAACATTTTATTTAATAGGTGGGAATTTTGCGGATTATGTTTATTTGCAGGCTTTTAAGTAAAATTATGGTGCACAGTATATTGGCAACTACCTTATAACTTATCAAAATTTAGAAAACAAATTAAGATATCCTACCACTCTGTTTATGTACTAAAATTTAAAGCTACAATGCATGTATTTTTTTATTTCATCACAAAAAAATGTGATTTTACTTCTATCTTCTACACAAAATGCTGGAGAATATAACGGAAAATCTGATTCATTAACCCTTTGATTTTCTCATATGCATTCTCGGAAGGATATCACTTATGAAAAGATAAACAAAAATAATTTAATCTTTTTACATCTTAGCTTTTTTCGAGTTATCTTGTTCAAATACAGCGGCGGCTCGTCAGCTCTGCAAGAAGCAGTGCTTCAAAAGTTGTATAGATCTAAGTTGTAGTTAATTTTGTGCTGATTATTTTGATATATATACTGATGTTATACTAAAAATTGATAGTTTTTAAGTTATAAGCAAAAAACTGGGGGAAAAATTTTAATGTTTTTTGGCTATAGCTAGAATTACAACAAAAATTATTGGTGGCAAATCTCAGATTCGTAATCAGCACTCCCCAAAAACACAAGGAAGCAAAAAATTGCAACTCCTCCAGAATTGGATTTAAAAAACTACTTTACGATTGAACTACTGAGAAGAAGAGAAAAAAAATGCCAAATGAGGAAGTCGCGCCAAGCGAGAGATGGGGAAAATGAAGCTCACTTGAATGCAATTTCAAGCGGAGAAAGGGTTGCTTTTCTCCCGCTTCGCTTTGCTTATTGCATTAATTTCGGATCCTCAGGATGAGAAAAACTTTCTGCAGCTCTGGTCTGTCTTTATCGCTATTCTTGATTGATTTTCCGTCTTCCCTTTACGTTTTTTTTTTTTTTTATTTTTTTGCCATTTTCGTTGATCACTGAATTCTTAAAGTGGAAAAGTAAGCTAATTAAAATAAAAAGGAAAATGCAATCTTTTAAAATAATTTCAGGGGGACTGCAACTCTGCAGCTCTTATGGACGAGCCGCCACTGTCCAAATGTGCAAAGAAATGACCCCATAAGTGTTCTTTTCTGACATGGGAATATCTAAAACGTAGAGATTCATCAAACGTTTTGAACTTCGAATTTTTTGACAATTACAGTGCTTTATCTTTGCTTACTTCGTATGCGTGAAAGTAAAAATACATGCATAAATTCTAGGCATTTGGTCAAAAGAAAATTGCTATGTTAATGCTTGAGAAAACACTCTATATCGACTTTGATCACAATTTTATATCTGTTTGGATATAACTATAACTACCAAAAAGTGCATTTCATGCGTGTTAAAAGTATTGGTAAAACGAATTTTACTTTGGTAAATTTTTCGTTAGAATTTTTACTTCAATGGAAATTATGGAATTAATTTCGAAGTCTTACAATTTACAATAACATTTCTTAATATTAATAACTCTCAAGCATTATTTTTAACAGAATGCTTGTTTCTGTGAAAATATCTCTTTTAAAAACCAAACGATATCTTAAATAGATTTTTCTGCATTAAAATTTACCAATAAAAAAGTAATTCATTGTTATAAAATAGGCATCATTGTGCATAGCGAGGTTTAGAAAACTATGTTCTGCATTAACAGACGCTCATTTTCTGCCATGGAAAAAGGCAAGAGGCCCCAATCTTCATTAATTAAAAAAACAACTGATGGCTCCAACTACATTTTACATGTTTTGACGTAGGACTACGTTCTTCCATTGGGGTCTCAGGAAGGAAATTGATTCACACTCCAAAATGTCACAAAACGTTGCATGGGAGATCCTCTACATCTCGGTAACTACCTATGTTTAAAACATAACTAATGTCATATTTTAGAGATAAAGGGTAACAACAGAAGTTACAAAACAAATTTACTCAAACTTAAAAACTTACGAGAAACTTCGCGAAACAAAAGAGTCACAAGAGTAAAATAGTCCTACGCCTTTAACACCAGCGGCTATTTGAAAAGACAGCCTCTCTCTCTCTCTATATATATATATATAATTATTTATATGCAGTACTTCCTTTGAACACGACTGCTTCGACATATTAATGCATGCTATATACAATTTTAACTGGACTAAACCTAACTGGAATACTCACCTTTACCATCAGTCCAATAAAGCCATTCAATATCTCCAAACTCTTAATAAAATAGCAGGTAAGTCTTGGGTATTTCCATGAAAAACAGACCCTTAAAAACCGCTACTTGGCTTATCATGTGTGTGGGGTCTTTGGAAGTGCACAGCCTCAAGGGGCTTTAAACTTCCATTTCTAGCTGTAATATAAATGGTTAGCGACATGATATAATTATTTGCGCCTGATTAGATAAATTAATGACATTTAATTTAAAATAGAGCAGGAATTAACGCTTATTAAGTTAAGGATGAATTCTTACATTAATTGAATGGAAAACAACAGTCAATTTTACATAATGGTACTGGTGACTTATTTATAACGTCAGTTTCATACATAACATATATTTTTTTCATAAATAGAGTGTCTAAAAATGAATTTAAGCAGTGAGGTCTCACCTCTGGTGTGAAAGTCATGTCGGACGAGGGAAGGGGGGAGAAGGGGGAAGGGCGATTGGGTGTTTATCCATGCAGAGCTGCTCTAGGTCTTCTTCGATTTCGATTACTTCTTGGGTCGTAAGGGATACTAAGAATCTCCGTGTTCCTCTCTCATCTTGAAAACTCACAGCCCCATGGCTCCTCCCACACCCAGCAGATCAGCTCTGATTGGCCCTACGACTAGCCTTAAAAGCAGACTCCTCCTCGATGAGCACCAGATCCTTTTTACCTTTCAACCATGCTGTAGTTGAAGTCCAAGTCAGTTTACTTTAACGCCATGCTATCACAGCTTGTCAGATTAGTGATAAGGAGCTCCATAAGCTAACGAGCTCCTTATTGAGTTTAGGAGCTCCATAAACTATTCCGATTTGGGTATTTCCATGAAAAACAGACGCATCTTGTACAAAACTGTTTTCGAGAGAATGCTTTCACATGGCTCATCAGTTTGGTGTCTTCACCCAACTGTGCGTATGGCAAGGAAACTATCAACCATTCAAAGAAGCTTCCTTCTTAATATTTCAGGTGCCTACTGTACGACAGCCACAGCAGTTTTACAAGTTATTCTTGGAATAGCCCCGTTACATCTTCAATTACAGTAAGAAAGCAGATTAATCAGTATTTGCAGACTTAATCAACCTTTGTCAATAGAGGATTTCCCACATCCAGATCAAATTGAAGTTTAAGTTTCTGGTTGGGCATTTCATCCATCGAAACATCTTAAAAAGTCTCAAATTTCGTTGGAAGATGGAGGAAATAGCAACAATTTTATTAACATTTATTCTGATCGTTCAGAAACAGAATTTGGAGTTGGCTGTGCTCTCTGTGTCTTTGAAGGTCAAAATATCACGCACAGGTGGTTAGCAAGATTATAGAATAAAAATATTGTGTTTCAAGCTGAATTAATTTCATTAAGAGAATCAGACAAATTTGGGAAGAATTTAAAAACAGATCAAGTCATACAAATTCATGTGGTCAGCAAATCAAGCATCCAAGCCGTATCCAATTTTAAAACGCCAAAATAAAATAGTCCGAGAAATACCAAAAATTCTTCTAGATCATTCCAACATAGAAATTACCTGGATGAAGACGCATGTTGGTTACAAAGGTAATGAGGTAGCCGATAGTTTAGCCAAACAAGCGGCAGAAAATGGCATTCCATACGCAAATATTCAACTCCCAAGATGTTTCATCAAAGAATTCTTAAAATCTCCTATGCTTGACAAATGGCAAAATGAATGGACTGAAGATGTAACTGGAAGAGATATTTATAATCTAATTCCAAGAGTAAAATGCGTTTGGAACCATGAAGAAAAGAGGAAATAATCTTCTTTACTGGACACGGCCCGTTTCCTACTTACCTCTACAGATTTAATTTAATAACTTCAGTGTATTGTAGCTGTGCAGCCATAGGAAGTAAGTTATATTATGCAACCGAATGTCCATTAAGAGAATCTTGGCACCTAAGGAAACCTACGTCCCATCTTATTCATGTTTGGTTGCGCCAAGTTGCTGGTAATCATCAGTCAAGAAATAAAATTTACAATATTGTTAGGTTTACGCTTGACAACAATCAGCTCTTCAGTCCAGATCCTTAAAAATCAGATCTCTGCCAGCTGCTCTCTCCAACTTCGTTCTTTGATTGAGAACGAAGTTCAGTAATCAAAATAAAAAAAGAACAAGATCAAGATAAAAAAAAAATAGAAAATCTTTCTAGTGATACCATGGACTCTTCTACTGATAGAGACTCTTCTAGCGATACTATGGATACTTATGTTATTATTTAAGTTTCCTTGTTTTAGTTATCTAATTTATTTCAAAATTCTTCCTTTTCTTTAGATTGCTAAATTGCCTTTTTTATTTTTTCTGGTATGTTTCCACTTCATGTCCATCTAAACAGATTACAAAGAATCATAATGATTCTAGATACGGGGACATGAAGTGGTGTTATATATATATATGCATACATTTTTATTTCAATTAATGCGAAATATCTGTATCTGAACTTCGCTTGAAATTATTAACGCATACAAAATACAAAACATTGGTGATTGTTTTCTTTTCTTCATCTTAAAATACTATGTAATAGTAAGGACGCCAACTAGAAGCTTCAAGTTTTCTTCAGATAATTTTTCACAAATGAAAATAAGTGACTTTCTTTGATAAATTAATGTTACATTTTAATATAAAAATTGGGAGTTTTCTTCATTCTACTTTCTCATATATTTCTCAATATGACATGTTTTGTGTTTAGCTTCAGTGTATGGTGAAAAGAATAGAGTATGCATTTTGGACCTTTTCCCGTTGTCCACTTGCGCCCCAAATTTGATATAGATGTTACGGTCAATGTGGGTAATCGATTATTATGCATGATTACCGCGGTAATTATGTATAATAACTGAGCATTATGCATAACAACAGTATATAAACCGGTTATTATGCATAACCGCTTAAAGATTCTGTGATCATGCATAATAATCGATTTACCACATTGACCGTAACAGAGACATACAATTTCAGGGTTAAGATCACGTCCTAAAATTCCATCCATCTATCTTGTTGAGTTTTTTTAGTTATCACGTTCACATACAAACGAATATAGAGATCGAAAGGTAGTCAATCCTTTGATGGATTTTATCCAAAATATGATATAGATCTGCAATTTCCGTGATAAAACCAAATGTCAAATTTCCTCCACCTAGCTGTTGCCATCACAGACTTCGAACTTATCTCTTTTATCAAAAGAATAATGAAAAAACAATCAATGAACTTAATTATCATGTTCACTTGCACAATGTCGGAGAGACAGTCAAACATTTGACGGATTTGGTCAAGAATTTTATAGAAAACTGCCATTTTGGTGCGAAAACGACGTCCAAGATCACACAGATTTTCTTAATTAAAGGCTTATCTGCATGCACATAAATCGCATAAGATATGTACAGGATGAACACAAATTAAGTGACACATTACAAATAATAATAATAATAAAAAAATGTTGGAGCTACGGTTTTTTTTTAAATAAAAGCGCATCACAAAAAGTTTTTTTTTCAGAGAGGTAACTCGGCTTTACGTCGTTCTAAATTTATTACAGCGAAAAAATTCCGTACGCAATGGCTACCGATCAGCAGAAGCCTATGCTTGTTTTCTGGTTTCTTTTTTCAGTTTTTCTTGAACATGACGACAGCTCTTCATTTTTCACACTACATATGCATTAACAAATTAAAAAGCGTAAAATTTCCTACAAATACTTGTTTTTATTTTTCTTCCAGTTTCAATATTTTCTCAGATAATGATTCTAAACTAATTCTTGATTTCCAAAAATTCAAGACTCCCTAGACCACCGAACTGGCATGTTACCTATCTGAAGAAAATCTTTTTGCGATGCGCTCTGATTTTAAAAAATTTGTAGTTCCAACAATTTTAGTTTCTTTTTTATTAATTTTTGAAATGTGTAACTTCATTTGTGTGTATCCTGTATAACTAGTACTCAAGATATGGGAAGAAAGGTATGATTTTTCCGATTTTCATGATAAATGTTTAATTTTAAAATTTAATTATTGATTCCCATACTATGTGGTATTGTACTAGTACTATCTCAGAAAACTTTAAAATTAATACTTGCATTAGTAGCATTGAATTTGTAACAATCAAAATAGTTTAGTAAAATTTCTCTTATATGCCTTTTCATTTATACCTCGTTTTACGTCAGTCCCTTGAAACACTTGTAAACTGTGCTTTAATGCATTTCTGAAAATGGTGTTCTTGAACCCAGAGAGGTCTAAAATGTGTAGATTCATCAAAATCTCCAGATGGAATTTTCTTCTGATGACTAGAATAGTTTTCCTTTGTAGAATTAGTAAACGAGAAAATAAAATGTCCTTTACGAATTGAAATCATTCAATATTAGCAAATTTTATGAAGATAATTAAGTTGGAGGGATTAATTAAATTAATTTAATTTCCTTCTAGTTTTAAAATAATACCAAAAAAAATAACTCCTTGTGGAAAATTTTGTTTAATAAAATGAAATTGATAAGTTAATGCACGTTGACATTTTTAAGATTGAAAATAGCGATATAGAGCTTAATCTTTGATTCACTGAGATATAACTCAATTTTTTCAAAAGAATTCTCTTAAATTAACGGTTTAAAAACTAGAAATTTTAAGGTCATGATTATTAACGAAATAAAGCTTCTTCATTATATGAAAATGAAGCAAAAAAATCGTATTTCTTATTTGATCTTGTTTTTAATTACTTTTCCTTAATTTAAAACTTAAGAAAAAATTGTTTACTCCCTTCTTAAAAAGTTATTCTGTATCTTTTGTTATTATAAATTTATTCCGCACCATTTATCTATTTATTATACTCAATACTAGACGCCTTTGGAATATAGCTTGCGCTCTAGGAATAGTGGTTGTGCTTCATATCAACTAAACCAATATTGTTTGTGCTCTCCAAGTATTTAAAACTTCAGATTACTGTTAATATAATAATACATTCCATTTTATTTGCAATATTTGAGTCTTTCAGAAAGAAATGCGGTTAAGTCCAGAAAAAATTGAGAAAATTCATGTTTTTAATGCATTAATTTTTAAAATATTTGGTTTATTAATTCGATAAGCAAAAGCATATGAAGTTTTCTAATGAAGCAAAGAGTCAATCCTTTAATAACTAAAAAGAATATTATTACTTCCATTAAAATTACAAAAATCAGAAAATATCAAAAAATGGATTTAACCACATTGTTTTCTAAATGACTCATTTGATGCAATACTTTTCATGTTTTAGTGGCGAGTATTTACTGAGCTACAATTCTGGATATGAATAAGCACCAAATGCTATGCAGTATAAATTTCTTCCTTAAACATCAATCTGATTTTACTACTCAGTAGATCATATAATCTATTTCAGAGTAAATAAAATTATTCTGTTAAAAATTAAAACTTTTACGAATGTGTTTCAATTTGTTTTGGAAAAATACCAGTTACTACTAACTTCTAACTAGGTTTTGTATCATTAAAGATTTTTTTCACTTATTTTGTATAGTTTTCAATAATGACACTAAACTAATAGTTTGAAACTTCGTATACAAACCTTTTCGTCAAACGATAATTGTTTCTTTGCAAATGCCAATTTGAATGCACAAAGTAAAACATATCACGGGATCCGGGAATGTAGCGTTTAGTTATTTTCATTTACCGAATTGATTTCTCTCAGAAATAAGAATTCAAGACAATAATTTGATTTTTTTGTATTGTCTTGTATACGAAGCATACATAGAGAAACTATAGTAACTAGTAGTTCAGTGAACAGTAGAACTGCTGTCTCCCCACCAGCCAAAAAAAATCCATCCTTCATCGCAGTCTTTAAAGGTTTTGCCATTTTTTTCGAATGTGGACTATTTACACTAGTCTCAGCTTTTATCAGTATTAATAAAATTATAATTAAATGTATCGCCACAAACGAAATTACTCAATGCTTTAATGGTGGTAACTCGCCACTAACTTGCCAAATATTGAAACCATTAAAAAGGACATCATCTTCAAACGGAATCAAAAAATAAAAATCCTGACACACAGCCGTTTATAATGACGTCAAGGAGGTTTCATACCAAAAAAATCGAACAACACGTTTAGTCGTGACTACGTAACAAACAAATTTACAGAAAAACAGACGAAATGCTGAACGGTTGAGATGAAAATGATTTTGTTTCGCTTCGTCAAAAGTAAGAAATTTTGACTTCTAGATTTTGATTAATCTACACGTTTAAGATACCCATTAGATAGGGAGAAACTTTTTTCAACAACCCTTTCGGCCCTAATGGTCATATACGTCCCAGAGATCCCTATTAGTAAATAAATCCCCCTTTTACATAGTTTTTTATGTTTTCAGCTTTCTTAAGAAATTAGGGAATCAAATTGTGATAGAGAAACTTGTAAACACCCTCACAATGCAAATGACTGACTTATGTTTTTGAGCACGCACATTACTCAAGTTTGAATCTGTCTATTTTTTTTTTTAATTTTTCAGTAAGCACAACTATATTTATGCCATTATTAGAGTAAAATGGTTCTATTGCTCTTATTAAGTAATAATTTAGCATTTTTAAAATCAGATTAAAAAATTTTTGAGTAATTCTTTTTGTGGGATATATTGTCCCAATCGTATTTAACGGTAGAATAATATATCCCATCAGTGATCAAATTACTACAAGATTAATATTTCGAAGCTGTAAAGTTGTTTCCCTGCCATGCTAATCTTATGGAAGGAAAGAGGGTTTTACAGATGTTTTATTGGAATAGTCTCAGTCGACTATACAGTTGGGACAAATAATCCCAGTCGACTATACGATTGGAACATGCTGTCCCAGGAGATTACCAGGAAACGGGAAAAGTGAAAAACTTTAAACTCACCGTATACTTCTTATAGTATGTCAACATTAAATTAAACTACTTTTCATAGTTAAATTTCAATCATGCAAAAGTCAGGTCGAAAGGGTTACTAAGTCTGTTTGACCGGATGATTGTGAACCTGATAATTTGAAAAGGCAACGAGTATTAGAGAGTGAAACATGTGACATGCTAATCTTATGGCAGGAAAGAGTGTTTTACAGATGTTTTATTGGAATAGTCTCAGTCTACTATTTGGTTGGGACAAATAATCCCAGTAGACTATATGGTTGGGACAAATAATTCCAACTATACGATTACGATTGGGACATGCGATCAAAGGAGATTACCAGGAAACGGGAAAAGCGGAAAATTTTAGACTCACCGTATACTTCTTTCAGCATGTCAACATGAAATTAAACTGCTTTTCATATTCAAATTTCAATCAGGTCAGGTCGAAAGGGTTTACCAAGTCCGTTTGACCGGATGATTGTGAACCCTATAATTCAAAAAGGCAACGAGTATTAGAGAGTGAAATTTTCCCCGTTGTCCTTCACCAAAATCCATTAACGGAGGGAGAACTTTTCTTATAAAATGTAACTATTGACTCATATAAAGAACACTGAACTTTCGAAATAAACGAATTTTTCTAGAACCCCCTCCAAAAAAAATTGTATTAATGTTGTTAAGGAAAGTAATTTATTCTGTTGAGTTGTCCCTATTAGCACAAGATATTGTGCGATATCTCTAAGACCTTGTCCGGTATTCTGAATGCCGTACAATATCGTGAAGATATCGTAACAATATTGTACAGCGTCTTGTGCTATTAGGGGTGTCTTGTTTACCTTGTTTATGACTCCAGTTATTTTTGGAAGAAATTTTTCAGTCTCGTAATTCCTTGAAGAATTATATCAATTCAAACAGTTTCCAAAACCATTGAAAGCTAATTTTTTCCGTAAGTTATTAATTATTTTAAAATAACCATACAATGTTTAAATAAACATTGCATGTGGCAATCCGCAGGCAGATGAATAACATGGCTTAAAATATCTACATTATTTTTATTCATTAGGAATGACAATAATAAGGACAAAACAATCTTTTATATGGCTGTTAACACAATTTTTAATTAATTAAAAACTAACTATTTAATTAATTAGTTTGAAGCCTTCATTGAAATCTTCTTTATTCTCCATAGCATTTATGAGCAAAATTGAATAAAATCTGTTGAGTAGTTTGGATTTCTATAAAGTATAAACTATTTATGACTTTTACTTTTATTTATACTAGCCGCTTTCTATTAATAGCTCGTAGATATACTTGCGAATTGGCGAAATCGATCCAGTTGTTGAGACTGAGGAACTCGATCAAAAGTTTTATTTTGCGATATGCAGGGCGCTGAGAGAGAGGTGGGGCAGGCGACCAGTTATGACATATCTAGGGGTCATGAGCTTTTATATTGGTGAAATCGCTAGAGTGGTTGAGGCTGGAGACTCTGAAGGTTTTTACCCATACAATGAAGTAGTATTTTTGATATTTCTCTAGAAAAGGGAGTGTGATGGGGGACAGGTGACAACTGATGACATATCTAGAGATCATAAGCTTTCATATGAAATAAAATCTGGTAAAATCAGTCCAGTGGTTGGAGGACTCCTTCTTTGTGTTTGCCAATTATTTTAAATTTATAGATGGAGTTTATTTATTAATATTTTTTGATTTTTTTCCAATACCTCCTCCCCTTCTCTCTAACCAACATCCTGGATTGTGCGTCCGAGTTCTAGAGCCTCCCGGACTGAATTTCAGAATATCGGGTCACTTTAAGGATGGGCCGTACTGACTACAGGAGAGCTTGACCACTTTCTTACTGGTTGGTCAGAAAAATACTGAGTACATCGGCTGCAAGGATAAATATAAATTAATCTAATAGTACAAGGAAAACCATCAAGTCCAAAGATGTTGAATCCATAATCCACGATTAAAGAGATTAACTTATTTTGACATCTGTATGTTTTTTACCTTATCTCAGACTTCCAGTTACGTTCGCACTGTATTTAACGCAGTTGCTATCTGGGCATGCAGAAAAAAATATTGAGTTCTTTTACTGCTATGGACAGATATATATGTAGAGGATGGTTGGTTCTTCGGATTTGTTGGCGCAAGAGCCATCTTTGGCTAAAATGTGCCGCAAATACATATCAAAATGAACGAGCAAAATCATTAAGCCAAAAAATGATGAATAAAAATTCATGATTAAAGAGACTAACTTATTCTCTTCCTCTGTATGTCTTTTATATCACTGGGTCTTCCATTAGCTTTCAGACAGCGTTTATTAAGTATGAACTGTTTTTAGAACAATTGCTTACTGAAAATACCGTAAAAAATTATTGAGTACTTTTGTTGAAACGGACAAATATGAAACAAAATAAACCGCCAAAGTTAAAAGTCCCAAAAATAATGAATCCATAAGATTAACTTATTCTGTTCTCCTGTAAGTGTTTTTTTTTACCTTACTCAGTTCTCCATTTACTTTCGGACTGCATTTAATGCAGTTTTTTATTGGCTATGCGGTAAAAAATATTCAGGATCTCTGTTGCAACGGACAGATATAAATCAAAATGAACCAGCAAAGTAATCAATCCAAAAAAAGATGAATTTAACTTATTCTGTTTTTCTGTAGGATTTACCTTACTGAATCTCCTATTTACTTGCGGACTGCTTAGTTTTTCGCAAAATGTTTTTCTATAAATCAAAATGAACTCAATCAAAGTGATCAATCCAAAAAATAATGAAAATATAATTAAAGAAGTTAACTTATTCCATTCTTCTATATGTTTTTTACCTTAATCAGTCTTCCATTTACTTGCGGACTGCATTTAATACGGTTTTTTACAGGGTATTCTGCGAAAAACATTGGATATCTCTGTTGCAAAGAACGTGTATAAATCAAAATGAATTAGCAAAGTGGTCAATCTAAAAATAATGAATCCGTAATTAAAGAGGTTAATTTATTCTATTCTTCGATATGTTTTTTTACCTTACTCAGTCTCCCATTTACTTGCGGGTTGCATTTAATTCGGCTTTTTTACAGGGTATTCTGCGAAAAACATTGGATATCTCTGTTACAAAGAACGTGTATAAATCAAAATGAATTAGCAAAGTGGTCAATTAAAAAATAATGAAATTATAATTAAAGAAGTTAACTTATTCTATTCCTTACTCAGTCTCCCATTTACTTGCGGAATGTAATATTTAATGCAGTTGTTTTATTGGGGATTCGGCAAAAAATATTGAGTGCCTCTGCTGCAACGGACAGATATAATTCAAAATTATCCATCAAAGTGATCAGTCCAAAAAATGACGAATCCATAATCCATGTGTAAAGAGATTAACTCATTCTGTTCGACTCCGATTTTTTGCTTATTATTCTCCAACCTTCCAACTACTTTCGGCATAACGTATCGACAGCTTCGCTAGAAATCAATAAAGCGTCGATAATTCAGAAGCACGGCGGGTATCCCCTGGCTCGTGTTATCGACGTTCATCTCAAAATGAAAAATACCCTGCCCTCTCACTGAACTGTATTTGCAGTTACTTCTTCCTGCAAAGACCCTGCCGTTCCAACACGAACATTCCGTTGATGAATATTCGCCCAAAAGAATGAAAAATAACCCCTTTTCCTGGCAACTTGCCAAGAAGGAAGCTATGTTTCATTTTAAGAGTCTTCAGCTCAACCCCTCACCCCAACCTCTTGGAAAACTCTTCTTCAATTCTATCAAGAATAGAATTATATAGTCGCTTTGATATGTAAGCGGGGAGGGGCGGAAGACGCACATCCCCCGATGGAAGAAATTAGGACAACTGGAGGCAGGGTTTCGAACACTTTGCATTTGTTTGTTTTATGGCGCGTTTTTGTTCTTTTTTCCCTTTCTGCCTGCGCTCCACCCGCTTGGAAATTGCAGCAGAAAATGTTTTTGTAAGATTTGGCAGAGCATGTTTTTGCTGGGGTACGTGTGATGTTGTTTGTGAAAGGGTTTTGTGAGATGTTTATTGAAGTACGACTCAGATTGGCCTTTTATGCAAATGTGACCTCGATATGCAAATGGCAGTGACGATAGAAGTTTCTTTCCTTTTTTTTTATCTTCCTCCATGTTAAGATGGGATTTTTTTTCTACCAAGGGGGCAACAGTGCTTGAAATAAGCACTTGCAGCTTTTTGTAGCTGAGTTTTCGTGGGTAAATAAATTGTTTAACCGTTTGATTTATTGCTTAAAATAAAATATGTAAGATATAGAATTCATATTTTCATTCATTTTTATGCAGTGGAATTGTATAAGAAACAGCAATATAAAAGACCACAATAAATTCGACTTACCTGAAAATTCGAATAAAGAAAAACTGGGTCTTAACTTGAATAATGCAAGAGAAAACGACAATTTATATAATGTAAGAGTAAACTAAAATTTATTTTTAATATTTAATAAATGTAATTAAATAATGCATAACCAGTAAGTAATTTTAGTAAGAAATGTGATAATAATTATAATGAAAAACGGAATAATTTTTTAAATAATCGTTTCAGTAAATGAGAAATTTTTATAAACAAAGAATACACAGATTCTCGGATACAGCTATTATACAATAAAACCTTAAAACAAGCAGTACAGTAAATTCATAAGTAAAGATTTTTAAAATAGCGAGGAGAGTTTTTATTGCTTTTTCTGATTGAATACACTGTACAGCTGTAAAGTTCAAGACTGAATTAAGGACCTTAATAAAATTATTGAATTTCGATGACTGAGTATATTGGGTACAAACGAATTTAACGAAGGAAAACAATTTAGATATTACAAAAAACAATTTTTAGTTTTTGCTTTAAATGAACGAAACTAAATTCGAATGATAGACGATATTTTAACATTATGTTAATAAGAAATTCAAGACAACAGAGAAAAATTCGAATAAACCAAGTTTCACTGTATATGATTCAAAACAACATTCTTCGGGAACTCATCCTTTCAATATTTCCAGTAATAATTAAAGTATGAAATAATTTCGTTCAATTAGATTTCGCTAGAAAATATTTACTTTAGGTTAAAATAATAGAGAATAAATACAGACGCAGAGCAGAAAACAGAATGCTGAGACATCATATAAACTTAATTCAAGTAGGATGACTTCATCGTCACCATAGAGACGTAGTAGCCTAGTAGTAGGGTCTCGTGGTGGCCTAGTGGTAAGATCTCATGGTGGCCTAGTGGTAAGGTCTCGTGGTGACCTAGTGGTAAGGTCTCGTGGTGGCCTAGTGGTAAGGTCTCGTGGTGGCCTAGTGGTAAGGTTCGAAACCAGACTCCACTGAATATCCGTCGGGTATTGGTACTTTTGCACGCTAAATCATACGAAGGGGGCCAAACGTCCTCCGCTGGTGTAGTCCAAATATACCCACTCTGGCCCGGCCTACCCGAGAAGGGTTCAAGGCCAGGAGAGGACCAGCGGGAGAGAGAGCCGTCCCACCAGCATGTGGAGGACGGGATTTATTGGGTACAATAAAATGATACAGGCCTTGCCCGACAGGGGCAGCACTTTTAAATACAAGAGAGCTGGGAGTATAAACATGGTTCGACCCACCTCGGTGGGGAGAAAATAGCTTCATTTGCATGTACTCAACCGCCAAATGTGGCGAATGATACTCACAAAATGAAGGCTCTTTCTTTTCATGTAAAATATAAAAACATCTCTAACGCATTAAATTTAAGAACTGCTCGGGCAAGAAAGGAACAGTAAAAATATATAAAAAATATATAAGCATTAAAAAAGAAAGAAACAAATAAACACAGAAAAAGCAGTATAAATCAAATATATAAATAATTCAAAGATTGAAACCCCACAGTATAAAAACAAAACACACACAAACAGCACCACACATCAAACGGCACACAAAACACAAATAAAAACTGTACAAAACATTGAATTAAAAATACATAAATTTAAAAAAAATTATTATTACTTTCGAGATAGAAAGGAAGAAAATACGTCAGTCAACGGCAATCCACGTCCCGCGTATCCGGGAATATCTATTCATCAATTACAGAATGCTTTTTTCTGAGTAAAAGCTGCGCAAGTCAAAAATTACTTTTAAGTCCTTTATAGGATGAAAACGGCCAAAAGGGGAGGATAAAGATTAAAATTTTTGTAGTCTAAAAATAAAATCAAGGTCAAAAAGTAGAATGCACAGCCCCATACCCCCCGCAAAAAATTCCAAACAACCGTTAGGGCATTGAATATGTGGCAACAGGTTTCCAGAACTGCGGAGAGACTTGGGAATTGGAACAGGCATCTATTTTCGGGGCTCAAGGACCAATAGCTGCCCTAGGGCGTCGAGAGAATACCACACCAAGAAACCGACTGGGTACAATAAGTTTAAAAACGTAAAAATAAGTGGAGAGCGGAAATACCTATAAACCTATAGATCTGAGTCATCCAGTGTAAAAATAAGTAAATAAAAAAATATAAAGTATTTCTTAAAAAGCTCAAATCATGTAAATAATAAAAAAGACTCAACAGGTCAAGAAAATGTCACTGCAAACTGGTAAAAGGTAAAGAGTAAGAACAGTCCTTCAATATGATAAGATAAAAATAACACGGACCCTCAAGATATGATTGGAGTCAGTTATGGACTCTCTCCTGGGTCAGTGTATCGCAAATGTTCCTGCTGATCCTGAAAGCGCCTTCCATTTTGGTTACAGCCTGTCTATTTGTTAAGAGATTGTTAAACCACGCTTTTTTGTGTTCATCTGCGGGTTTAATTAGATGGAACTCTTTGGTGAGAGAGCCGGAGTAGATATAATGATCTGCATCACCCAACATTCCGCAGATGCAGTGTGGAGAGTCTAAGAATTTAAAGCGATGAAGGTAAGATGGGAATGGACCATGCCCACTGAGAAAATGTATTAAAAACTTATTATGTATTAAAAATTTTGGGCTTACCTGATGAATGTAGCCTCTTAACCTAATTCCCGAGGCTGAATCATAGCTATTCCAATATTCATTCCATTATTTTTACTATGAAATTCTTTAGGAGGCATTTGAGGTGGCAGTAGGGTGCAGGAATGAAAAGTTCCTCACCGGATGTTATGGTCAATTTGGCTTGTTGGTCGGCCAATTCGTTTCCAGAACTTCCCACATGAGCTTTAACCCAGGAAAGACCAACCATGTTCTTTGTCTTAAAGATGTTTGATTTTACTTTGTTAACAAATTCAGATCTGGCATTTGCACTATTAATGGCAGAAATCGAAGAGAGGCTATTCAGTATGTATGTTGACTTTCACTTTCTCTTTGACAGCCCAGTTGACAGCGAATTCAATTGTGGCTAATTCTGCCTGGAATACCGAGTTGAAGGTGTTCAGTTTAAATAGATGGTTCTGGATATTAGTTTTATCTACCTTTACACACGGCGAATCCAGTCTCATTTTCGATTCTGGATCCATCCGTGTATATCTCATAGTCGGCATTTGGGATGTTACTGTCAAGGTTAATAAGTCTTTGTCTGGATGGAATGTTTTTAAATGTCATGTATTTATTCAAGAGAATTTTATCGACAATTGTGTTATATTCATTAGATCGGTTAACCCAGACCTGGAATTTGATAAACTCAGCTTTGGCTACTATATGAAGGGGAGGAATTCCTGTGAGAACAATAAGAACATTGGTAGATGAAGTGCAGAAAGCCCTTGTAAATTTCAATAAGAATATTCTTTGGATGCTGTGAAGTCTATCGATTTGGTTCTTTGTCAAGGCCTCTCCTCACACACTTGCACCACACAGTAGAGCCTTTTCAATAACGGTGTAGTACCAAATTTTTAAGAGATTATTATTCATATTCCAGTTAGACTTCACTACTTTATTAAAATTTGATGTTAAGCGTAAAGCTTTTGCATGTAAAGTTAAAAAGTGGGCGGTCCAAGATAGTTTATTATCTATTGTGATTCCTAAAAATTTAAGGCTGTCACTTAACTTGATTGAATGGTTTTTGATCTTGAAAGTTGACTTTCTATTAAGGACTGTAGAATTTCTTTTTGGGAACTTTTGGGAGGCGATGCTCCTGTACACCACCACCTGGCACTTTTTTATGGAAAGTTTGAGCTGTAAATCTTCAAGTTTATTGGAAATAACAGTCAAGATTAAATTAGTCTTACTTTCGAGTTCCCTGGCCGTTCATCCTCCTATTAATAGTGCCAGGTCGTCGGCGAAAGCTTGAATATGTAAATCAGGTCTGTCATTTTTTAGAATAGAATTAATATATATATTCCATATTGTAGGAGCTATCACAGAAGCCCGTTGGCAACCTTTAGAGCAAGGTCTAGAAATTTCTAGAACTTCGTTAGAGTAAAACAACCTTCTATTTTTGAGATAAAAGTAGATAAAATTCTTAAAGAAAGCCTGAAAGCCATAAGATTCTAAGGTTTTAAAAAGAACTGGTCAGTTCATAGTATCGAAGGCTGATTTTATGTCTAGAGAAACGAGGGCGAGATGTTCTGAAGGCATACGATTTTTAATTGTCTCTATTAGATCATGCATGGTCAGATCACAGCTTTTGCCTTCTCTAAATGCGTATTAATTGTGATGTATGATATTGTTTCGATCTAGCCATTTATTGAGTTTTAGAAGAAAGAGCCTCTCAATAATCTTGTCCAAAGATGGGACAAGGCAGACAGGCCGGTATAATGTACAAAGACCAGGATCTTTCCCATCTTTAAGTAGAAAGAAGACCCTGGTATTTCTGAGATGTTCAGGAAAGTAATTTAATTTAAAGCAGATGTTAATTAAGTCAAGTATAAACTCTTTGTCATAAATGAAAACCGCTCTACACATCCGAAAATCTATCCGATAAAGGCTCGGGGCTCTTCCACCTTTAAAAGCATTGATTACCATCTCTATCTCTTCTAGTGCCATAGGTTCAACGTGGCCAATTATTGGGGTATAATCCAAATTGTCTTTTGAGGTTGGGCCCGGGGAAAAATTATCCTTAAATAATTTATTTTGTCTTCTATTGTGTTGTTGGGGTCATTATTTGGGTTGACCCCAATGAAGTTTTCTCTGGAACCCCTGTTAAATACAAGATTGAACAGGAATCCAAATCTTTCGTTGTGATTAAAACAAAATGATTCCCATGTCTTTCTTTTTGTGGACAAAAGAAGTTTTTTATAGATGGCCTTTTCTTTTCTATAAGCATTTCCCGAGCTCTGGATTATTTTAAGTATATTACCTTCTGTTTTGTGTTTAATGTATGTTTTAAATAGCCTGTTCACTTTGATTCGAGATAATCTGAGATCTTCATTCCAGAAGCTGAACTTCTTGCAAATTTTTTCGGTTTCTTTTTTAGAGTTTTAAAAGCACCTTTCTGAATAAGACCGGTAAGATCTTTAATTAATTTGTTAGGATGATTGGTGTTGTTAATGTTCTTTAGGGTTTTTTGAATGTTTAAGGTGCCTTTTGATATAGTTAATAAATTTGTTTTGTCCGTATTTAGATTTAAAATAGAAATCTGTTTCAGGTATATTTTCTAATTCTAATTTAAAGTAAATATATTTGTGGTCACTGTGGGGCCCAACAACCCCCCCCCCCCCCCCAATTTTTTATAAAGTCAAACACGGGTAAGCTCAATAGAGTCAAGTAGGGGAACCCCACATTCGTTGTTGATTGGAATGTCGGTCCATATTCTGTAATATTACAAATGTGTAGGTTGCTGGCGGCTATGAATTCAGTCAGTTTTCTACCTCTAAAGTTATCTGAATCCTAACCCCAGCTTCTGGATTTACAGTTAAAATCACCAACTAAAAGATTGAAACTGTTATAAAAGTTAAAATCTCTTAGTTCTCCTAACAAATCTTCTTTGTTGTCATGAGGTGGGAAGTAGCAATTAAAAATGTTAAAGAGTATGTTATTAAAATGAAGTTCAACAGTCACTGTATGGGTGGTGAGGTACTTATAAAATACATTAACATTTTTGTTTAAAATATAAGTAATGGCCCTTTTGTCTCGAGAAGTGAAGGACTTACAACAAAAGTTCGATTTGTGGGGTTCATCATTAACTAAATACGGGTCCTGGATTGCAATAAAATCTAGTTCCAAGTCCCGAGCGACCTGAAAGACCCCAGATTGTGCTGCTTTACAGTGATTAATGTTAATTTGTATCCCGCGTATGGTATTAAAACCCATAGTCGATCCTTTTTATTATTAATTCCCTCTGTCTGAGAAAGCTTTTACGCCTCTTGTCGAGGCAGCTGTGGTTGATGCCAAAATCAGTATTAAATCGCGCATTGGATTGAACGCAATTGATATAATTGAAGCCCCTACATCTGTGTCTAGTGTTTCCAACAATCGTCTCTCCGCATCTCTCGCATTTCGGTTCTCCGGTGTTGTCGCAAACATTGGTGGTGTGACCGAATCCAAAACATTGTTTGCATTGTTTTGCGCCAATAAATTCAGATGTGCGTAGCTTAACCCATTGGAAATAAAGTCCCCCTTTGTCCCTAATTTCTATAAATGTTTGGGGTTTACGGATATTATCCAGAGATTATTACTCTTATCCCTGGCCGGAATCTTGAACTCAATCCGGAAATGGGGTTTGTTGTTCTCATCCGCCAGAAATAGGTTTTTAGAGAGTAAACACTCTTTTAAAATATCCATCTCTATCTCTTTATCGACGTTATACAGTATTAGTTGGGGGTTTCTTCTGGGGGAATAAACATTTCAAATATATCTTCTGGTTTTTCATTATCATAACCCAACAATAATTGTTTAATGAGCTTGGTTTCAGCCTCTTTTTTTGAAACAATTTTAACGCCATTCCTACGTAACTTAGTCATACTCCCTCACTCTAATTACAGAGTTATTCCCCTTGATAATCCCCAGAATAAGGGCTCTTTTCTTATTAAAATCCTTATGAATGTCTGTTTTAGGTTAGATCAGAAGTACCCCTTCTTGTTCCGGAGGGAGGCTAGGAGAAAATGCCAAAGGAATGGAGCGGTGACTAGGTGCCCCCGGAAGTTGTGCAACTTGGACAAAGGCACTAGTTGTTCTAACCTCCTTTTTTTTACCTCGTCAACACGTTTGGTGTTGCATACTTCCAATTTGTCGTGAAAGTCCCGGCAAGTCATTTCTCTCTCGGAAACCTAGGGGTTTTTTTCAAAAAAAATTCCAAAAACGAGAATTTCCGCTCGCGATGCAAGGTTCAGGGAAAATTTTTTAAACTTAAAGAAACATCAGCGGCTTAGCTTTCAGCAAAGCGGGAAACTAGTAGCTACGCTTGTTCATTGAATGTTACGAATCAAGTTTTTTTTTTAAATTCCAAAATGAATTCTTATCTCAAAACATTCCTTCGTCAAAATGAACATGAGCGAAGAACTTCGCTTTTTCATTGATAAGTGAATCACACAGAAAAATGTTAATCTTTTAAATTTTATTTATAGTCATTTTATTTGAAGCCATTTTTCATTACGTCGTCACACGAAACAAATGCATTATTCTATCTGTCAAAAATCAAAATGTAGAATTCCAAACGAAATTTTATTCAAATTCGAAGAAATCTACCAATGAAAGCGTAGATAGAACATACCTGACCAATAAAATCGCAGCACTGAAGCGCGAAATAAAAATATAACGATTCCCGAGCGAACAAGACACGAAGAGGAGCATTCCTGCGCAGCCAAAACAAACGTTCTGACGTTGCCAATCCGTCTTCTGCTTGGCAGCAATTAATTGGCGATTCTAAAGCGGAGAGAAAGGGCTTCGCACCATAAACTTTACTTTAACCAAATTTAATTCAGAGAAAAGTCAGAAAGAGAAAATTTAATTAAGAAAAATAACACTGGTTAACTGGTGTGTTTAGAAGTTTTTAAACACACATAAAACAACATTTATTTTGCTTAACGTTCTATTTTACTCCTCAACAGATTTATTACTCAGTGAGCTATTACGTCTAGAAACCTGCTCAGAAACGAATGTATGACATCTAATAATATCATTAAAACACCTCCCTAACTTCTGTTTTTCCTATTAGCTGTACTGCAGAGGTTTGCAAATAAATATCGAAGTTAATGTAGTTATCCCCTGGAACAGATGCAGCAACAGGATACTTTTCTCATTTCCCTAGAACTATTATTCAAATAGAGTGACCTCTCACTTATACGCGCTCTCTTTTATGCTCATTTTTCACTTATGCGCGTTTTCTCCGCGGTCCTGGCCAGAGATATAGGAAAACAATGATAAGTCTTATTCATTTATGCGCCGCACTAAAAAGGCACCTCTCACTTATGCGCGGCGCAAAACTTTTCTTAGTTCAAAAAGTTTTTTTTCCCAGCAGAACAAAAAAGCAGAACAAAACCCTTTTTTGTTCTAGCTTCTAAGAATGCATTCCCTCGCCTTTCCTCTATTCTTCAGGTTCCAGGAACACATTCCTCTAAATTATACACAGGGGTGTACGAGGGGGTTCTTGTGATTGACGTCAATAAAAATCGCATTTATACAGCAACCAATTAGAGAGGTTAATATTTTATGTACCACGTGGCATTGATCGCTAACGAAAGAAGCATCTTTGGAGTTTTGGTTATGGTTAGATGGTTACGTTTTAAAATGGCGAAAAGAACGAAATTGTCGCTTTCGTTTAAAATGGATGTTATTAAAAAATTCGAAGAAAATCCTTGCACCTCGAAAAAAGTTTTAGCAGAGCATTTTAATATCCCAGAATCGACATCGAGAGCGATTTTAAAAAATCGGGAGCATTTCCATTTTCTTTGTGTTCTTAAAATATAATTAACGGAAGTTATACACTTATTTGCATTTTGAAAACAATCTTATTTACATTTTTCAGTAGTATATACATAGTATTAATTAACAATATATGTACACTGTATTGATGTCTCACTTTTAAGCTCCCTTTTGTGGTTTTTCACTTATGAGCGTTTTTTTCGCTGTCCCCTGCGCCCGCGCATAAGTGAGAGATCGCTGTAACTATAATGCGTTATAATAACCCTCTTTAGTTCGGTTAACCGGAATTGTACTGTATAAGGATGCTGATGATGTGAACTATAAACCTCGGTTAGTATATGAGTTGGTATTTGGACGGATTCTCCTTCAATGGCAGCTATTAAATCGCCGATTGTAGCTGATCTTGAACTACAAAAATTATATTTCAAGCATTTCCACAAAAAGAAATTAATCGATGTCATTCGACCTTTGTGAGGGGAACTGAGTGTTTCCTTTTCGCCCTAACCATCAGAATTTTATCTGGATAGGACTTCAATCATTCATAACTGAAATTAATCGATATATTAATTCCTGTGGTAATTAGCGTAGGAATTAATATGAGCTATAAAACTTTAAATTTACACACCTTTTTTAATGAACTCTTTCGGTCCTAATGGGCATATACGTCTCGAAAATAAGAATTCATTTCCTGTTGGTAAATAGATACCTTTTTTACATGAGTTTTTATGTTTTTAATATTCTTAAGGAATTAGGGAATAAAATTATGACTAAAGAAACTTGGAAACGCTCTCAAATTGCAAATGGCGGACTTATGTTTTTGTTGTCTTCGTAACAAGATTATTGTTACGAAACTGTAAAGTCGTTTCCCTAACATTAGAATCTTATGGAAGGAAAGGGAGTTTCACAGGAATAGTCCCAGCCGACTATACGATTGGGACATATAGTCACGAGAGATTTCCAGAAAACGGGAAAAGTGAAAAACTTCAAACTGATAGTATTCTACTTTTAAATATTTCAACATTAAGTTAAGCTACTTTTCATAGTTAAATTTCAATTATGAAAAAGTCAGGTCGAAATGGTTAATTTCTCTCTTGTTTATAAAGATTAAATTTTGTGATCAATTTCTCGCTCACTTCCTGATGCGCTCTTTTGTGTCTTTTTTTGCACAGTTGTTTTTATACAGTTTTTGGCAATACGTTATTTTAATAATTTCACAACTTAATTATAAGTTAAAATTAATTTTAGTTAATTTTTATTCCATATCTGCGGCACCATATGGTAGTGAATTAGAGAAAATATTGATTGCAAGATTTCTCAATATTCGTTATAAAGAATTGCGAAATATTTAAAAAATTAAAAAATACAAATAAAAACTTTTAAATATCGTATCTTTATTTGGGTTCTAAAAAAAGTAGAAAATATTTTTTTTTATCAAAAATATGTAGATCGAAATGAAATCGCAAAACTGTAAGGCGCTGAAAGTAATACTATAAGGAAGCTGAGAAACAATGAATATCATAAGAAACATTTCTTAAAAATTCATTAAAAATTAAAAAGATAATATAAATTTTATTAAAATTACAATTTACTTAAAGTAATTCGCTCAGCATCTCAAGCTTTACAATTTTGTGTTAGCCTGCATGTTTTTGATAGAAAAAAAGATTTTCTACTCTATCCTTATAAAGAAACCGCCTTTTTAAGAGCATTTTTCTTAGCTAAGTGGTAGTCTTTTGATTATTTATTAGAAAAATTAGTTTATATTATATAATAAAGACAACAGATGGTAGCACTAGTTCTAATCCCCCTTATAGATTTATATGTCCATTAATATCGCTTTCACGAAGAAAAATGAATTCTTTGTTACCTTCAAAGGGTTTTTAATATATAAAGACATGTTTTAAAAATATTTTGGAACAGATTTGATATAAGACATCACTGGTGATATTTCGTTATTTCGGCGACTTTTTAGTTGCCATACATGGCGTCGGTTCTGATGCCTAAACAAGCATGGCGACTATTTTGTTGAACATTTTAGTGTTCTCCTGCGTACGCGTTCCGGGCAAATATTTTTAACTTAAAAAACTTTGAGTAAAGCGGGAGCCTCGTAGCTTCGTTTTTTTATTGAATGTTACGAATCTAGGGCTGTTTTTTCTTAAATTCCCCAAAACGAGAATTTCCGTACCTTAAACTTAACTTTGACCAGAAAGTCGCCAAAATAACGAAATATCACCAGTGATGCCGCATATCAAAGCTGTACCAATATTTTTTATTTTAACAATTGTTTAAATTAGTTATTCAAAGTGTGTATACAAATTTGGGACATCCAGAATAAGTGTTTTCATTCCTTCTTCGTCTTTAGAAACTAAACGGAATGCACGAGCACTCCTCTCTGACCTTGCACCCTCTCTTCTCACTAGATTAGAGCATGCCCTCTGTCCTTTCCACCAGAGTAGTCAGTCCCTCTCCAGTGACAGCACACAAACTAAACCTGCCTGCGTGTTTCTCATTGTGGACTTGTGCATGCATTCGTTTTGTGTAGAGCCCTCCCCAACCCTTTTATCCATCTCCAGACTGAATCTGTTTTCTGTCCTCCAAGGTGTCTATCTCTGTGAGAAGCATCATCGGCGAAGGTGGACCACATGAACTCGTTTGCCAACAGACCGCGGCTCCGACGAAAAGTGAAGCACATTCTTTTTTCCACTATGCTTTGCTGCGGAAAACGAAAGGTAAGGAAAGGGAATTCCACCCTTTAACACTCTACCTATAACTAAATCTGACATATCTAGGGCAAATAAAAAATAATTCAATTGTTATTACTTGGAAAATTCTTGCGAATACACATATAGAAGTAAAAAGTAATAAGGGAATGTCTGAGTGCAGAGTAGCCTAAGTTGGTCAATTCAAGTAACATGGTAAACATCAAGGCGCGTGCCATCGAGAATTTATCAGCTATGGTGTCTTATTCTGTGCTGTAACATTACCTAGTCGCGGACCCCTTCCTGAAAACCATCATCCATCTTGACCAACAAACACACCGAACTGTACTTCTGGAGGCTCCAACTTCCACCATGCAGCAGAGTGTATGCTTATATTCTCTTGGTACATGAGGAAGCCAGGGCTGTTATTCCAGCTAACTTGGTTCAAATTATGGCGTAAACATGGCCAAATCTTGCGTTTTTGCTATTAAACCAAAGCCAAAAACAACCCAGAGGATTTCAAGGGCCAAATGCATAGCACTATTTGCTATATATTATATGTAACAATAGTGGACTTTTCAACCTGGTTAGAAAATCATCCAATTCATTACTTTTTCACGTTTTTAAAAGACATTTTGTTTTTCATGCATATTCTTTTCTATTAATCATTTGTTAAATATCTGCCTTTTACTCCCAGGTAGCACAACATGTTGTCCGATATTGGAGAATATTGTTTGATATTATATAATATTATATGATATTGTACAATATTATACAATATTGCGAATATTGTTGAATATCGTACAATATTGTACAATATCTTTGTGCTACTAGAGTATGCCGTATTATTGTATTGTTTTCAATATTATTTTGTGTTTTTATATTTTTTGTGTTTTGTGTGTGCATATTTTTGTGTTTACATATTTGTGCTCTATTTTTGCTTTATATTAATATATTTTTCTTATTAGTATTTTTAATTTTGTATTTATATCTTTTAGTCTCATGCTCATTTGTATTTTATTTCCAGTTTTTTTTACACTTGTTTCTTTCTTTCGATGTCCATTCAAATGATCAGGGATATGATCGATTCTAGACGGAGGGGTATAGAGCAGTCTTTTCTATAAGGAATGGCGTTATTTTTCCTCTTGAAAAAAGGCGCAACGCGTTACAGGATTAAATTGTTGAAACACACTTGACGTATATCATGCGAACATGAATGGAGTCGAGAAACTTTAACGATAAAGGCAATCAAACTTTGCGTACATACATTTTAAAGAAAGAGATTTTGACTTCGATAGAGATAAAAAAGTAAACCATTTTGATATTTTTCGACAAAGAGAAATAGCTTTGTCTGTGAGTGCTTATAACATTCACACTCATAAATGTGACATCTTTCCCTAGTGGCATCTTTCCCTTCGATAGAGATATATCAGTGGAATTTTTTAATTCTCCATTGCAAAATTGTGTGTTTGGAATTGATTCTCCATTGCATAAACACAATCAGACTTGGTGAAAATACATTGGAGACAAATAGGCTTTAACAACGATATGTCGATAACAACGAAATGTCTGAAATTCCACACACTTTCCACAATGTGAAACAGCTCTGCTCCTACTTATAAATGTGGAGATAAATTTTGAGACTTTTTTTAAACCGAAACTAAAATGTTACTATAGGATTGCATGTACACAAAATTTGGCCGTGTTTGGTTCAATTTTGTTTTGCTTGTCGAACTCTTAAAGCCTTCTCCTTAATTAATATTGATTAATATTGACTTAATTAATATAATTAATATTGACATGAGCTCTTGCATATTAATCTTGTGACATAAATACCTTAAAAAAAGTCAAAATTTCAATATTAGAAGCAACATCTTAACAAGTTCTTCTTGTTTCAGACTGTTTTTAGTGTTGACTCCCTTTCAACTCGAGTGTTTAGCGTTTCGTCTGTCTGTAAATTTGTTTGTTACGCAGTCAACGACTAAATACGCAATTCGATTTTCTTCCAATTTGGCATGAAGATTCCTTGAAGTCACAAAAAACGACTTATAAATAAAAATTTCTATTTTGTTGTTCCGTATCAAAAGTTGTCCATATTAATTGCTTCAATGTTTTTGCGAGTTTCGCACCATTAAAACATTTAAATCATTTCGGTAAAGGTGAGACATTTAATTGCAATTTTGTTAATTCTGATAAAAGCAACCATTTAATTGTAGTTTTGTTAATACTGAATAAAGCAAAGATTTGTGTAAATAATTCGCATGAAAAAAGATACGATCATGGTTCCATATTAAGAGTTGATTTTTCCTGTTCAGTTTCATCTAATTTTTTTTCTCTTGAAAGTATGTTTTTTTAACGATCCTAGCCAATTGGTTCATGTGATACAAATTTGAAGACTACCTCTATTCTCGAGCACAAAATTTTCTACAACTTTGTTCCAGTACATTTTCGATGTAACTTTATTAATAAGTTAATGTATTTGTTCTGTAAATACAGGGAGCAAAGTTTGTACATGATATAGGTGTGCAATATTGTACACTGAATGGTTTAAGATTGTAAATGTGGACCCTATAACACAAGGGGTGTAAGTGACATTTTGGAAAAAAATCCAGTTAAATACTAAATGTGGTGATTAAAATACCAGTCTTTTGAGTGGTAAAGATATCTAAGTGGATTTCTTTGCAGGTGCTACTACCTAGCATGGAGCCCCTACACCAACTAGCAAATTTAGTTCATTCCTTAGAGCGCTAGGGGGTCTGTGCGTCACAAGGATCCCTTTATATCTAACTGGTTTTGTCTTGTGACTTGTACTGGGTTTTGTGCACCCAACTAAGAAATAAAGAATAATCTCAGGAACATCACAATTACAAGATAAAACTATTTACAACAACCCTTTTTTATAAGACAACATCAGGAAGTATTCAGCAATTCAAATAATTATCAATGGTGGTCTACAGATCAGGTCGGCTTCCTGCACAGCTTCCAGTTCTTCAGCCAGCTGGTATGAAACCTAAACTTATGAAGAAAAAATATGAAAATCTTACGGAACTTCTCCAATTTGTCCTCCCAATCTTTGAAGAAGGTGGAGAATCTGAAGCAGACAATGTTTATGACACAGACATTGATGATTAGATTGTGTTATACATAAGAAGTATTTAATGTACACTAAAATTTAAGATAAAGTGAGTCCACTGTTTTCATAAATTTGTTTCAATAAAACAAATTTTAATTTTATAACTCTACAGCAATTATTTTATTTTCCATTCTGCTCAGAAGTCAAGGGATCTAAGTGATGTCTTCTTGAAAGTCAAGGGGTGTAAGTGCAAACAGCAATTTAAAAAAAATTATAAAAACGCCTAAAACTAAACAAATTAAAAAATCTTATAATTGATATTAAAAGTCAAAGACCTGAATAAGATTTTGGAATACAAAAATAATGTTAATCTTTCCATTCCCTGCAAAAATAATTTTTCTAACTTTAAAATTGATTTACTCAAAATGAGAAAAATGTCACTTAGACCCGTTGTGTTCTAGGGTCCACAAATATAGTTTTGTAAGACAGTGATGGGAACAAAGACTGTATCTCCTCAAGAAACAAATTGTGATGTCTGGTGTCCCTGGAAACAATATTGTCTTCAAAATGAATGACAACATTGGATAAACCTTTAAAGACTAAGATGAAGAATAGATCTTAGTTTTTTAGAGATGGAGAAGAGGCGACGCGAGGCCTACTTTCACAGAATTACTAGTAGTTTTATTTCTTAATTTTAAAATTAATCAGATTTTTATATCTACAACATATTCGAAATTATAGTCCACAGGCTATTTAAGACCTAAATCATCGTTCAAATGACGGTTGATCACTGTAGCATTTTGATTTTAATATATTTTTGTTTTCCGGTGGTTAATTTGAACTCTATTATTTGCCGAAAACGCTATTTTAAAGTTATGAAACAACCTATTTCATAATGTCAGCCTAATTGTAGCTCTATTTTCCTGTGGTTTGAACAATTAGTTAAAAACTATTTTTAATTATAGAAGCGATAAGTTTTTCACAGTTAAATGCAATTAATATTTTCACTACGCGCACGTAAATAAACTCACTAATTAAAAATGTATATAGTACTAGCCGCCTCTGGAGACCAGCTTGTTCGCTCAAAATATTGACTATCTCGGCTCTTAAACTTTTAATATAGAATGCTTAAATAATTAAAATTTCACTCTTGTTGTTTGATCAGAAAAATATAAATTTATGCGAAAGGGAATTATTTTTTCCTATGTCTCTTTTTGAAATATAGGTCACTCTCTCTTTCTCTCCCTTTTTTGTTTTTATTTGGCCTCAACAGATGGCGCTTTACTCGTATTATCTCTTTCTCTCTTCTTGTTTTGTTTTTTTGCACTCGCTGTATTAGGCGGTATTTTTGACATGGCGAGGGTAAGGCTGAAAATGTTTCTTCTCTTTGTTCGAGATGTTTTTTTATTTTTATTTCTTGAGGATGTTCTTTTCTCTTTTATCCTACTTCAAGACATTTAGGGTCAATTAGGGGTTATACTTTCGACCGAGGTCAAACCCCTAAACAGAAAAAAGTCTTGTTTTGAATCTCTGTTTCTTGTTTTGACCCCTGATGAAGTACAAGAAGTCGAATTCCTCCATTTTGTTTATTCACTAAGTTTTTCTTCTACTTTAATATCAAGTCTTTTAAGTCAAATGTCTGCGAATGGTCAGATTGAACGCCAAAAACTGACGAATGAAAACAATTGCAAAACATCTATGTCATTATGCATATTGGGTGAAAGAATAATATGATGCTACACGATACGACCTGAGGAAGGAAAAAAAATTGCCAAAAACCGCACCAACAAAAATATTCAAAATATTATTTGAAAAGACCTAACTATCGGAATTTTCAAAATAATAAATTTTGTGAAGAGTCATATATTTTTTAACTTTTTTTGTTAGTTAAAATGTCTAAGATAAAAGAAAAATGATTTATAATAATTGTGAAATTAAAATTAAACTAAAAATCTGGAATTAGAAAGCAAAGCATATGTCAGTTCTCACATCGTAAAAAGCATCATTTTGAAGCTGCTGTGAAGAAATATTGCACTAAATAAAACTTATCAAATGAAGTAAAAACCACTTCATTCAATGAGCTTGAGTTGAGAAAGATATTTTAAAAAGTACAGGATGTCCCTAATTAAGTGGCACATTTCAAAAATTAATTAAAAAAAACCCTAAAAATGTTAGAATTACACGTTTTCTTTAAATGAGAGAGCAAATAATTTTTTTTTTCAGATTGGCGTTACGTCGTTCTAATTTTGCTGCAGCGAGAAAATTCCGTACGCAATGACTACCGATCAGCAGAAGTCGATGAGCGTTTTCTGGTTTCTTTTTTTTAGTTTTTCTTGAATATCTCGAAAACTCTTCCGTTTTCACACTACATGTGAATTAACAAATTAAAGAGCATAAAATTCTCTACAAACACATGCTCTTATTTTTCTTCCAGTTTTAATATTTTCGCAGATCATGGCTCTAAACTAATTTTTGATTTCCAGTAATTTACGACCCCCTAGACCATCGAAACGACATGTTACGTATCTGAAAAAAAAATTTTGAAATGCGCTCTCATTTTTAAAAAATCGTAGTTCTAACATTTTAAGGATTTTTTAAATTAATTTTTGAAATGTGCCACTTAATTTATGAACACTACAATTTTTAGAATTTGCAAAGTTAACAGAGGTTAAATTTCATCAAAACATGTGTTAAATTTCATCAGGATTAGTCAAAAACTGTAAATTTGTAAAGAAACAAATGACCAGACACTCCGCTTTAAACATTTAAATTAGCTGATATATCAGCTTTGCTCAGAATAAAAGTTTTTCAAGTCTAATTAGGAGAAATAAGGGGAAGATGGTGATGTTAAAATTTAACCATTTTCAATAAATTCAGTTTCTGAAGTAATTTTTTTTCTTTGATTTATTATTAGATTGGCCTTCCATTGTATTGCACTTAAATTGAAAATTTTTTAATTTAATATTATCAAAGTTATTTTGTCATTCAAAATAAGCAAAGCAAAAGTGCCAACTTGCCCCGGTACCGGGGCAAGATGAAAATTATGACAAAAGTTCAATACATTTTTATTTTCAGAAAATTCAGGGCAGAACACTAATTAATTAAACGTTATTAAGTATTTTTTTCCTTGATTAATATGTAATGAAACGGTAAATTTAGTTAAAATTTGAACTTATAGTAAATTAATATATCTCAAAACCAGTATCTTTTATTTACAAAAATTAGATACAAATTCTCCTCATTCAGAGTCTGAGTAGATCGGGGCTTCTATGTGTGGCAATTACAACAATCTATTTAATCTCCTGATGGAGGGTCAACATAGGCACTGTATTATAGGTAGTGTCGCACGCAAAGCACTGTATTATATTTTCTTTGGAAACTTGAACTGAGGTCATGAGTGTCAGTAGTTTGGACTTTTTAAAGAAATCAAACTTCCTTTTCTTTGTAATAACTCCTTTTATGCACCCTAGACTCTTGTCTTTGCTATTTTAAACGTTCTTCTTTCACCTTCTGTGCGTCTTTCTGAATCGACATCTCTTTTATAGGTAAGCGTATTAAAATATTTTCTGCAGACCTCACACCTTGCAACATGCGATGGAACAGATAGTGGATGACGTAGCTGAAGAAAATTACACAAAATAGCTAAAACATTCATATATTCTTCAAAAAGTCAAGATGACGAGATAATCAACTTGCCCTCCTCGGCAAGTTAAAAGTCTTTGTTTTTTTGGTGGGAGTAACAAGAATTAGATAAAAAAAAATAAACAGGGATTTTTAATAGCGTATTGTCTAAGGTAGTCATGCATAGCAAAGAATAAACAAATATCTTAGATGTTAATCTACTAGATCTTACGTGGAAGGTCTTGAAAATTACAACACGTCAGGCAAAAAACACGATCACCATATAACAAACAACGAAATGCTGTCAGTGGCTTCACTATGCTATTTTTTAGTGCGAATATGTGTAGAGGGCTGGTAGTATCAGTAAGGTGGCGCTACCTAGTAGTATGACCTTAAAATAAGCCATTAACCATCTTGTCCGGCTGGCCATCATACCCTGACTTCCCCTATTTATAAGACTTAAAACTTGAACAGTTTGTCGTTACAGGTTCATTCATTGATTTTCATTCGCCCTGTCTCGTGTCATTTGACTAAAGAGTCAGAGTCAGTAAAACCCCTCTCTTCTTTTTGTCTCAGTACTTTGAACCATATGTCACGAGTCTAGCAACTCTTTGGGATTCTACTTTTCCTTCCCTGTCATTGATACGACGACAACAGTAATGACCCGAAGCACCATTCCCATTTTTTATGGTTTTTGCATGCCTGACCATAAAAAACACCGCTTAGTGTTCCTTCATTTTCTCCTTAGGCCTTCTCCCTTTAGTTGGAACGAGTCTCAGTAATCTTGAATTACTGTAGACACTCAATAAGATGATTTAAAAATTTCTGAAAAAATTCTGAAACAAAACGAAACATCGCATAGAGAGAGTAAATAAACTAACGTCATTTGGTTGCTGTGTGTGCATATTAAAAGTGAAAGAAAAGTTTGTACCTTTCCGTTAATGCTCAAAGAAATCAGTATTTTCATTATAATTTTAACGGTGACAAAAACACGTGAGTGAAGAATTTGATGAAACAATAAAATTCATTTGAATTTCATTACAATAATAAAAAGCATTGTGCTTAAAGTGAATTTTGAAAATTTTATTAAAATTGGAGAAAAATTGTAATAAATTTGAAATGATATCACTAAAAAGATAATTGATCTTGAAGATGTTATATAAATTGGTAAATTTTGGTGTGATAAGTTACTGACTAAATGCTGACTAAAAATGTCGAGGTTTGTCTTAATTTTTGTTATTTAATTAAATATCTTAAGAATTAATTAATTCTGAAATTAGAAAGTAGCACAGTTCACCTAGACATAGAACCCAGAAAGGCATGTGCAAATTCCATGTCTGTACTGTTCACCGTTTAGGAGGAAATATTGTGACAGACAGGTAAACAAAGAAATACATGTATTTTCTGCTTTATATTACATATATTCATACGTGAATGGCAACTCGCAACTTAAAATATCTAAGTGAATATTAGAAAAAAAATATCTGTTTCGGAAAAGTATATCTTCCCATTGAGAGGTTTTGTCCAAAATTTGCCCCATATCTCACATTTTGATGCTTTGGTCGCATGCCAAATTTCATGCATCATCTCTTTTTTCAAGCCTTAATATTTTGTTGAATCTTTTCTTACAGCCGGGTCATAAACGTTCGTTTTCAATCTCGACTTATTCACGAGATGTTGTCTTTTGTTCCATCCTTTTTTGTTATTTAATCTAATTTCATATTTTTCAAGATTTATTTGTATTAGACTTAAAATATCATAGTTTGCTTGTATGCAAATCTTTTTTGCCTTTACTAATAAATACAAATAACAATGGAGTCAGTTCATGTGACGCCATAATTTCATGACAAACGTAACCGCTAATGTCATCTAAAGAGAATGTAACTAAATGTTGCAACGTGTGATACACTGCAAATGTGCTGTCATCTAACATCTTACGCTATGTTTACATTTTGCGCAATCCTTTTGCGTAAGAAAAACTTTTATATTCTTGGCTGTTATAAAGTAAAATAGAAAGATGTTTACCTTGAGAAAATGTTGTTTAAGTTTCCTTTTCATAATCCAAAGCTATTAAAAGCATGGACTGTGAAAACTCGAAAGGAACGTTGTTCATTTTAGGCACAAAGATTTTTCCAACGTATTGGCGTACATATTTAATTACTAAAGTTTGGAAAATAAAAAAGCCTATCAAATATTTCAAGCTAAATAACCTCAATTATGTATTTATAAGTCCCAAACCTTCACAACAATTTATATTAGACTAAATTTAATAAAATTCACTAGCACGAATGGCACAATATAAGTAAAAAATATAAGATTAATTAGATCAGCACAATATAAGTAAAAAAAAATAAGATAGATTAGATTGGCACAATATAAGTAAAAAAATATAAGATAGATTAGATTGGCACAATATAAGTAAAAAAAATATAAGATTGATTAGCACAATATAAGTAAAAAAAAGATAGATTAGATTGGCACAATATAAGTAAAAAAATATAAGATATATTAGATTGGCACAATATAAGTAAAAAAAATATAAGATATATCAGACAAACCTTAAAAACGAATAAAAAACAATAAATAAATAAATTTCGAATGCAAAATTTAGATTACATCATCAAAGTAATGGTAGAGGAAAAATAAAGAATGATTTCAAGCCGCTAAAGAATGTTAAAGTTACGAGCGCCAATTGCAAGACAGGCTATGGATTGCAAAGTTGAACTCGCCCGTCGAATTTTAAATTTATAACACGGGCATGAATTAACTTCCACAGAGAAAATGATTAGAATGGTTTGCCTTTTTGAATTAAGTGCGATGAATAAATTAAACTATCACCTAGTCATCTTAAACTGCTAAACGGTATAAACAGCAATCACAAAGAGAAACCCCGCTTTGACATAACATCCGGATGACACTGAATGACCGGCCGCCGCGACAATTAACATGGGCGCACAGTAGCTCCATTATGAGCGGTCCATGCCGAGATCCCCCCCCCATTACAGGGGTGTGACCCGTCTTCGGCGATGGGCCCAGAAAGCAGCATTACCATTACTGTACCCACCCGGGAAGCGAGACTCTGCTTACTTATTCGGTGGCTTCTCATCCCCATATTTGAGGTGCCCAGGATGAGTCTAAACAGAAAGCCTATGCATTTAACAATACAATAGCAGTTGAAGTTTTCGACAAAAAAGAATTTAAAGTACTGAAATCGACTTGCATAAGCTATTGTAAAATTGCCAGTATTTCCGCGTAACTCTATGCGGTGATCTGACATTAGTATAGAAGTGTAGCTCCATTCATTAACTAAGGATAAAGTGATCTTCGAGGTAGTATAGGTAAAGAAACAGGTAAAGCTTGTAAAAAATGCAGAAACTTCCCCAGGTAGATACATTTTTCGAGTAACACAGAAACAATTATTCGCTATCAGCACATTTCTGCTCCATCTCAAAGTATCGAACAGCATTTTTGATGCGCAGATCAATCCAAACTTGCATTTTGGTAAACGCGGTCTTCCTAAATTCTTCTGTGCTGATTCATTGGAAAAGGAGCAGAAGCGCTGTGATACTGACAGAGACAGCGAATAATTGTTGTAACTTAATAGTAAAATAAATCGCGCTTGAAATAATTTTTGAATATCATCAAACTTTTTTCTTTACTTCTTTTTTAACCTAAACTACATAGAAGCGCACTCAATCGTTAGCTAATGAGTTGAACGACACGTATACATTCGTATCTCACTATACAGTGTGTCTACTCTAAATGTTGCCTGATACCTAATTTCTAAGCCGTTAGATATAGGCGCATTCTTCCAATTGGGAAACGGCTTTAAATGACGTAAAAAATTGTATTTTATGTTGCTGTAGTCAATAAATGTACTGATACAAAAATTAGGAAGTCTTAATTTTTATACAATCCCCCAGTCCTATTTGTTATATTTAGTAAAATCTTCTTCACATACTAACTTTTTAAACAAAAAAAAATCACTCTTTTGAGACCCAAACTAACCGAGTTATGAAGCTCTGAATATCGCTATTCTAACCGATTTTTGACCATTTCAACGGCAGCCTCGAGGAAGATCCACCTATCAATGGCGGCGACCGTTGATTAGTCTAACATAATGATATTCAAAACTTCATAACTTATTCAGTTTTAATTGCAGAAGAATGGAACTTTTTTTGCTTAAAAATGCATTAATGTGTCAAGGTTATTTTACTAAATATGGCTAATAGGATTGGGAGACGATATAAAAATTTGAATTTAAATTTTTCGGCAGTGCATTTGTTGACTCAAACAACATAAAATATAATTCCTTATATCAACTCGAAGTATATGCCTATTTCTAAGAGTTTAGAAGTTAACTATTGGGCCACGATTACTGTATTACCCCCACGTGAAAAACCTTAGACCTAGCCTAACCTAGCTTAAATAGGTCAGGAGAAAATTAAAAAAGAACGTAAATTTACAACAATATTTTTTTTTCAATTTGAGCGAAATATTTCCAATTCTACTGCAATATGTATTTTATAGGATGAAATATCTGGTGAAAATTTCAGATCGATACCATTATTATTTTTTTAAATTAATTTTTTCAAAAAAACAATAAAAAAACCAGGGTTGTCGAAAAATGCCTATAAGTACTTTTCTATCAATCCGAATTCATGGCGTGGAAGCAAATCCTGTTCTTAAAGTATTGTTCTATGATTTCAAATGACATTTATATGGTCATTTTTTAAATGAAAGTGGCGAAAATTAAATTTGAAGTCAACATTTTGGCTTAATTATTATACTTGAACGCGTTCTTCGTTGTGACTGAATGCGTTCAGTGCTAATACTTGTCACAAAATGATAACTTCAAAGTTAGTTTTCACCACTTCTGTTTAAAAAGCTACCATATAGATGTAATTTGAAATCGTAGAACAATACGAATAAGATTTGCTTCCTCGACACGAATTCGGATTGATAGAAAAGTAGTTATGGGCAGTTTTTACCTGTTTTTTGCTAAAAAGTTGAATGTTTCAAAAAATAACAAAGGTATCGAACTGAACTTTTTACCAGATATTCCATCCTATACTATAGGATACTGCGGTAGAAATTCAAATATTTTGCTTAATGGGACACATTACTCAAAAAATGGCCAAAATAACAATTTTCATTTTATTGGCTTATTTCGTCGCTCTTATCTCTTTACTTATTGTATGAAAATTTTAATTTTTCAGTTTTAATATTTCAGAAGTTATTTAGATTTTAATTACTATGACTAATGAAAAACATGCGCAAATAACAACTTTGAATGGCTTTTTCTCCATGTGGACTTTTCTGCACTTTGATGTCTTCAAACTGCTAAGGCTTTTCTCCTTTTTAAGATAGAGCTTTCAAATTTTTTGTACACGTTTATCATTATGTATATGATAAAAATGTGAATCCAATTCAAATATTTTGCTTAAGGGGACACATTGCTCAAAAAATGGCCAAAATAACAATTTTTATTTAATTCAATTACTTAGTTTCTTTTATATGCAATATATAAAATGAGGTACTGCTAAATTTCCACATTTTTCATTAAAATATCCATATAATTTATAAATATATAAAATATATAATTATATTTTACATATTTATAAATAATTCAGTAAATATCCATATTTAAGCGAATATTAGATACTCCTTAAAATGCATGCACAGTTTTGTGTAATGTATTTCAGTGATTCTACAAATAAAGTTTGAAGTAAAGATATTAATATTTGAAAAAATAGTAGGGATTTTAAAAATTTTAATTTTTCGTTAAAAAATTTAAATTTAAACTAAACAAGCTGGTCAAAATAGATTTTTCTCTTCAAGATGACTTTATGTGATTGTTAAGTCTCAATACTATCAAAACTTTTTAAATAATACTTCAAATAAAAAATTGTTGAGAAGGTAATGCGTCCCCCTTAAATTTAAAAAAATTAAAATATTTTATAAATTCACGTTCTTTTTTAAGTTATTCCTTTCCTAATTAAGCTATCATAACATTCGAAGACTAATTTTATAGGTTTTATTAATACCTAT